>CM023486.1:37501235-37753195 GCA_013339685.2 Hyalomma asiaticum
CCTCTACTTATTGCGCGCCTTCCTGAATAAAAATACGGTCTCTCAAAATTTGCCCAAAATGCCAAAAAAGGTAAGACTATAGTATTGGGTTTTTTGTGAAATTTTGACTCGATCAGAAGTCGCACAAAATGCGTTTTCCCGCATCGTAGAGCATTCCTCTACTTATTGCGCGCCTTCCTGAATAAAAATACGGTCTCTCAAAATTTTGCCCAAAATGCCAAAAAAGGTAAGACTATAGTATTGGGTTTTTTGTGAAATTTTGACTCGATCAGAAGTCGCACAAAATGCGTTTTCCCGCATCGTAGAGCATTCCTCTACTTATTGCGCGCCTTCCTGAATAAAAATACGGTCTCTCAAAATTTGCCCAAAATGCCAAAAAAGGTAAGACTATAGTATTGGGTTTTTTGTGAAATTTTGACTCGATCAGAAGTCGCACAAAATGCGTTTTCCCGCATCGTAGAGCATTCCTCTACTTATTGCGCGCCTTCCTGAATAAAAATACGGTCTCTCAAAATTTGCCCAAAATGCCAAAAAAGGTAAGACTATAGTATTGGGTTTTTTGTGAAATTTTGACTCGATCAGAAGTCGCACAAAATGCGTTTTCCCGCATCGTAGAGCATTCCTCTACTTATTGCGCGCCTTCCTGAATAAAAATACGGTCTCTCAAAATTTGCCCAAAATGCCAAAAAAGGTAAGACTATAGTATTGGGTTTTTTGTGAAATTTTGACTCGATCAGAAGTCGCACAAAATGCGTTTTCCCGCATCGTAGAGCATTCCTCTACTTATTGCGCGCCTTCCTGAATAAAAATACGGTCTCTCAAAATTTGCCCAAAATGCCAAAAAAGGTAAGACTATAGTATTGGGTTTTTTGTGAAATTTTGACTCGATCAGAAGTCGCACAAAATGCGTTTTCCCGCATCGTAGAGCATTCCTCTACTTATTGCGCGCCTTCCTGAATAAAAATACGGTCTCTCAAAATTTGCCCAAAATGCCAAAAAAGGTAAGACTATAGTATTGGGTTTTTTGTGAAATTTTGACTCGATCAGAAGTCGCACAAAATGCGTTTTCCCGCATCGTAGAGCATTCCTCTACTTATTGCGCGCCTTCCTGAATAAAAATACGGTCTCTCAAAATTTGCCCAAAATGCCAAAAAAGGTAAGACTATAGTATTGGGTTTTTTGTGAAATTTTGACTCGATCAGAAGTCGCACAAAATGCGTTTTCCCGCATCGTAGAGCATTCCTCTACTTATTGCGCGCCTTCCTGAATAAAAATACGGTCTCTCAAAATTTGCCCAAAATGCCAAAAAAGGTAAGACTATAGTATTGGGTTTTTTGTGAAATTTTGACTCGATCAGAAGTCGCACAAAATGCGTTTTCCCGCATCGTAGAGCATTCCTCTACTTATTGCGCGCCTTCCTGAATAAAAATACGGTCTCTCAAAATTTGCCCAAAATGCCAAAAAAGGTAAGACTATAGTATTGGGTTTTTTGTGAAATTTTGACTCGATCAGAAGTCGCACAAAATGCGTTTTCCCGCATCGTAGAGCATTCCTCTACTTATTGCGCGCCTTCCTGAATAAAAATACGGTCTCTCAAAATCTTGCCCAAAATGCCAAAAAAGGTAAGACTATAGCAGAGTCCTTCTGGTCTTACTTTTTTGGCATTTTGGGCAAGATTTTGAGAGACCGTATTTTTATTCAGGAAGGCGCGCAATAAGTAGAGGAAGCTCTACGATGCGGTAAAACGCATTTTGTGCGACTTCTGATCGAGTCAAAATTTCACAAAAAACCCAATACTATAGTCTTACCTTTTTTGGCATTTTGGGCAAGATTTTGAGAGACCGTATTTTTATTCAGGAAGGCGCGCAATAAGTAGAGAATGCTCTACGATGCGGTAAAACGCATTTTGTGCGACTTCTGATCGAGTCAAAATTTCACAAAAAACCCATACTATAGTCTTACCTTTTTTGGCATTTTGGGCAAGATTTTGAGAGACCGTATTTTTATTCAGGAAGGCGCGCAATAAGTAGAGGAACGCTCTACGATGCGGTAAAACGCATTTTGTGCGACTTCTGATCGAGTCAAAATTTCACAAAAAACCCAATACTATAGTCTTATCTTTTTTGACATTTTGGGCAAAATTTTGAGAGACCGTATTTTTATTCAGGAAGGCGCGCAATAAGTAGAGGAATGCTCTACGATGCGGTAAAACGCATTTTGTGCGACTTCTGATCGAGTCAAAATTTCACAAAAAAACCCTATACTATAGTCTTACCTTTTTTGGCATTTTGGGCAAAATTTGGGAGACCGTATTTTTATTCAGGAAGGCGCGCTATAAGTAGAGGAATGCTCTAGGATGCGGGAAAATGCATTTTGTGCGACTTCTGATCGAGTCAAAAATTTCACAAAAAACCTTATAATATACTCTTACCTTTTTTGGCATTTTGGGCAAGATTTTGAGAGACCGTATTTTTATTCAGGAAGGCGCGCAATAAGCAGAGGAACGCTCTAGGACGCGGTAAAACGCATTTTGTGCAACTTCTGATCGAGTCAAAATTTCACAAAAAGCCCAATACTATAGTCTTACCTTATTTGGCATTTTCGGCAAAATTTTGAGAGACCGTATTTTTGTTCAGGAAGGCGCGCAATAAGTAGAGGAACGCTCTAGGATGCGGGAAAACGCATTTTGTGCGACTTCTGATCGAGTCAAAATTTCACAAAATACCCGAGACCATAGTCTTACCTTTTTTGGCATTTTGGGCAAGATTTTGAGAGACCGTATTTTTATTCAGGAAGGCGCGCAATAAGTTGAGGAATGCTCTACGATGCGGGAAAACGCATTTTGTGCGACTTCTGATCGAGTCAAAATTTCACAAAATACCCGAGACCATAGTCTTACCTTTTTTGGCATTTTGGGCAAGATTTTGAGAGACCGTATTTTTATTCAGGAAGGCGCGCAATAAGTTGAGGAATGCTCTACGATGCGGGAAAACGCATTTTGTGCGACTTCTGATCGAGTCAAAATTTCACAAAAAACCCAAGACCTTTTTTACTTTCTTACCCTTTATGGCATTTTGGGCAAGATTTTGAGAGACCGTATTTTTATTCAGGAAGGCGCGCAATAAGTAGAGGAATTCTCTACCAGAAGCGCACCCAGGATCTCTACCAGGGGGGGGGGGGGGGGTTCAATTTTTCACGAAGGGCCGGGCATGCCATTACACAGTTGTTGCGTGTGTAAAACAAAGTAAATAAAATGCCAAATAATAGTAACATCAATGATGATGATTATTTTTATTATTTTTTCGGCATTTTGCAGAGAGATTAGCGCCACATTCTTCTAGGACATAGGAGAAGTTACGGAGTGGGATGGGGTTAGGTCGGCCTCAGGGGGGGTTACAACACCCGAACCCCCCCCCCCCCCCCCGTCGGTGCGCCACTGCTACGCTCGTTCGCGACCGGTTACGACGGGAGCCGACGGACGATGCTCAAGACAGGAACAGGCGCATAACTGTGCTCGCAAAACATTTGTAGGCTCTTGTGCACACTTGGATGTATCAGCGTGTTCGGTGTCGTGATCGGCGCGTTTGATACGCGTCAGCCACAAACTGCGCTGCCTCGGGATTTTAGCTGCTTCGTGCGGCCGCATTGACTGTGTGCGTCTTTTGGCACGTGAAAAAGTTTTGTGTTCTTTCATACTCGTCTCTTCATTGCTCTCCTGCGATTCGAGAACTCAAATACCGCGGCTAACGAGAGCGAGTACAGAAACGCATACGCGTCCGCACTTTCACTGCCGCGGCTGGTCCTCCACGATGGCGAAACGGTATCCCGCAGCGCCTGGTCGTGACGTAGGTGCAAGGCATGTATAGCCACGTTGAGCGTGCGCCTGTTTTCTGTACGTACATCGTTTTCGGACGCGCAAATCTAAATGTTACGCACGTTTCACGATGCGGATGAACAGGCTACGTCGACAGACTGCATTCATCAAACTCGGATTCGATTTTTATCGCGTCGTAGCTTCGATACCACAGCTGCCATGGCGTCGGGCGCTTGCTTAAAGCGAGCTTGCCTCCGCCGATGTACACACATTTCCCATACTGCACTACGCGCTCGCAGTGGCTTCTGGGATAGCTTGAAAAAGGTCTATTGAGCTATGACAAGTAAGTCACACCTATATAAGCGGATATTAATGATTTATAATTAACTAAGCCATGATATTAGTAAACCACGTCTAATTAAGGTAAATCTAATTATGCGAAGCCTAATTTAGCTGGTATGAACAAATCTAGTGTAAGCTAGCTTCTAATTAGACCGTGTTTAATTAAATAGTACTTATTAAATCACGCATAGCTGGGTTATTACTAATTAAGTCTAACCTAAGCTAGCACTTATTAATCGAAGGTAAATTATGCTAAGACTTCAAGGTCAAGCCTCATTAAGTTGAGACTAAACATTTCAGGACTAATTAGGCTAACACTGATTAAATCAGGCCTATTTCAGGTAGTATTCATCAAGCGATACCTAATTAAGATAATATGTCAAAGAACAGCGTAAGTAGGCCTGTACTAATTAGGCCGTGTATAATTAATATGACTAATTACCTCAAGCATAAATATATCATGACTAATGAAGACCTGCGTATTAAACAATGTATCATTAGGTATAAGTTAATTAGACCGAGTCTAATTAGCGTAACACTAATTAGGTCCTGGCTAATTGAGTTAAGTCTAAGTCAAGTCTCAATAAGCTCAGATTATTAAGTTACGCCAAATTAAGCCAAACATTACAGATGTAATGATTTCATTCGAAACTAATTTACCTTAGTCAACCCTAATCTGCTGTAATCCTTAATTCACCCTAATCTAAGTCTAGTGTAATCCACTCTATAATATGTCATAGTCCACCTTAATGCACCTCCGTCTGTCTTAATCCACCCTAATGCGCCTTAATGAGCTCTAATCCACTCAAGTACACCGTAATCAGACCTAGTCCTTTAATCTACCTTGTAGAAGAAATATTTTGGGTTCGACTCCAGCCATGTTATTGAGTACGAGTACTAGAAGGTGGCGCATTGGAGTACCAGAGGGAATAAACCCACCTACAATCACTGATGAATTAAAGTTTGGGATTAATTTGTGATGTATTACGGGCTGCAGGCATGCATTTGTTGGCTTCTTGGAAAACTATATTTATGGTGACTTGCACCGCACCGTTCGCGTCCCCGCCGAGGTAGTTTACGGACGCCTTCCAGTGGCATCTATGAGGCTTGCGCATTAACAAATATATTTTTACATATTTCCAGCAACTATTTTGCCTATAGAGGTGCTCACAACTCAAGGAAAAGCGAGCGCACGGCACGCACGGCACGCACGCGCTTACGGTTTTAAAAAAGGCGCTCTGCGAAGGGCCCGCACACAGCCGAGGCGGGCGTGTCTGCCATCGGCCAATAGCAGCGACGCTCCTTGTAAATGCTCTATGACGAAATAGAGCATATTCAAAGAGCGTGAGGAGAAGCCGCTTTTTGAGTTGAGGGCTCCTGAAGAAGTGGAAGCTTTGTGCTCCGCTTGTGAACGCTACGCTTCGCGGATGACTATAGTATTTGGCTGAGATGTTCGTTGCAGCGTAGGCAAGCCGTAGAATATGTTTTTTCACCAAGCCCGGAGGGTGGTTCAGGACCCCTTTAACGAATCTTCCACTTAAATTGTCTATGCCAGGTGCTGAGTGAGTGTTTATGGATAACACTACCTGTGCAACTTCATTGGCTGTGAACGGCACATCATGTGTTTTCCAGGGGTAGTCAGCTGAAGAAATGGAGCGCATATATCAATGTGACGGAACATCGGAGGAGATGTCGTCATGTGCAATTAAAGCATCGAGAAGAAGCTTAGCAGAGTCTAGTGCCGTAGTTGTTGTAGTTAGATCAGGTTTGATTAACGGGGGTAAAGGAGTTTATTTGCGATACTTTTGGAAAGGCAATTTGAAAGTGTCTCCGTATAGGCAGTGCTTGGTAGCAATAGTTTTTTCACAGTACGATTTAGCTAAGCTGATGTTGTGTTTGTATGCTGAAAATTCGGAGGCGTACAGCCTTTGATATTGAGCGCGAAATGTTGAATCTTTACAAGATTGAAATCTTCGACGCATTACTCTAACTTTCTAGCGTTGTATAGACAAGTCAGGCGTCCACCAGGCATTGGACACTTTCGCATGCGTTTTAGGACGGCGCAAATATTTATGCAGTAAAGTTTGATAGATTGTGTAAAACTTATTTAAAATCGCGTTGATAGCAGTAGGTGATGTAATGTTAGCTTTCGTGATCGTTTGAAACCAATTAACATTTTTAAGATGATTTAACAGTTGTAATTAGCCATAGCCGGTTAGTTTTTTGACAGGTATAGAGAAAGCATCTCCAAAGGTGAAAGAAATGTACTGATGATCAGGTAAAGTTGGTATGTCAAGTACTTGCCAATCAAAACCAGCGGATATATCTTTAGTACCCAAAATGAGATCGATCCAAGTCTTTGGGTACGGTGTTATAAAGGTTGGTGGCGAATGAGAATTCTTAAGAATGATGAGGTCCTTTGAGGTAACAAAATTGATAATTTGGGTACGGCGAGGGTCCGCCGGATGGGGACCCCCCACAGGATGTTTGGCGTTAAAGTCGCCCGCGATAACAAGATTGGAACTGTGGGCTATAGACAGACAGTGTTGCAATACGTCTACTATCGGATGTATGGAATGATGAGGGGGTGCATAGATGACGATTAATGTGAACGTAGTGGAATTATTTGAGCACTTGAGCATAACAATATTGTCATATATGTGTTGCGGGAAAAGGGTATACGCCAATAGCATAACGCGGGGGTTAGTGGTACAGTGAAATTGGGCAATGTGATTAGATAGATTTTGAATAGCTCCAGTACGAATGTGGGGGTCGCAAACAAAAGCAAATGCGTAATTTCGTGATTGTATGGTTTCCATTAACATTTTTGTGGCAGGGGAAGTATGATTCAACTTGGCTTGAATGAACTTTTCTTGGTGGTCAAGGGCTGCCCGAACAGTGGAAGCCACCGAACTATCAGCAATGGCATGTGAACCAATTGGAGACGCAAGTGGAAGCCTTTTACAGCCATTTTGGTTCCGCGAGCTCATGCATGACAACTGGACCACCCTGCTAATTTGGTATCAGCCCGGCAGATAATAAATCTTACCATGACAGGCAAGGCTGTTCGGTTGCTAAAGGTGCTATGATCATTCACTCAATGCTTATTCAATCATTTATTACATTAAAATGATTACATATATACTGATATCATTAGCATATGTGGCTAGCTATCGTTCCAATCTAGTAGATCAGTTTTCCATGTAGTACATATTAGGAGCAGACATGCGGTTAATATTAATTATGAACTCGTATCAAAATGCCATACGAGGGTGGCTTCAATGAAATACACAGTCTGAAATCTAATGAAATTCACATCTCCATAATACACATCTTACCTAATCAAATACACATCTCAATAAAATACCTGCAATATTTTGAATTCACAAGCAATGCAAGAGCAATTGAAAGCATACATTCTAAAAACACGGAAGACCTCGGTATGATAAGCTAAACTAACACGGTAAGTGCCCATAGAATAACCCCGTTGAAATTCGAAACAATCAGCTTACATCAAGAGAACAAGACACAACAAAAAATGCACGCGGTGTGTCGTATAGAGGTATGGACGTGGACTTATGTCATTAGCTAACAACATGACTGATATACAAAATGTATTTTACAAGTGAAACTAAAGATGCGCGCTAGCCTAATTTAAATTGGAAATGAAGTTCCAGATTTTAGCGCCAATAAAGTGAATTAACCCTTCACCATAGTGCATATACGTACAGGTAGGTATGTTAATGTTGCCGTTTAGTGCGTGCCTTGTGTTACGGGTCAGTGTAGAAATGATGAGACATAAGACTCTATGGAAGCGGATGACTAGCGAAGCTGAGTAAAATACGACAATGATGTGGCAGAGAATTTTGATGAAAGTATGAAGGCATTTTATTGTCTTGCAGACGCACACACACACACGCACGCACACGCACACACACACACGCACACACACACACAAACGCGCGAGCGCGCGCGCGCGCGGTAGAATTTGGAGATGGCAGCCATATATACAGCTACGTTTAAAGCAAGGCACGATGCCTCAGAAGCTGCTCGTATCTGTAGCGGATCGAATGCCTTTTGGTAAGGCATGAAAGCCATTTAACAAGCTATCTTATTCATGGCAGATTTATGAATTCTTTTCTTGATGAAAAGAACTCATAATTGCAGTACATTCACAATTGCAGTACATTCATAATTCCAGTATAGAATTGCAGTACATCCCCTAATGAAGGCGACGTACTACAAAGCAGCTTTCTTGTGAAGCCGGCACGCTCTTTCGGTTGAGTAAAGTCAGCGTGTCTCTTATTCTATTCAAGATTTCCTTCATGAATACTGTGCATAGTGCTGAAAGTATACTCATGAGTGCATAGTTGCACCGGCGTTTTTTTTAGCTTTCTCGCACATTTGAAATCTTTAGGCACCGTGTGCGGAGGCTCACTAGCGCGTTATAAGAAAATCTTCACCCTCTTTGATCAGGTGGAATGTTATGGGGTACTCGACAGCTTGCTTTACCACAGGCGTGCCTTGCATTGCCCTGTCGACTTCATACATAGTTCGACACAGAACTTTGGTGTCCTGTTTGTCTTCGATGGTACTCACAGTAGGATTCCTTCGTTCACGTACTTTCACGGAAATTTGAACAACCTCGGAACTGCCTTGATGAGCACCGCAGAGCCGTGAGCCACTGCGGTGAGCCACTCTGGGCCGTTTTTGCCTACGGTTGTAGGCAACAAACTGGCATTAACACTGAGTTTGGCAGCAACATCTTAGGCGCTGCCCTGCTACCGCCTTTTCACCATTAGGGTCAAAGTCCTGGGAACCGTTCTCACGACGTAGTCCCAGGCACAATTCAAAGTTTTATGACCTCCACAGTTAAGTTCATGGCCGCAGTGGCAGGAACTACCTCAACCAACATGGAGCGCGAATGCACTGGAACTAAATAAAATCAAGGCACCGTTCACTGCACCGGCAAAACTGAGCTGAACGCGGGGCCAAGTTTTCTCAGTCGGCGGCCAGTAGATAGACGTTTTTGCCAGTTATGACGGCCTTAGTACTTGCACACGTGCTTGTCAGTCAAGTGTTCGGTGTCCGGTTTGAGTCTCGGCCACCACGCACTGGTTGGCGGGACTGCATGCACAGCCGATACACCCTGATACATTTCGTGTAACACCTGAAGTGTTCTCTCGCGAGCCTCCTGAGGAATCACCGATCTGGGCTCCAGCACAGGAGGTCATGTGCCAGAGTCAATCCAAGCTTTTTTCTCCACCCCTACTCTCAAGAGCGGTTCTACGTGCTTGTTTCGCGGTCAACATTTCAGCATGAAGGACTTGATTCTCCGCAGTACCCCGGCCGGCGTGTGTTAACGGAGCTTGTGTGCCGTCACGATCGTTTCGCCAAGCTACCGGAATGAGTGCTCGCACTCCGGCGTTTCCTGCAGGTACATCTTCAATGATCTTCAATGGAAACCTGCCTGAATCCATCTGTGTTTTTTCCTGTTTCTACGCGATCATGAAGCGGCACGCTCCCAAAAGCGAAGACCGACGCCACATGCGAGCAGCTGTCATGACAGGTGTTTGTCGGTCATCACAAAAATAAGGCATCCAAATGCTTAGATGGTTCACAAATGCTAACAATCGCCTCAGCAGGCAGTCACGAATCTTGGTTCTAGTGAAAACGAATGCATGGTTCTTCAGCTCTCGCAGCTTATAATACTGTTCAGACTGCGTCAGGGCAACGTCTTGGTTGGACAAAAGTGCACGACCATTTGGTGTGTCGGAGCTCTTCGCTGCATTCTCCCGAAGAATGCTGGTGCGATGACGCCTGTATTCAATGGCCTTCTTGAGGACGTTTAACGGAGCAAGCGTCGTTGCCCTAACCGGAAGGAACTCACATGTGAATAAAAGAAACATATTGCACAGACGTTTCACTGAGTGATCACGGGATACGCAAGCGCGTACAAGTGCTTCGCCCATCTTGCGCATTCCGCTTGAAATGCTTTAATGGTGTTTTGATTAAGTGCGGTGCGACGGCCTCTTCAAAGGGTATCCTTTTCGGCATGTGTAATATGTTTTTTCTAGTTTTTCTTGTAAAGTGTGTGGGGACCGGGTCCGGCCCGACGCCATGTTTTGCTAGGAATGCCCCCGCATCCCCCTCTCCCAGCTGGACGGAGCGGCGACCATTGCGGGGGGCCGCCCGCTCCGCGGCGTGTGGCTTTAAGTAGGCTGCCATTGGACAGCGACTAATTTCTAGAATCTTCGCGCGTTCGGGTTTTGGAGATGCTCGGCAGAACACGCTGGGTCTCGAGGCGGTGCGTACGTGCTTTTGCGGCTCTCCGGGCGACGAGGCCTCGTCGCCCGGACCGCGCGTCGTCTCGGGCTCCAGTGACCCACGGCAGCGGCCTGCGATCTGCGCCCATCTATGTATGTTCCTTTCTTTCTATTTTCCTTTTCTTGGGGCGCGAGCGCGGGTACGCTGGCCCGGGATTAGGCGGTTCCTTCCTTGCATGGTTTTCTTGTACTTTTGTGTATTTTTGTGTGTTCGCGTGTTGTCCATTGTTACTGTCCTTTGTGTTCTTATTTGCTCGCGTGTTGTTAATCGTTATTGTTATCCTTTGTTTATATGTAATTCGATCTTACATTCGGCCTTGTTTTATTTGTTTCATTTTACGTGTGTTTATTAAATTACCATGCTCGGAGAGTTGCGCCTAATGTTCTCCTCTTTCGCCGCGTGCGGCGGTTCGCGCTGCCCTGCCTCGAGTCGGGCCGCGGGCTGACGCGCGCGGCAACGCGGCGATGCATGGCTGAGATAGCGAGCGCGCGGACTCGACGACCTCATTCTCTGCTCGTCGAGTGCTCGAACCCACTGCAAGGGGTTGCTAGCGGCGATGCCGCTGCTAGCAGTAGTTATTAGTAGAACAAGACCCCTACAAGTGTAAAGTGCGGATAGGAAAGTTTGCTGGCCACTGTAAGGAAATGCACACTATTCATTTTTGCAAGCAGTTATGCAATGCCTGTTCACATCATTTAATCTCCCTTTCCTTTCGTTCCTCTTGTTTTTGCTCGCTGTCATTGATCTCCAAAGTTATAGCTGTATGATCCAGTACAAACTTTTCAGCAAAATATTCATCGTCCATTCCGGGGACGAGGTAAGACAGGAAAGAGTACCGTTGAGATAGAATGTCTCGCTCTGGCATCCGTCAGCTTGTCCCCAAGCCCACTCACCGTAGACTTGTGATCGTTAGAATGGTTGGAAACATAACACACGCCTCCGATTTGGCATCCAGATCTAAACATGAGATCAAGACAGCTTTGCCAAGGAGTCATCAGATCGTACGATGTATTGCCCAGATACGGACTAACACGTCTTCTCCATGTCAACCCAGCGCGCCTGCCTTGTCGGTGTTGGCTCGTACGAGAAAGAGAAAGATGTGGGTTAGTTGACGAGAAGGCGCTATTTCCTTCAGTCAGCGTGGCGGGAGCGAAGGACAAGGAAGCGACAGAGACAATATTGGCAAAGAGAGGCCATGCTCCCGAGACGTGAGTTTCACTCCTCCACGGACATGCTCTTCCTTGCGCTTGGAACCAGTTGTATGTTTGATTCTCGCTCCCGTCGCCGACTCTGCACATTATCTCCCCGAGTTGACCTACTGGCCATCTACGCTTATGCGTAAAGACTTCAACAGTTTGTAATTTGGGTCGGTTAAGATCGTAGAAGCCTCTCAGCATTTCAATAACTTTCCTCGTGGACGTTGCTACATCTCCCCTCTGCGGTGGTCCACAGTCTATGGCACTCGGCTGCTTACCTGAACACCGTAGTATCGAATTGTGGCCGCGGCGGCCGCATTTCGATGGAGGCGAAATGCTAGAGGTGAGTGTATTGTGCGGTATCAGTGAAAGTTAAATAATCCCAGGTGTTCGAAATTTCAGGACCCCTCCACTGCGTTTCAAAGGCGTGAACTAGACGGTGCTCTAGGAGGCGGCGCTTTGTTGCTGAAGCGGTGTGTCCCTTTTGTTTCCGGCGATGGCGTAGCTGAGCTTTCTGCCCGTTCACTTGATGAGCGGCAGTGGCAGACGACGCACCTTCGTCGCCTGTTGCATGCCTCGGTAGGAGAAACAGTATGAGGTTATCTTGTGTTACGATTACAAGAACGTCTTGAGTAGCGAGGGTGCTTTGAAGAATGTGCTGTGCGGCGCATCGCATACGCCTCACGCACGCTTGTGCTCGCGCACTGCCTAGTTTCGGCTGACGTCCTTACCGATGAGGCCACTACTGCTCCGCAGCCAGTTCCTCCGCAGCTAGACCTGCACTTATGCAGCGCTCAGTCTCCTCGGTCTCTACTCTAAACCTGGCCCTTCCTGTGCACTTGTCGTCCCCGATTTCCTCTCATCACTGCCCTTGGTGGCGCTGCGCCACTGCCCACTTACATAGTCCGCTCGCCAGGGAATTATTCCCTCGGCTACGCTAACGCCACCGCGATGCGCGTGAGATCGGATCTGTCTTTGTTATTATTATTATTATTATTATTATTATTATTATTATTATTATTATTATTATTATTATTATTGTTGTTGTTGTTGTTGTTGTTGTTGTTGTTGTTGTTGTTGTTGTTGTTGTTGTTGTTGTTGTTGTTGTTGTTGTTGTTGTTGTAAGCAAGTGAGATGGCCCTCACGACGCCAATACACTATTATGGATGCGCTGCGCTTGTGCGTGTGTCTTGCTTGTTCCTGTTTACTTCGCGCAGTTCGTCTCCGTCATCTACTATGGATGCATTGGCTGCTGCCCCATAATCAGTTCAACACTTTCTGGTCACTCCAAGTCCCCTTTTAATCGGAAGTCCTGTTTTGCCTGCCAAATTTAAGATGCACACGTTCACCTGGAGACGTGGATATATTAACACACTGTTAATGAAAAATTACATATTTATTTAGAATTAAAATTAAGAGTCTGCATGTCGTCGTTCTGTTAGCGGGGCAGAACTACTTGCTACAGCTTCGTTCGAATGCCTATTATACAATCACATAGCAGATATCAATGACTGCAACTTTCAGCAGAGGCGTCATTTGTAGTGTTCATAATGGATACCACACTATTAAAGATTCCTTAGTGTTTAGGGACACACTGTCTTCTTTTGTTCAGGTAAATTGAGCGGATGCAGGGCATGAACGACACGACCGAGAATGATGACATCTAAGGTGCTTCGGTTATGATAACTGTGAGCGAAAGAGTGGCTACAGTATGTCGTCCTTCATATGCACAAATGGGAAATGGAAAGATATCCATGTATTGCCTGCAAGGAACCAACGCGTTCCTACTACCACGTGGCTTTTACTTATTGCGAGCACTCTAGCGGCTACTATTTGCCTTCTGTGTTATGTAATTGCGCCAGTATCCACGTATTTTCCGCAGGGCGCCGGCTTGGCGACTCTCATTACAGTTTTGTATCAAGTGAGCCATACAGGCAATAGCATCGCTCGTGGAAAGAGGCCACCGAAGATGCCGGCATCGCTCGACCATTGTCCAGGCAACCTCAGTCTAACTACTACCTACCTAAACAACACCCTGCACCGGTCGGAAACTGTTTCGTAAGTGTACCTGCCTCCTTCTTGCACTACCGCCTGAATGGTGACCTCGCGTCCGGTTGAGTTGCGGGGCAGCCCGGCTCGAAATGGTGGCAATCCGACCTGGCTGAGCGTGCCGATCCACACGGCCTTGCTTCGAGAGTCGGCTTGCTTGACGCCATCTGCTGGTCTTCAGTGATGACAAGCGTACGAGGCCCCGTAGATTTTAACGTCGTCATTGGAAATGACAAATGAAACTTCGGCGTACTAAAATATCCTGCTTCAGCGATATTGTTAAGAAACGTTACGAAGTGCTTGGAAGCAATACGTTTACAACCTGTGTGGGTGAGAAACTAGCCTTACAGTGTGTTCCTGTAGAATGGCCTGCGGGAGACTGCCCAAATGTTTATAAATTTCTGTACATGGCCTTGAGGTTCTCGTTTGGGTGCCCGCATGACGGCTGTGGCTTTTACGTCAAGGTAACATGTAGGTAGCTGACAACGGAAGCTAAGCGCTTTTCACAGCTCAATACACACTTGCAAAATCAACAGTTAATTCGGTAACCAATGTCATTATTGAGGTGTTAACAGAACAGAGTTGTCATGAAGCAATATTTAGACATATCAGAGTGTGTAAATGGCAGCGAGTAACTGTCCTATGTTGAGGCGCAGTTCTCCGTCAATGCCACCTGGTGCCTAATAATTGTAAGTGCGTTATCGCGCTGACAAAAAAAAAAAGACTCAGTGTCGACTATGTAAGAATTCGGTGTCGAACAATAATCGGGAGTGAACGACGGCACGAGAAGGGAAAGAATACGTGACCAGCGCTACTTGAAACTCCAGTTTATTCAGAGAACACCACGATCATCGTTCGGTCAGCACAGACCACAAAGCAATGTGCAGTACTGTCTAATGTTACAGAGAACACTCGAACGCGTGACCGCGCTCCGCGAAGTGCCAGTGTATCCGGCGCGGCGGTGCTCCGAAACGATGCTTAGCAGGTGCACAGGGGCCCAGCGGAAGTGGCTGGCGTAGTCTGCTACAGCGCTGGGGCGCCATTGTGGAGCTCAAAGCAAGAGCGGCGCCATTGAAGGCTGTGGCGTTTGTGTTGCCTGACGATGCGAGTCACCTACCCTCGGTCCCTGTGTGGAAGCGCAGCTTCGCTTCAATGCGCCATCTTGCCGGCAGCCGGATACACTGGAACTTCGCGGAGCGTAGCCATGCGCTCCCGCGTGCTCTCTAACGGTTCACTGCACTGTACGCAATTGCGCACGTTCACAGAAACAAGCCCCTCCTTCTAGAATATAAGTTAAACGAGGTACTTATGATGTTGTTATGATCAAAACCTAGTGCTATGAAACCTTAGCATACCTAAAGACATGCTGTTATGCAGGTTTTTAAAGGGCAACTCCGGCGATTTTTCAGTGTCCACAGATCTCAATAAAATTTTCAGTATATAATCTCCTCGATACTGTAATAATACATGCCAAGTCAGGCGGACGTAGGTCATTTAGTTTTCCTGTAAATGAATTTTCAAATTATTTAGCGGATTCTCACGCGGGCCACCCTGTGTTTTTGACGTCATCACCTCCGCGCGGCCTACCCTAGTCAGCGTGCCTTCAAAAGAAAAGCGGCGATACTTTAGCGCTCAAATCGTCGCTGTCAAGGTAAGAAAAGCTGGTATAACTTAATATATCGTCAGATGACCTCGTCTCTGGCATTTATTTAGCGCCAGTTCCATATTTCTGGTGAAGGGAATGTTGTGACTTCACCACACGCTTCACGAAGCATCTGTTCGTTTCGGTTTCGACTTCAACACGACTTTCAGTTGCTTATTTTAAATTATTGGGGCTTTTCCGAGCAAATTAACCACCCTGGCTGTTACTGGACTATCAGTACCATTGGAAAACATTGGTATCAGAACATGGTGAGAAAATCGCCAGAGTTGCCCTTTAACGTGATGACAACGGTGGCGTCAGATTTTCTGTAAAGAATCCATCCTTAACATATAATGTTTACAGCGAAGCTACCTACAACTAGCCTAACCAGTGCGCATACTCTGTTCATGACAGTTATAGGTAAGTTTGCTGTAAAAATATGGGCTAGTTATAGGTTAGCTCAAGCTAGTTATAGGTAGCTTCGCTGTAACTAACCTTAGCAGTGCGCGCGCACTCCTTTCATCTTTTTGAGCTCGACCCTCTCTTGCACTCAGCCCACTATTCCATGGTGATGATCACGTGGATAAGTAAACCGTCGAGATTAACCCATTGAGCGCATTCGCTTTTTGCAGGAACCTCCCGGAAGCCCCGCCCACTGGCACGACAGGGGACTTTTTAATCACGTTATAACGGCGTCATGTATGTGAGCGAAGCGTCCGCGGGCCGCCTGGGGCTGGCCCGGGACTTGGTAAATCGAAAACGCTCAGTGATAAGCTGCGGGACCACACAGTTCAGCTTCGCTAGTTTACCATCTGCACCAGGTGCATGGGCGGTGATCTTTTGCTATGACAAATCTAGCGCCACTTGTTCCCTCACGATAAACGCTATGTCAGATCGCGCGTTTAGGCATCTTAAGCGTTCACAGAACTTTTGTTTTGATCTTAACTGTATCACAAATGTCTCGTTCAGTCTCCATCTGGGGGACGTTGAAGTGTACATGCGCAATTGCGTGGCTTGTTAGTGGTCGCTGCTGACCGATAACTAGACAAGTTCTTCGGTGCGTAACCTTTAGTTTTAAGTAGCGCGAATTTTTCTCAACGTATCCTTGTTTTCTAGCACTTCAACTTCTACAATGAATCATACTGAGTAATTTAGTTGACTGACCACGATGTATGCGCGAATACATAAAAAATAGAGTAGCAAACACCGCTGTGAGACGTGCGATAAGGGCGAAGTTGTCCACCGTTTAATATTACAGTGCACCGCTTTCGTCGTAGTTTCGAATGAAAGCTGTTAGAATAATCAAAGCCCGTAGTCACAAAAGCAGCTTACGCTAAATTTGTTCTTAAGAGAAATTGCCAGCCAATCACAATGCTTGACAGTATCATTGCCGATGCTGCCTAACCATTCGGAAAATGCACTTACAAAAGAGAAGTTTTCAGAATTCGGCCCCAGTTTAGCTACACTGATATCTTGTGCTAAGAAGTCGACTGAATCTTTGCGTTATGAAGGTTATGCTTGTGCCGCGTGCAACTTCAGTCGAAACACCTGTATGAATGAGCAGATATTGTTCGGTGTCATGGTACAAGAGAACGCTTTAGAGAAAACTGCCACAACTTTCCCCTATTACTGAAATGGCATGTATTCACCCTAAGTGGAACCTGAGAGAAGTGAGCGGCCGTCGTGACTTCATGGTCATCGGAAGTATACCCGCCCAGCATGCTTTCCTACATACTTAATGACAAACAGAAAATGGCTGCCCATAGAGAAGAAAACAAGAGAAAGCCTTGTAGAGAGGTGCGTGAGATATATGCAATGCGAAGACTTGGCAAAAGACCGCAATGTTTCCCTCTGGACATGGAACACCGTAATATCTCTCTGTTCTACGACGTCAGACTCGAGCTGTACGTTTCCCCCCCCCCTTTTCGCTGCCGCTTTATTTTTTATTTCAAAAATGCAAACTTGGCTTTCGCGTTGGCATTCTGAGCATGTGATTTCGCTAAAGCACGAGAGCCGCGGCCATGATGCATAAAATGGAGTTTACCTCTACTCGGCTTAGTGTCATTCATTCGCAGCGTCCATTAGCCGTGTACGTCCTCTGTCTCTTGAGATCTCATGGATAGACGGAAAAGTTTATTGTGGTCCACCGCGGCTCGCGTCAGCTAGCAGTGAGCCGCTCCCAGGTCTATACTCAACCACAGGGCCTCTCCGCCGCGTCGCGGACCTGTTGGCCAGCCCGTTGCTGTGTATCGCGATTGCGGATGCGTAGAACCGCATCCCTGCGTTGCTTTCATCGCCGCATAACGTGGCACAGTGCGTCTGGTCTAAGTTGGCTAAACTATCACCGTAATAATTGCTCTGGTTTTGCGGAGCGTAACCACGATGTGACTACGAGGCATGCCGTAGCGGAGGGCTACGAAAATTTCAACCACTTGGAGACCCTTTAACGCGCACTGACATGGCCCAGTACACTGACCTGTACTATACATCGCCTCCAACGAAAAGGCGTAAGGCGAAGCTGGCATCAAACGGGCGTCTTTCGGTCACCTGCCGAGTACCTCAGCCAATGTACCGCCACGGCAGCTAGCTAATCACAAGAGGGATCGGCTCGAAAAACAGGGAGGAACTGAAGACCATCGGGAGAAGGTTTCACACCGCACTTCACACAAAACAAGACGTCAGTGACAGTGAAAGGATAAGAATCAGCAGGTGCATCATAAGATTTACTTGCAAATATGCCACAGTCCACCAACATCCTTATGCGGTAACCCTTTGATTCAAATGTTACGGGGACGAAGGAAATCTTTAGCTCTGGAGCATATGCATTATAGTACACCATGGTTTCGCATGGAAGCAGCAGCTACATTTGTGCTGCATGTATCGCATTGACAACTCTTATCGATAATGCATAAGTATCGACAGCGCATGTGCACTTCTGTTTTTCCAGGTCAAACGAATGGTTCTTCCTATACCGCCTGTCTTTGCTGTGGAGTAGCCTTTTTTCCATTCTGGCAACCGTACTTCTTGGAGTTGTCATCAGCCTGTTGACAGGTGAGCAGCATGTTTTGCCATTTTTTTTCTTAATACCTTTAAGGAAAATAAGACCTAGAGCGTTCATAATACAAGGTACCCTCACACAATTCATGAACGCATACAAAAGCGCTAAATGTGCAACTATCCGCGCAAGAAAATGTGAAGCAGATAGGAAGAGCGCTCACTTCAAGCCAGCGCTTATTCTAGACAATCTATCTGCTTTTGCTTTTCTTCCAGCTTTCTCTTCAAAGGGTACTGCTACATATTTTGATCGAAGTAAAAAAAAAAAACAATACCGATCTGTCGTGAAAGCTCCTGTGAGCGTGAGAGCCAAATATTATTGCACTGCTGGCAGAAACAAATTCACAATTTTCTGTCACACACAACTGGGAAGCGTCCGCTGTTGATTCGACAAATCGCTTTCCCTCTATTCCCTTTCCCACTGTTACTTCTTGGGGAGCACCATGGGCTATACACCTAAGCGATTTCGCCGCCAGCTGTCGTGCAGAGGTGACTCTCCCGGAGCGTTTCTTTTTTCTTTATTTATTTTTTTTTTGAAGCTTGAGAAATCCCGACCAACGAGAGGGTAATAGCTGCACTTTGAAGAAAGTCAGCAAGAATTTCGCGTCACCCCAAAAATTGATATGACTCCTTCGGTCGCGGTAGACTTCGTGACTTCCATTACGATGGCTGTCGCTGGGTTTCAAGATCGTAGCAAATAGACCATGTTTCATCCACGGAGAGGAATTTACTGGAAAGGAATATGGAAAAGTCTCTGATATGCTGCCTCAGTTCCATGCAGACAGAGGCCCAGTGGGACTTTTTGAAGGGCAGTCCTTGGCACGAAATAAATGCGCCGAATCGTTGTAACGTGGTTTTCGAAAAGCACATTATTGCCAAACCTACAATCGGCTAGTTCTACATTAGTGACAGCACGTTGATACACAAGGTATACTGCTTGCCGTATACAACGGTGGAATTGCATACTACACCAAGTTCGCGCGCGCTTTTCAAATCCACCGAAATTTTGGGTGCTTCTTGTAGATAGATAGATAGATAGATAGATAGATAGATAGATAGATAGATAGATAGATAGATAGATAGATAGATAGATAGATAGATAGATAGATAGATAGATAGATAGATAGATAGCCCACTGAAACATTTTGTTCCGTATTCAAATAATTCCATGTTCCCGTACGACCTACATATGCACTTCACACATCTGTCGAATATTTGTTATACATTTACGCATGATTCTGACAGAAACGTATGGAACTATTCGAATGGCCATACGGAGTGTGTCAGTATGGTAGATTGATAGCTAGACAAATAGATGCGGTAAAAATATCGCAACGAAGCTCTGCGGTGGGGAACGAAGCAGGCATAACAGACGAAGACGACGCTCGCTGTTAGTCTCGCGCTCGGGCTCCATCTTGTATGCCCACCTTCGACCCGTTGTACTTAGCCTGTAAATATATGGCCAAACGTCTTTTCTCCCGTAACAATATGTGGTTCACCAAAAGCCGCCTTGCAGTTATTTCCTACGAGGCACCTCGCTCGCAAGACGACCGTTGTCAAGTGTCATGGGTTCACTGGAAAGGAATCGCGTATGCGAACAGTGTGCGGCAGTGACACAATATTCGATATAGAAGGAAAAGGAAACGGTTACGCACCTCCTTGTGCCAAATACTGTGTGAAAGTCCATACGCAAAGAAGGCTCCCAATGCAAAGAACAGACGCGCAAAACACGGACACAAGGGAAAAGAAGGGGACGACACGAACGCCGACTGTCAACTGAAGCACAACACAGAGTCGAAAACGAATGAAGACACATAACTTATCTGCGCATGTTCAGGAATGGTAACGCCACCTGTCAAATGGGCACACGTGGCGCTCTACGCGAGCGACAACTGTTGAGGCAATCCATCTCTTTGTTTAAGCTAATCGACGGCGGACTCACGCGCGCGCTTCCACTGCTATTGATATGCCAGGCTTCGACCATTAAACGCGTTTCTTCATTCTTATGCCTGTAAAGCGTTCGTCTAACTTGGGCGAGCAGTTACAGTCCCGTCAGTGCAACGATATATTAGAGGCGTTACACCTGATAGTGACCTTCCATGTTCAATTAATCTCTGATTAATACAACCCACTGTTTGCCCTACGTAGAAACGTCCGCAGCTAAAAGGAATTTTATAAGCCACACCCACGCAACAGTCGGTAATGTTATTGGGCGCAGTGTGCTTAACTAGACAAATATCTATTCGCTTTTCTCTTGCAGCAGCTCATTTTTTTATGCACGGAAGCACAAATGCTACCTAACTTACCGGGTACCGTAAACACAATGTTCTATATCTACTTCCCATTTTCTTAAGCCTGTGCGAAACTGCGTGGATATACGGAATACTCACGACTCCTTTCTTGTTAATGTTACTGTCTGTTACGGCAAGCGTTCCTGTGGAAATCGAATTCTTTATACGTTCAACTACAGTGGCTGCAGCTACGCTAGGGTAACCTGCTTCTAAAATATCGACTTGTGCATGAAAGCTTTTGTTCAAATGGCGCACAGATGTTTTTGTTGGGGATGACTTTAGACACGACATTGATATTCCGTTTTTTACTACTTTCGAATGACTGGAGTGAAAGTTTAACAACGGCTTGGATGCTCTAGGCAATACTGCTAACACACGTGATCTCACTAAAATCACAAAGATATATCTAGAAATCGTATTACGCTTCCCTGAGACAGCTCTTTCGCAAATCTTAAATCAGTTTCCAGTCAACTTTAAATTGATTGCTTACATAGGTGACGGCAGATTCAAAACCATCCTTACTACAAAAAATCAAGTGATCATCACCATAACCAGATACTATAATGACGTGGTCACCCAAGGCCTCATTTAGGCGGCTATCAAACTTGCTCAAGTAAATATTGCTAAGAATAGGGGCTAACCTTCGAACCTATAGAAGGATACCGATTTCTGCAGAAACATGACTTCTATATATCCATCCAACGTTGACTTGAAGTACATGGAAATAATTTCTAGATATGTGCCCGTGGGAACTCCGCACCTATCTATGAAAACCGACTGTTGCCCTTGTTCCTCAATAAATTCTTTTTAACGCAATCTAACAGACCTTCATGTCTTCATGTGGCAAC
The DNA here is from genome assembly GCA_013339685.2 of Hyalomma asiaticum. Lineage (NCBI taxonomy): Eukaryota > Metazoa > Arthropoda > Arachnida > Ixodida > Ixodidae > Hyalomma > Hyalomma asiaticum. Next base: position 37,522,799 of record CM023486.1, read on the forward strand.
GAGTAATACAGGTCTTCTATATCCATACTGAACGCTGTACTGTTGCCAGGATTATTCTCTGTCAGAAACTGAACTAGAGCCTCAGAATTACGTACGCGAAAGATTCCAGGAACGCTTAAAGATGTTGAGCACTTCTGCAGGTAGCTACTTACACAAACTTGTTAAGTCCCTAACTCTGAAACAATCGAGCGAAACTGAATTTCTTGCTTGTGGGTTCCTGCCTAGAAAAATAGTTATAAGGCGAGCAATTTTGCCCTTTTGACAGTAGAAGCTTTCCTGTCAAGATTATGTTTCAGATCGACAGCTCAATGTTTCACTACAGAAGGCCTCAATTTTACAGGCCGAAAATTCTTTTCAATAGCTGCTAAGGCTTTTTCTGGAAATGTGCTATCCGGCATGACAACAAAATAGCTTCCCTTATCGCATAATACTGATCTAAGCTTATGTTCCACTCGATAATTAACCAACGGTCGGATAGGGTCATAAACGTTAACAGGATCGTGCGATTGTTTGATGCTAGTGATGCATTCTGAAATGCAGCAAGACCGTCCTTCTTCCGAGACAACCTCGATTATGAATAGCGGCAAGCTTAAAACGTCAACGGTTGAAAATAGTAATTAGGGCATAATGCCACAATTTTCTTATGGTTATCGTTTCCGTACATAGCTTTGTAGGCGGAGAATTAGCAGAAAAAGATTTCCTCTTACTTTGTAGGAGCTGCGGAAGTTTCGCATTCAACCAGAAATCTTTGCATTATGAATCATTACCAACTCGCTCGGCTTTCTGTCCTATATTGGAAAAAGGCAATTGAATGGGACCCGTTTGCACTCCTTGACACAGCCGGGCGCACATTTATTTTCCTTCAATGAATCTTCGCCCACTTTGCTGATTACCGCAGAATTCATGTGCCACTTTTGTATTTTCCTTCAGGCGAAACACATGAAGAGGAACAGCCAGAGCTCTGCAGTGACGCACTCGTCCGTATTTGGAGAGGAAAGAGGACATCGAGAATTGAGGCACAACAAGAGGTGGGTGCTTCCCATAAATGCACGAGAAATGTGAGCTAACGAAGAAGCTCAGTACTGAAGATATTCGACGTTCATTTGAACCAATCGCAATGTTTTGCTCATAACAATTGCAGATGGCCGATACAAGACCAGTTCATTGCGACAAGCAGAATGGGAAAGATGGAAAAGGAATCCTCTTTGAACGCATACCCGAGACGCATGTCTAAGGACACTTTTTTCAAAGGATCATGCTTGTTATTTTTTGAAGCGAGCAGTGAGGGATTCTGAGCCCTCACCCAAACGTATCGTTTGGACTCCGAGCCACCAGGGCCTTAGAGGTAACGAGGCTGCGGACGCGGCCGCCCGCGCGCTTAACCACCGGGCACATCAGTCAGGCTTTTCCGGCTCAGAGACTAGGCAACCGCTTCTATGACTTCGAGAAATTCTGGTGCATTATTGCGAACTCCATCGGCATTTCCCAGTCCCTGCATACGGGCCTGAGCAAGACCGATGAAGAACACTAAGGCGCTGCCGACCAACACGTTGTTGTGTCCTGCAATCGTGAAACATTTTGACCCTAAAGTTTGATGGGCGATGGCCCCCACTGTGGGGAAGTCTCCAGATACCTTTCACAGGTGTGGGCATGTCCATAGAATCCTTACCTTCCGCCCTAAACCCTTCCCTCTACTAGAGAGGCATGGGAGGCCGCCCTACTCAATTGCTCCGGACGTAGTTCTCAGAAGCGCTTCTAGTCCAACGGGTCGGGGTAGCGGCCTTGTCCAGCGGGGTCCCGGAATAAGGACTCCCCCCTATGAAGGGCCCTTGTGGGCCTGGGAAACTCAATCGAATCAAAAGTTTTTTTTTTTTTGAGGTTGAAGATGAGTTTATTTTCATTGTTTATTTTCATTTTCACACACACACCCACAATGCTTGTTATCTTTCGATGTGAACGTTAGAAGGTCTAAAAAAAAAGCAGCTGACTGCGGAATGGCTCAATTTTCCGCTCATTCGTAATTAAAGAAAACCTTATCAACTTAATGATCGCTGTTGGTTTAGCAACTTCTGAGTTACAAGAAATAGAACAAACAGAATGCTTGCACGAGTATGAAGTTTGTCGACTATATATAATTGGAAAAATAATTTTAAAAAAAGGGAATACGTTAACAAATCTGGCTCCCTTACAGCAGCTTGTCTCCTTCTATAACACGTGTCCGTCAGAACACTGGAATGTTAACGCTAACAAAAGCATTTACGGCGACCGAATTCTGCAGTCTCCCCTAACTAAGGCTATTAAATGGCATATGGCATAAAAAAGGAATATAACATTAATATATCTGTCCTGCCTTTAAAAGGTCTACGCAATACGTTAATATCACGGTATACGCTTCCGAAAGATTGTCGTGTTCGTTTTTGTTACATAGACTTGTCTGTTAAGCTCGTGCAAAATGTTTTCTTTATTATCGTTTTACTATTTTGACTATATTTTCTTGTGCACATCACTCAGGTCTGTTCATCCACACTCGTTTACCCGCCACGAAGCTGTCCTGTGAATGAGTATGGCAGGTTTTCAGCTCAAGCTGGGACATGCAGCGTTTATTGCCTTGTCATACTCGCAACCCAGTCACAAGATAAATTCAGTTCAGTGAGGAATACGAACATGTTACGAGTTACGAATTTGAAGCACAGCTGCGGCTGTGCGCTGCTTTCAACTGTATTACTGCCACCGCTCAAGGACATTGTACTAGTCATGATTATATGAAAAAATACAGTCATACTTGTTTCTGGTGTACCAACCTGTGTTTGCAATTATAATAAATCACTCTGTTATTACAAAAGAGAGACCGAGGGAATTTAAACTAATACTTTATTTATTTATTTATTTATTTATTTATTTAATTATTTATTTATTTACTTATTTATTTATTTATTTATGTTAATATACCGGAGCCAGATTACAGAGCTGTCGCAGGAGTGGGTAGAATGTAAAAACACGCGAGATAAAATACAATAACACCATGCAGTATAGCTCTGCCAAATATTAAAGTCGCAAGAACCGAATGACATAACCAATAGGAACAAAATAGCATGTAAAACAAAATAGATGATAGTGTACACAGTATTTCAGTGCATGCAGAAATTCGTCTGTCTGTAAAGAACGAATGTGACCTGGTGTTCCACATTTCAATGGTTCTACGGAAGAAGGTGCATTAAAAAAATTAGCGCGGGAATGAAACACGCATACTTTGTGTGACTGTTTATGGTGGATTTTGCTTTGACAGATGTTATGTTGCTGCAGTTGTGTGAGGAATATTGCGGGGACTTAAAAGAGACAGTGAAAAAGTTTCAGAGACTCAATGTCGCGTGGTTTAGAAAGCGAAGTTAAACCAAGCTGCGATAGGTTGGGTAATGGTAAAAAATTAAAGCCATAGCTCCGGTAAATGAAGCGAATTGCTTTTTTTCCTCGATAGATTCAATGCGTTTTATGTCACCGATTTTGTAAAGGTACCGTACGGTGGAACCATACTCGAGGATTGGTCGTCCTAGAGTATGTTAGTAGCTATGTGTCCTTTGCAGCTAATCGACTTAAAGCATCTCTGATGACACTGGACCGTCGGCCATTCAGTTTAAGGAAACTTCTGGGCCTATGGCCGGCGACGGCCTTGCAAAAAAACGCGTTGAAAGCACTCAAAATGTTTTTGGAAGAAAGCGGCATTGCTGGACGTTATCAGCGCAATTAATGTTTTCAGGTATTTCGCCTTTTTGTGATTTCTATGATTATTTAACAGAGTACTGTATTGTTATGTTATTGAATGTCTAGTGGTTCCTTTAAACGACCACGTTCCTGTGGCTGACTATGGACGCTTTTGTGCCAGTGACATTCTTATTTATTTATTATAGACTTTTGCTCGCAAGTACTGCCATGTGTTTCAACTTATATACGTATACTTCGTGAGTGTGTTTCTTCGTTACTGTTCTGACGGAAGCACTGTTATTTGCGATTATGCCAGACTGCTTCGCATACTGCTTAGCAACCATGCATGTTAAACGGACCAACCCAGGAGCCAAGGAGTAGCCGGCGCCTTATTTGTGCGCCAACATCTTCTAATATCATATCAATAAAAAAAGCTACCCAAGCTTTTTCGGGGCTCTATTACAAGTTATGTCAATGTGAGTAGACCAAGGCAAGTTTGAAGCGAAAGTGAGGCCAAGATACTTATTTTATTTATTTATTTCAAAGTACCTTACAGGCCCCATTGGGGGCATTGCACAAAATATACGCATATGAACATACCAAACATAAAAACAATACGAAAGAAACAAATTCAAACCAAACACATGTTAACTAAAAACTAAAAAGAGAACATACAGTCCTTGATGCACGAAATATACAAGTAACAAAAGTGTAAACAAAACGTCGCGTCGCTTGCGCACACTATTGTGACACTCGCTGCGCAACGTAATTGTTGAACGAATAATTACATGTTGATCGGGTTTTCTGCCTGCTGAAACGCATAGCATCCGTCTTTTGGAAATTATTATTGTTGTTTTGTGGGGTTTAACGTCCCAAAACCAGCTCTGATTATGAGAGACGCCGTAGTGGAGGGCTCAGGAAATTTCGACCACCTGGGGTTCTTTAGCGTGCACTGACATCGCACAGCACACGAGCCTCAACATTTCGCTTCCATCGAAATGCAGCCGCCGCAGCCGGGATTCGATCCCGCGACCCTCGGATCAGCAGCCGAGTACCATAGCCACTAGACCACCGTGGCGGGGCCTTTTGGAAATTAATGTTCATCTTCAAATTTTCGCGCAACCTGCAAGAGTTTAAGAATGGACTTTGGAGAGTGTGATGATCATCTGAGGAATTCCTCACGTGGTAGAGGACGCCATCATCAGCATTCTTCAGTTTGGTTTAAGCATTTAGCTGTTGTAGTTAAGAAGTTAATTATTCTCATTTCCTTAATTTCCTTAATGTTACAGTGCGTGCCACCATGAACAAAACACTTTCGCAAAAAGTGCACGGATATATACTTTTCCGTATTTATAATAATCATGAACACATTGTCTAAAACACCCGGTACATATGGATCGTTCAAGACAGTGCCGTCGTATCACGATATGATACGAGGTGTTTTGGCAACAACTATTTGAGAAACAAATACAAGATACTGCCGCAATGAACGCATCTGAAACGATACTTTTCTTTTGTAGCGTGGACACGTTCGCAAATTTGTTATGCTGAATGTATCTAATGCAACAGCAAACGGGTATGCAAAAACAAAAGTTCTCGTAAAGTCCTTTCTTCGACAAAGCTGTCTTTTTCTTTTGAATGAAAAGCAAATAAACGCTAAGCACTTTTTGGTAAACTTAAGCCACTTAGACTGTATATACCCACCTACCAATGTAGCCGCCTAAGTTTCGCGGCTCCTGCTGTCGCCTCGTTCACTTCACACGGACATATCATTACGAATGTGAATGATTGACCTTGATATCATTAACATGATATACTCGTCATGCAAGTAATTTTAAGGAAAGTACCGGTACATGTAGGCTAACATCCGCTCTGCTACGTACCACAGGGTGGGTGAACGTTAACATTTCAGCCTATGCCAATCACGGACCAACCAAAATACGCATAGGAAATTCGATGGGAGCCACTCGTTCGATCTTTTAGTCGAAATGCGGACATAACAAGCAGACAGGCGCCGACAAACCTGCTATTATTATTCAAGGCAACTGTGCCGTTCACCCGCGTATTCCAAAATAAAACCGCATCCTCCGGTGGAGTCTAGCACAGGGCGCCTCAACAGCAAGAAACACTGGGCAGCTACGTCACGAAGGGCGTGAGTGCGACGGCATCGTTGTACGTCAGTGGTTAGCGGATTGCAGCCGCTGGAAGCACGCCGCTGCCCTTTCACGGCTAGAAGTGGGCATTCGGAATAACGAAAGAACTATAAGTCGAGCAAGTCAAGAACTGCGTAACTGGTTGATTAGCTAAAAGTGAACTAGGAAATTATACTGTAACCGTTTAAGTTTTGTAAATGTTTTCGGTAGCGAGTTCTGTCGTCATCGGCCAGGACAGCACGTACGCTTTGCTGTCGTCGAGCGTCGTCTCCCAGGCCTGAATAGCAAACTGACGCGTGGTATGAAGGTAGGAATCGAACACGGGCCGCCGAGGTTGCAAGCAATCACGCTACCACTCATTCATGGTGGCTCTTGTTGTTTGTCGTTGTTTTGTGGGGTTTAACGTCCCAAAACCAGCTCTGATTATCAGAGACGCCGTAGTGGAGGGCTCCGGAAATTTCGACCACCTGGGGTTCTTTAACGTGCACTGACATCGCACAGCACACGGGCCTCAACATTACGCCACCATCGAAATGCAGCCGCCGCGGCCGGGATTCGATCCTGCGACCCTCGGATCACCAGCCAAGTACCTTAGCCACTAGACCACCGTGGCGGGGCATGGTGGCTCTTCCGTCGCAGTCCATATCTTAAACAAGCCTACATTCCATCGGCCGTCTTAGTGATGGCGGTTGTGTACCATCGATTACGGCCGCATGCAGTGTATGTTAACCAACCTTGAGAGCAGCACGATATAGCTCCGTCACATGGTTTATTTCGTATTTCGCTCGCTTTCTTTAAAAGACGGAATGACTATACGAGACGTATCGTAATAAAAACAATTCAGTCGCTGGCTTCTGCAGGTGCTGGACAACCTTGCAAATCATAGTTGGGGTCTCCAGCCAATGAATAAACAGTCAGGTATACTCACAGATAGTAAAGGGAAAATAATAAAAATAGCCTGAATGACTACAGACTGGTGCGAACAGTAAGTGCTTGGCTCCATTCGCTTATGACACACCTTTTCAAAAAAATCTTGGCTCATGTTAAGTGAAGCACCCTGTATATTTTATATTTACAAAATCTACCGAAAAGAGAATTCTACTTATCTTTTTGTGCGATGCGACGGTACTGGGGCCTGCTTTGTTCGGCACTCCAGTCAGAGCAGGGAGACAGAAAGACAAGTTTGTAATTGGAACAACAAAGAATATGAAACCAAAAAGAATGTGCAGACTGGTGACAAACAGCAGATACAGTGAGCGGGAAGAGCAGTCATGCAGGTTACCCTACAGCGAAAGCTTCAGTAAAGCGCCATATGCTGTAACTCTTCGTCAAAATGGCATCATTCAGGGGCTTGTGACAGTTGTGACGCCTTCACTGTGTTCGCACGTTCTACTCGGACAGAAAAATATGACTTCATGCGTACAACAGGTTGAATGGACCTGAAGAAATGATGAAGCCAAAGGCCTAGCTGTGGGTAACAGGCCAGGTCACGCACTTGAGCGTTCTGCAGTGTAACCATTGTGCTGCGGCGCTATACATTTGCAGATAAAATCGGATAAAATCCTTGTTTATATAAGCTAGTGCCCAGATATTTTGACCATGGTATCTTCCAAGTATGGGCGTTAGAAGAGCATACGTAAAAAGAGCCAGGCCTGCGCGGAACCGCAGGACAGTGACAGCGTAAGCTGGAGGAGCGACCTTCTTAGAGGCCATTTCAAACGCTTGAGGAAACTAGTGCAAGTAGAGGTGATAGGTATCCCCTGCGCCATAACTCTTATCATTTCGCCAATTAGGGAAGTACCCACTGCGTAGTAATTACTGCGGTATTGTGACATGCAAATCTGTATAACTGCGCATCTTAGAGAGTCTCTTGGCGTCGTTTTCCCGAGAACTAAGCGAACTCTCAGCCCGGCGTCGACGGCGAGCTGCGGTTTGGGCTTCTCTCTGTACAGCTGTCTGTTGGGCTTGACGTTGCCTTGCTGCAGCCGCGCGCGTAGCTATGCGATTCGTTTCTTCAGCAGCGGTCCGCACCTTACGAGGAGGCGCCTTCAGGTATATATCGAAGAGCCAAGTCAGGTTGCTGGCCCGGCTGCGTACGTCGCCTGCCGCGTGATGCATGGCACGATATAACAAAAAAAAATGCTTCAAAGGGCAGCGCTTCGTAATAATGATGACGGAAATGTTGAAGAAGATTGTTTCATAATGATAATGTTGATGATGCCTCTGTAATGGGTCCAGAGCTTCAAACGATCCTCGACGTGTAGTGGCGTATTATTATTCTGCCTCGTAACATTACACTTGTTAATGCGATTCCTCGGCAGACGTTACACCTGTTTAGGTTTTTTTGCGAAGATTTTTCAAGCACAGCCGTGGCTTAGTGGTATTGCTCGACTGCCACGCAGAGGATGTCGGTTCGAATCCTCTTCGGTCCTGGTTATCTTTTCTGAAATTTGCGCGATAGCGGTTGCGGACACCGGCGGCGGCGGCGGCGGCGTACAACTACTGCGCAAAAACGGCCCTTGTTGTGATCTCATAACAGCTTACGCTGTAATAGGTAATAGAGGAAGAGAGAAAGAAGAGCCTAATCACGCGCACACTTGCGCAAGTACAGTCTCTAGACGGCGGTCGCACAGACCTGTCGACTTCAGGTACGTCAGCAACGCCTTCGTCGCCTTCTGAGCCATCGAAGCATACGGCCAGGGCCCAAGAACCTTGGCTGCTGAAAACGGCCTCGAGTCCAGGCTGTCGAGTACGATTTCAAGTTGGTAGCATTGACCGTCATAATTGCTGCAAATACACTGCACGTGTTCAATAGTTTCGTCAAGGATTTCCCGCTCCAATTCAACCTTGTTCTGCAGCGTCTGGTTGGTGGTGGCACTTAAAAGCCACATTTGTGTTGGATCGGGATGGCTGACACACCTACCTGCGAATTCTGTCGGGCATGCAGAGTTTGCAGAAAGGTCAGCGCCGTTCGCGAAGGAGCATAGAGATCGCGAGCGGCCTGCACCGAGCAATGATGCGCGTCAGAACAACGTCCATCCAACAAGGCGATCTCCGTGATACAATCTAAAACAAATGTGCGCTGCAGAAAGAAGGCACCCAATTCACAATGTTCTTAGCTAGGGAGGGCTCTTTACCATTGGCTGGCCGTCAGCGTTAATATGCTCCCCGTCAAGGTTGCCTGAAAATATAACTTGGCAAGCACTCAGATCCGGTACTTAGTATTCATCGATAACCTCTGATAGAGCCTAGCCAATACACCAGGAATGCTCAACATGGGAGGAGCGCTTCATTATATGTTTCTTCTGTGGTTCGTCATCGGTAGAGAAAGGTTTAAGTTCTTTTATTTAGCTTTTCGTCAAAAAAATTGACTCGACAAGGTATTGTATATAAGACCAGCATCTGAAAGTGAAGTGCACTTTCGTCACATTAAGAATCTTATAGATTTTATAAATCGCGCCGATACGTTAAAGAATTCATTTTTGCAAGAACAACCCACTGAATGCAATTGTTTACCAGCTGATGTTGTGGAATGCGAAACAGTTCATTTATTTATAAATGCACTGAGGAAGCGATCCTGATTTTTGTTCCGGTTGCATTGGTTGTATAATGATGCATCTCATTGTGGTAAATGCGTGTTCTTCTCCGTTTTTTCACCATTTTTTCGCTATGTCTTTGTGATGTTATATGTTGAAACATTTTGCCATCGAAAATTATGTATGAAAGCAGTGTGGAATAAATAAAAAATATATACTTTACGCAATCACGATCTTTGGCTTTGATCTTCACAAGCGATTATGTAGTGAGACGTTCTTGTTAGTACGGGCCAAGGTTCTTTGCAGGGATCGCCAATACTCGCTGTTCTTGCGACACCTTCGCATGCTGCACCTGAAAAAGATCAGAATATCATAAGGCCGGCGGATTACAGGACAGAAACTAGCTTATAATAGCGCATTAGGGTTGCGCGTTGGAATGTTTATAATGGCAGTAACGCCGCGAACGACGGGCAAAGTGAATTGGAACTGGTCAGCGCATGTCTTATCTTCATTTCACTTTGTCGTTTTCCACATTCTTTCTACTATGAATGCAATAAAACGACCTGGCAGCTTTCTGCAATGGGCGCCAAAATATTTCCAAAGTGCAGGATTCTTTCTCTTACGCTACATGGTGCAGCAGAACATTCGAAAATATATAAAGCAAACAACCTATCGTGAAGTAACAACTAAGGTTCGCTGAACCACGCGAAAATGCTACAGCTGTGTACATTCATTTTTTAAAGGTTATTCTTATCTAAGGCCTCGAGCACGCGTTCTTTTCTGACACTTCAATTAGCCGCACTTAGGACACACGAAAAATATTCACTAGGGAGAATAAAAATGAGAAACCTAGCGCATCAATATCTTTGTAGCAGAGCTTTATATAAACGTGTGCGACTATCCCGCCATCGCAGTGAGACTAACAGGGTACGCTCAACCAATGTAAGCACGCACCGTACGCGTAACAACGTACTAGCTTTTAGTATGTTCCAACTGGACGCATGAGGGACAGCTGGGAAAAGCGTGGACGAAAGGCACCGTATGCATTCTAGAAGGACTAGAGGGCTCGGTTTGGGAGGCAGTGGATAGAAAACGTAAAGAGGTGTTCATGCAAACCAAGGTCATGAGCGAAGCTCTTGCTGCAAAGGTTTTCCTAAAGGGAGATACTTTAACTGTGGACTGAGAGGTTAAAGAAAACGGGTGTTTATCGGGTGGCCGAGAAGTTCTTGCAAGTTGTGTTAACGTAGAATAGATTGAAGTTCTCACGCCATCTTTGAGCAGTGTCCAGAGTTCCATGTCAATTGTGTTTTCAGGTTTAATATGCAAATCTTTTCTGCAATTACTCTTGGCGCGCTCTTGACTGTCGCCAATGTCTATGGAAAGCTAGGACCTCCAGGAGGGCCTCTGAAACTACCCCGTGAAGCACCTGACGTCTTCAAGGTATAAGCAACGTTTTTTTTACAAAGTTCTTGGCTCTCCATGCTGACTTGCGCTTGATTTAAATTAGTTATGACGTCCCATTAAAATAAAGCTCCCATAATGCTAGAACCCTATTTATTGGGAAACGAAGTGGCAGGACCCAACACACGTACTATGATTATGTGTCTCTGCAGTCAGAAATTCAATGCTCGAATGTAATGTGTATATTATACGAAGGAACTCGTTGAACTAGACATCTTAGAAAAATAGGCGAGCTTCAGAAAGTGGTATCTGTTCATTTAACCTTGTTAAACACCGGTCAGATGCTTAGATCACGGACAAAAGGCCCCGAAAAGGTGGTTTGTATTGTAATGCAACGTATATACACCGTAATACAGGCAAGAAGTAAACGGAGTACAACCAATGTACTTGTCGTGCGTTTTCTTGCGTTCCGCAAAACTCGTGGAACATCTGCGCAAGATATAGATACTCCCAAAACAAATCCGTCTTTAAGATGACAGTCTACATACGATTCAGCAAAGGCACCAGCGGTCGCGGAGACGCACCGTAGTAACATAGTTGTGAAAGGAAAAGCTGACATTCATCCGTCTGTGCCACAAAGCTACAGTAAGAAAATATTTCCAGCAAAAAAGACGCCTTGCTCGACTAAGAATCCGGACTGAACCCAGGTGAGACACCACTCCTGGTTAGCCACACTGCCAAGTGAGCTAAGCAGGAGACTAGCAACTGGCAGCGCGGATTGACATTTCCAATCCCACGGACACTGAATATAACATATAAGTGCTGCAAGTTCATGCAGTCATTTTGGTAGTACAGATATAAACAAACACAGGTAGAAGACAAGTAGACAAGACGAGCGCCAGACATCAACTCATGACGAGCGCTAGACATGAGCTGACGTCTTACGATCGTCTTGTCTACATATCTTCTCCTGTGTTTATGTCCTTATATTTGCACTATTAAAATGACCGCAAGATCCACCAAATATAGCTAACCTGCATTACCGCCTTGATATCTCTGCAGGTTCCCGCAAGTTGGAGTGATGCTTATGAAAGATAAAATCGGCATCCGTGGTTGATACCCGCACCTCACCAGCTATCGTGAGGAGTGATAAAAGATATTTATGGCTCAGTCTTTTGCCTATTGCAGATTCTCGAAAACTTCCGCTTTGCTGTGTCCATCTCGGATTCCGACAACGACACCGTATTAGAATGCCTAGCAGCCAACCGAACTGCTATCGACCCTGAAGAGAAGACGGTCACCTACATGCTCATATTCCCCAACACACAGTATGCCCTTTCAATCACGTCCAGTACTTCCTTACGTAAGAGATTTCAGTGTGAGCTCGATCTATGAATGACTCTTCTTCATCTCTGGGCATCATCATCATCACCTGTATTTCTCCGTCATCTGTACATATCGCCATCACCTGGACGATCCGATCTTCGTCTTCGCAGCTCGTGATCGGCCAGACTAAACGGTCCCTTATACTTACTCTTTAAGTAGCGGTTCGAGTCACATTCGGGTTGTCGGGGTATATATAACAGACACCTCCGCATATTCATGCAGATATTTCGTACGTTATGGTACTGTAGTTATAGGCTACTATAGGCTACACAGGAGTAGGGATGGTCTATAATGATCATGGCGTAGTGAGATATGAATGCTAAGGGACACTCGCCCGTGGTCACTGTCGCTCCGGCGGCGCAAGCAGCTTGCGTTTACTTCTTGTTATCTGCGGTGTTGGGCGCCGCGGGCGAGTGACGAAATCCGGGGAGGCGGTGACGTCGACGTCACAGACGCTCTTTTCCCGTCCAGTTTCGCTTTCAAGGAGCCTGCCACGGGGAAATAATTGTTCGCGCAGCTCCGACATGCACTCCGCTATTGAAAATTTAATCGTTGGGATAGGTAGTGTCGAAGACGGGCCCCAAAGTACTCATTTGCTGTAGCCAGCAATTACTGATAATTAAAATTTTCATTAGCGTAATTTCGCTAATTATGCATACAAGTGCGGAAATTGTTCTGTATCTAGAGGCAGCCAATCCGTATGCTCGTATGGTACACAAGACATTCCCGCGATTTACGTTTTTCTATAATTTTAATAATGTGTTGCAAATAAAAATCAAACACCCTGTATAATGAAAATTTCATCGATATCAATGGAGACTGAAGAATTTTGGAATGTGCCATTGAATACACGCTCTTAATACTGACGTTCTTAATGTGGTTAAACTTTGCAGAGAGGAAATTCCATTTTATGTGAAGACTCTCGAAACTCCAGGAACTGTCACGTTTACAGTAGGTGAAGGTACGTTTGCACCAGAGTTACACGTCATATACCCTTCAAGTACACTCATCTAACACGGTGGTTCGCAATTTTCGTGCGAGCTTTCTTTGTGAGATCAGCATAATAAATTATTACACCGCTCCCGTTTTAATGCGAAATAGAATATATTGCAATATCCAGATTTATCACAACTGATATTTGTTTATCACCATGCCTATACTGCGAACATTAAAGGCTGTCAGTTGCCACACTTCTCTGCATAACCCGTTAGGTACTCGGTGAGTTTGCATGTACTCATAGGAAAAGCTTGTCGGTAAAAGGTTGGACCACAAAGACGCCGTCATGATGAAATGTCAAACTTGCCATTGCGTCTCAAATGCGCCTAGAGCGGATGTTGATACACTTGCAGAACTCGAAGTGCTCATGCATACGCGATATGATAGCGTAGCGGCTAGGGTTTGGTCTGCAAAGTTCGAGATGGCAGGTTCGAATCCCGGCCGCGGCGTCCGTCTTTCAATGAGTCGAAATGCAAAAACCACCTGTGTACTTAGATATGAATGCACGTTAAAGAAAGCCAGGTAATCGAAATTATTCTGGAGCCCCCACTGATGGGCATGCCTGATCATAATAGCTGGTTTTGGTACGTAAAACGCTATTAATCTTCTATTTCTATTGTCCAAACTGTCTCTAGTATGCAAAAATAGAGCGCTATTGTGTGAACAGAGATCTGCTGATGTTATCACGGTAGAAATTATGTTGCAGTGGAAAGGGAACGGCCATCCACTTGGTCCTTATGAGCGTTTACATAATGATGTTACTGTAGTGTTTGCGGGGAAGTCACGTTATAGCAGGATAGTGTTTTGACGAATCAAAAACACCAAACTTTATCATTTTGTAATCTTTGCTGACATAGGTCTGTGCACAACGGGCCATGATGGTGTGATGTGTTTGTTCTGAACTAGATGTACATCGGCATGGTGATGTTTCGCGTTGGAATTCTAGGGCTGCACTTGTGCGCCAAGAAATTTGTAGAATACGCCCAAATGATCCTACAAGGAAATATGGATACCATTGACTGATTTCTGGGTTTAACGTCCCAAAACAACGATTTGATTATGCGAGACGCCGTAGTGGAGAGCTCCGGAAATTTCGACCACCTGAGGTTTTTTAACACGCACTGATATCGCACAATATACGGGTCTCAACATTTCGCCACCATTAAAACGCAGCCACCGCGGCCGGGTTTCGATTCGGCGACCCTCAGACTAGCAGCTGAGTAACATAGCCACTAGAGCAAATATGAATGCCATTTAGGAAGATTATAGGAAGAAGACCAAAAAGGACTTTTACCGGGTACCCTCTATTGCGTTATCCTTCGCTGACGTCATTACTTTGTACTTTTAATACACTCCGGTGGCGTTCTCGGGGCGCTGGAATGATATTTCTGTGCAGATATTTCTGGCACGATAATAAATTAACGCTGCAGGAACTACTCGAAGCCAAAAGAGAGTCACAGATTTCTTTTTTTCCAGATCCCACTCCCCGGGAAGGCATATTCTATTACACTGATTACGTCAACTGCGACGTGGTGGACTTTGAATTCCGTGGTCACCGTAAGTGGACGCCGTTCTATGGGGAATTTTGGTGAACGTAATAGATATTCATATCACTTTACGGTTTAGAATGGTAATGGTTAAAGGGGTCCTGAACCACCGCGCGGGCTTGGTTTTGAAAACGGCTGGGTGTGTACTGAAGGCCTCTACAGCCGAAAGAATTTTTCAAAACGGTTTGTTAGGAGCGAAGATATTGCGACCGGAAAACTTCCCTTTCCAGTCCTGTTTCAACTCTGCGGAATAGAGGGTACGGAGCTCCTTAGGGCGGTGTCGAAGGAGGTGCCCCGCCCACCGCCCACGTCACCACACTTCAGCGACGTATCAGAGGAGGCGCTGGTCAGAGTGGCTGACGAAAAGCGCGCGACTACCGGGGACTGTTTCTTCGCCGCGCGCTTGTGGCCGCCTGCTCGCTTCGCGCCTGGGCTCGGTCGCGTGCCCCCGCGATCACCGCATTTTTTTTTTTCGATCCTCCGAAGCTTTCTTTTCGTTCGCCACGAACGTTTAGGCCCGCAGGTGTGCGCGTTTACTTTGTCAGTGCGCTGCTTGTCGTCGATATTGCGCGTAACGCGGCGTCAGGACAAGCAGCCCAACTACCAACGCTGCTCCACCTTGTCCTGCATAACCCCAAGTTAGTTAATTGTTGATTAGTGATTGTAGACGGGATCATCATGCTGCCGGGCTCGAACGTGACTACTATGACTCGAAAGGAAGACCTTCACAACTCGGACCCTTGCCGACAGGTTAATGTGGAATAAGGTGCGTCGGCATGCGGTAAGATGGATGGATTTAATGTGTGAATACACTAGTTCAATTTTAACAGTAAAGCTTTTTAAGCAATTGGTGAAACTCGGAAATCTGCCGAAAACTCCGCTAAGCTATGTAAGGCTAGCATAACAATGCCACGCTGTAGTAAAGACAAAGCTTCCTAGGACTAGTTAAGTAAGACGAAGTCTAATTCAATGGAGCCTAATTAAAATTCCTAGGACTAGTTAGGTAAGGCTAAGTCTAATTCAAAGGAGCCTAATTAGAAATAATAATCGAAGCCTACTTCAGACAGGACTAATCCAACTAAGCCAAACCAAGCCAACCTGGACTAATTCAACCTGAATTGAGTTATGACAAGTACGTCACACCTAATTAAGCGGATACTAATGATTTATAATTAAGTAAGCCATGATACTAATAAACCGTGTCTAATTAAGGTAAATCTAATTATGCGAAGCCTAACTTAGCTGAGATGATCAAATCTAGTGTAAACAAGCGTCTGAGTAGACCTTGCTTAATTAATTAGTACTAATTAAATCACGCCTAGCTAGGTTATTACTAGTTAAGTCGAACCTAAGCTAGCACTTATTAATCAAAGGTAAATTATGCTAAGACTTCAAGGTCAAGCCTCATTAAGTTGAGACTAAACATTTCAGGACTAATTAGGCTAACACTGATTAAATCAAGCTTATTTCAGGTAGTATTCATCAAGCGATATCTAATTAAAATAATATGTCAAAGAACAGCGTAACTAAGCCTGTACTAATTAGGTCATGTGTAATTAAGATATGACTAATTACCTCAAGCATAATTATATCATGAGTGATGAAGACCAGCGTATTAGGCAATGTATCATCAGGTATAAGTTAATTAGACGGAGTCTAATTAGGACCTGGCTAATTCAGTTAATTAGGGCCTGGCTAATTCAGTTAAGATTAAGTCAAGTCTCAATAAGCTCAGATTATTAAGTTACGCTAAATTAAGCCAACCATTACAGACGTAATGATTTCATTCGAAACTAATTTACCTTAGTGAACCCTAATCTGCTGTAATCCTTAATTCACCCTAATCTAAGTCTAGCGTAATCCACTCTATAATATGCCATAGTCCACCTTAATGCACCCTAATGCGCCTTAATGAGCTCTAATCCACTCAAGTACACCCTAATCAGACCTAGTCCATTAATCTACCTTGTAGAAGAAATATTTTGGGTTCGACTCCAGCCATGTTATTGAGTACGAGTACTAGACGGTGGCGCATTGGAGTACCATAGGGAATAAACCCATCTACAATCACTGATGAATTAAAGTTTGGAATTAATTTGTGATGTATTACAGGCTGCAGGCATGCATTTGTTGGCTTCTTGGAAAACTATATTTATGGTGACTTTTGCACCGCACCGTTCACGTCCACGCCGAGGTAGTTTACGGACGCCTTCCAACGGCATCTATGAGGCTTGCGCATTAACAAATATATTTTTACATATTTCCAGCAACTATTTTGCCTATATAGTTGCTCACAACGCAAGGAAAAGCGAGCGCACGGCACGCACGGCACGCACGCGCTTACGGTTTTAAAAAAGGCGCGCTGCGAAGGGCCCGCACACAGCCGAGGCGGGCGTGTCTGCCATCGGCCAATAACAGCGACGCTCCTTGTAAATGCTCTATGACGAAATAGAGCAGATTCAAAGAGCGTGAGGAGAAGCCGTTTTTGAGTTGAGGGCTCCTGAAGAAGTGGAAGCTTTGCGCTCCGCTTGTGAACGCTACGCTTCGCGGATGACTACAGCATTTGGCTGAGATGTTCGTTACAGCGTAGGCAAGCCGTAGAATATGTTTTTTCACCAAGCCCGGAGGGTGGTTCAGGACCCCTTTAAAGCCCATGAAGGGCATGTCCAATATCCTGGCTACCATGTACGGAGTAATGGAGAAAGTTCGATACCTATTTAAAGCTGTCCTTAAAACAAAATTGCCACCTATGTGATTTGAGCAGGTAGCATGGATAAGGATGATGGGACTTTGCTTCTGCGAACTTGCGGGCTTTCTCAAAACCAATTTGCCGTAAATTAGAGTCCGTTATGCACGTAAGATTTCTTTACACAAGTGCAGCCTGTTGCTGAAAATGAGCGCCTACAAGTAACTATCTGACAACGGTGTGTGTCATTACAGAGTGCGTACTATGGGCCAGGCGAGCAGTAAAGGACAACGTGCCGCAGGACTGCATCGACCACTTCGTTGACATCTGCGGCGTCGAAGTGCCCGAACACAGCAGAGACCTCTGTTTCGATGGAGAAGGAGACTACTAGTAAATACATTCGTTACCTGCTGAAAAATGCCACCTTCGGAAATATGCGGTGTAGGTGTGGCGTCTGGAAGCAAGAAGTCTAGTCTTCTAAGGCCCTCCAAGGTAGCGGTTGCCGTCCACGCTCTGCTAGGATGAGCACTCCCCTCGGAGCGACACCAGACAATTAATAAAAGAATAGTGAAAGAACTAATATGGAGTTGCCCCATATTGATATAAGAAGGTTCATATTGCCCGCAGAAAAATATATTCGCAACAATGCATTGCGTTTCAAAGCAAACACGATTTAAAGGGTCCCTGAAACAGTTTTTTGACCTCCTGTCACTGAGTAGGCCACGTCATTTTCAAATTAATTTGATAATGACGTAGCGTATTCGTTCAAGACCAGAAATTCTGTTGCCTTCCTCTATACCACTGCTGTTCCTTCTCAATTCGCTTATCTGCTGGAAGCACGCTAGTGACGACAGCGCTTCTTATGTCGGCCACTGTGCCGAGGCCTCAGTAGCGACATGACGATGACGCCGCGATGCCTTTCCTGGAGCCGCCAGCCTTGGTTAACTCTGTAGTATCGCGGCGGCGACGACTGTGTCGAGCTATACGTCGAGAACTATAAGTCGAGCAGTATAGTCGAGCGAGAGTATAAGTCGAGCGAGTAAAGAGCTGTGCACATGGTGGGTTAGCTAAAGGTCAACTCCGTAATTATACTACGACCGTTAAAGTTCAGTGAAAGCTTTCGCTGCATTCTGAAAAACGCAAGAACTATAAGTCGAGCAAGTAAAGAACTGTGCAATTAGTGGGTTACGTAAAGGTGAACTCGGTAATTATACTATATCCTTTAAAATTAGTGAAAGTTTCCGCTGCATTCGGAATAACGCAAGAACTATAAGTCGAGCAAGTCAAGAACTGTGCAGTTGGTGGATTAGCTAAATGTGAAATAGGTCATTAAACTGTAACCTTTAGAGTTTAGTAAAAGTTTTCGGTAGAGAGTTTTGACAGCAGGTACGATAGGCAGTCGTCGAGCACCGCCTCCTAGGTGCCAATAGCAACCTATCGCGCGGTATCGAACACGGGCCGCCGAGCTGGCAAGCACTCACGCTACCACTCATCCACGGTGGCTCCTCCGACGCAGCCCATATCGTAAACAAGCCTACCTTCCATGAGCCGTCGCAGTGATGGTGCTTGTGCACCGTCGATTGCGGCTGCAGTCTGTGTTAACCACTCATGATAGCAGCACGACAGCAATGCGCAATCGCTCCGTCACGTGGTTTCTTTCAAGTTTCGCGTGCCTTTCTTTACAATACGGACTACACGAGACGTTACGTAATAAAAACAATTCACTCGCTGGTTTCTGAAGATGTTGTTATGTTGTTATGTGGGGTTTAACGTCCCAAAACCAGCTCTGATTATGAGAGACGCCGTAGTGGAGGGCTCCGGAAATTTTGACCGCCTGGGGTTCTTTAACGTGCACTGACATCGCACAGCACACGGGCCTCAACATTTCGCCTCCATCGAAATGCAGCCGCCGCGGCCGGGATTCGATCCCGCGACCCTCGGATCAGCAGCCGAGTACCATAGCCACTAGACCACCGTGGCGGGGCGGGTTTCTGAAGATGCTCAACAACTTTGGAAATCATTCTTAGCGTCTCCAGCCAATAAATAAACGGGCAGCTACTTAATAACATAGTTAAAGGGGTCCTGAACCGCCACTCGGCCTTGGTTTTGAAAACGGCTAGATGTGTATTGAAAGCCTCTCAGAAGTTCAGAACTGGAAGAATTATTCAAAAAGGTTAACAAACCTTTTTGAGATGGCGAAGAAATGGCGACTGGAAAGCCTCCCTCTCCAGTTCTGTCTCAACTCTGCGGAGTAGAGGCCATAGAGCTCTTGTGGGCAGCGTCGAAGCAGGTGCCGCGCCCAACGCCTACGTCACGAGGCTTCAGCGTCGCATCAGAGTGGCTGATGGAAAGCGCACAACTGCTGGGGGCTGCTGGCAGCACGCGCTTCTGGCCGCCCGCCAGTGATGCCAATTCTAGGGATTTGTCCGTCGATCTAGGGTATTTTAGTGTAATTCGGGGATTCGGCGTCTTCGTCATAAAATCTAGGGATTTTGTGAGGCCCTGGGAATGCCTGCTGTCAGCTAATACGATAGTTTCTGCTACTTTCTATTTCTCACTTAAGAGAGCATCGGTGTCCCGGGGGGCCCAGAGACGGCGAAGGCAGTTATGACGCGAGATAATCGTCTGCCGCCCACTCAGATGAAAAACGAAACTTTCTCTTTGTGAGTGTTCAGCAGGGGCGCGTGTGTAATCTTGAGAGCAGTGTAAATTACAATTGCTCTGTTAAATAGCTATTTCGCTTGCAAGTGCCTAGAAAAACATGCTTGTTCACGCATGCCAGGTTCCTTCACCGTACAGTGTCGAAAAGTTGTAAGCTGGGCTTCCTCGTACATTCCAACCTATGCATTAGCGGTGCCTGTGCCGTTCGCCAAAATGTTACCATGATGTTCCTTGTCAAGTGGTAACTTCTGGACCAGAAGACCTACGCAAGATGAACCGAACAGAAAGATAGTGAAAGTGTATGACCAAAAATACTTGGCCACATGGGAAGCTGATCATAGTACAGAGCGTTGCTGTCAACCGGTACAAAGTGCCCCTGCACGGGAATTTCATGCAAAGGCAGAGCTGCTACCTAGCAGTATCACGGGGCACTTGCCTTTCTACTGCAGGTCATGCAACGCTCGTTGCATACGTGGTCTTTGAGAAGTCAACAGCCACCACGGAAAAGATTCTGTCGGCTCTTCGACGGGAGCACTGAATGTAGGCCGTTCATTTACAATAGCTCCACAGAAAATGTGGGGAAAAGAGCGGCAGTTGCTGTTATTGAGCTGATTTTTGCCACCAACCAAAAGTAAGAATGAGTGCGTCGAAGGGAAAATTGCGTTTAGACTTTTTTGCATGCGAACTAACAAAATTAACGACATGAAAATTACAATCTAGGGATTTTTTGTACAGTTTAGAGACTTACTGA
This sequence comes from Hyalomma asiaticum, assembly GCA_013339685.2. Lineage (NCBI taxonomy): Eukaryota > Metazoa > Arthropoda > Arachnida > Ixodida > Ixodidae > Hyalomma > Hyalomma asiaticum. The sequence continues at coordinate 37,543,615 of CM023486.1, forward strand.
CGCTCAATATAGGGTAAAAGCGGTGACGTATAGGTTGGCATCACTGCCGCCTGCTCACTCCGCGCCTGGGCTCTGTCGCGTGCCCTCGCGGTCACTGCATTTTACAGCGTAAGCTGTTATGAGATCACAACAACGGCGCCGTAGTTGTCCGCCGCCGCCCGTGTCCGCCCGTGTCCGTAACCACTATCGCTCCTCGTGAAGAACAGGACAACTGCTGCCATCTATTGGCGCTGATTTCCTCCGCATAGCCTTCGAAATGTGTTTTTACGAAGCGCTGGCTCGTGAAGCAGTTTTGTCGTATCGTTCCATGCGTCACGCGACAGGCGACGTGCGCAGCCCCGACAGCAACCTGACATGGCTCCTCGATATACCTGATGGCGCCTCCTCGCAATTAAGATGCGGACCGCTGCTGAAGGAGTGAATCGCAGAGTTACGCGCGCGGCTGCAGCAGGGCAACGTCGGGCACGGCAGACCGCTGTGCAGAGAGAAGCCCAAACCGCAGAGTTATGGCGCAGGGGATGCCCACCACCTGTACTTGCACTAGTTTCCCCAAGCGTTTACAATGGCCTCTAGGAAGGTCGCTCCTTCAGCTTACGCTGTCACTGTCCTGCTATTCCGCGCAGGCCTGGCGCTTTTCTTAACGCGAAAACGCAATTTTTGGCTACGTTGGCGAAAAAAAAGCCGTGCCCGGAAAGCGCGTGACCTCTCCCACCGGAAGTGATGCCGGCGCCAACACACGCCGCAGCGGCAGCCGGCGCGCGCTCCGCTCCGCTGCAGCTACCTGCAGCGGCGCGCGATTGTGTCGCCGCGTTTCTTCGCTGAGTTGGCGAATGCCCGCGCCCATCTGCATCGCGTCGCCGTAGCAACACTCGGCGCGCGAACGCGTCAATTAGCCCATCGTTCCTCGCCGCCATTTGTGCCGTGTTCAATCTCGAATTGAAAAAGCCCACTGAGACCATCACGATGTCGGGATGTACGTGCATCGATCTCGCATTCACCAAAGACCCATACATTGCGCGAAATATGATGTATGTCTCCGCCTACTACTGGGATCACAAGGTCATGGTAGGGCACATGTACCCCGGCCCAATTACGCCGTCACCGGAACGATAAGGTGACGACACCGGTGACTGTCTAATGACACCACCCAAAATAGCGCGGTGGTTTTACTACTTCGATATGCCGGAGACCTGCCTCGGGTATATCTGCATATAGTGCCTGGAGGACGAAATAGAAGAGGATATGTGAAGTGTCGGCACCACTTTGATGGCGTCAAATCATGTAAATAAACACAATCCGGCCTCCCACATTGCCTCATTGTTTATAACACAACTCGGCAACACCAGTTTGCAGCACCCCTCCGCAACAACAATCTAGCCAAGAGAAACGCTTTCACGTTCTCATCTCATAAGAATATGCTTAGGAATTGTCGAACTTTTTTCAGTCCTCCGAGGCTTTGTTTACGTTCATCGCACAGGTAGGCAGGCGCACACGTTTAGTCTCGGAGGTGTGCGCACTCACATTGTCAGTGCACTGCTTGTCTTTGATGTTGCGTATACGACAGTGCCAGGGTAAACTGCGCAACTACCAACGCTGATCCACCTTGTTATGAATAACTCCAAGTTCGATAATGGTTCATTAGGCATTGTAGACGGATCAGTCATACTATCGGGCTCGAACGCACGACTACTATGACTCGAAAGGAGGACTTTCGGGACTCGAACCCAGAGGCACGGCCGCTCAATAGAGCGGCCGTGCAAGAGGTGTCGAGTGGTTAACGTGGAATAAGATGTGTTTAGAGATGCGGTAAGACGGATGGATTAATTCAAAGTAGGAATACACCCTGATATGCACTAGTTCAAAATTAGCAGGGAAGCTGTTTAAGTTATTGGTGAAACAGTGAAATCAGCAGAAAACTCCGCTAGGCTATGTAATGCTAGCATAACCATGCCAAGCTAGAGTAATCTCAATTTCAGCTTCTTACGACTAGTTAAGTGAGGCCTAATTAAACAAAATGTAATTCAGTGGAGCATAGTTCAGACAGTACTAATTAAGCTATACTTAACTAAATCAAGCCTAATTAGGCTATGACAAGTAGCTCATAATTAAGGTGGGACTAATGATTCATGAGTAATTATTATATGTTACTAATTAGTTCATGTCTACTTAGGGTAAACGAAATTAAGAGATATTAAGAGCACTTAAGCTATGTAATATAATCAGGTCTAGTGCAAGTAACCCTCAACTAAATAGGTCGACTTTAATTAAGCTTGAACTAATAAACCAAGTAGAATTAGGTTCGCACTAATGAAGTCATGCCTAAATAAGGTGAGACAAAATATTCCGAAGTTAATTAGACTACGACGAATGAAGCCAGGTCTAATTACGCTGACATTACGTCATTCAGGACTAATTAGGCTAAGAATAATTAAATCAGAAATATTTAGAATACTGCTCATTAGGCAGCGCTTAATTAAGCTAGGTCCAGTGTGACTGAGCCTGGACTAATTAGGCGAAGTTTATGTAAAGTAGGACTAATTAACCCAAACATAATTATGTTATGACAAATATGGTCAAGCCCCTTAAGTGATGCCTGATTAAGTTTAAGTTAGTCAGGCCAAGCCTAAGTAATCTAAGGTCGATTAAGCCAGGTGTAATTAAGTTAAGGCTAAGTCAAGCCTAATGGAGCCGGACTATTAAGCTTTGACTACTTAAGCTAAACATTAAAGGCGTAATCCACTTTCAATCCACACTAATCGTCTTTAGTCACCCTAATTTGCTGTAATCCCCGTTAAGGGAAAATAAAGAGCTTGAATGACTACAGCAACAGTATGCGCTTGGCTCCATTCGCTTCTGACACACCTTTCATTTTTTTTAGAATCTTGGCTCATGTTAAGTGGAGCACTCTGTATATTTTAATATTTACAAAATGTACCAAAGAGAGGATTCTGTTTACTTCTTTGTGTGATGCGATGGTACAGTGGCCTATTTGCTCGGCATTCCAGTTGGAGCAGGGAGACAGAAAGACAAGTTTGTAATTGAAACCCTATGGAATATGAAACCACAAGAAAGTGTGCACACTGGTGACAAACAGCAGATACAGCGAGCAAGAAGAGCGGTCGTGCAGGTGGCCCCACAGCGAAAGCTTCAGTAAAGCGCCATATGCTGTAGCTCTTCGTCAAAGTGACATCATTCAGGGGCTGTGACAGTTGTGACGCCTTGGCTTTGTTCGCACGTTCTATTCGAACAGAAAGCATGGCTTCATGCGCACAGCGGTTGAATGGAGCTGCAGCAATGACAGAGCCAAAGCCCATCGGTGGGCAATAGGTCTGGTCACAAACTTGCCATTGCGGTGTGGCGCTTTACATTTGCAAACAGAATGGTTTTGTATATAAAATAGTTTCCACATATTTTGACCATGCTATCCTCTGGATATGTGCGTTAGAAGAGCACTCGTGAAATTAGATTAGGTCACGGCGATATATAATGTGCCCTAACGTTGTCTTGCAAAAGCAGTTAGGCCTAACTTTTCATATAATAAACCTGTAATCGCAGCCTCGCGAGATACGCCAGCGCTTGCTCCTCCTGTGCTCATTCTTTCAGAAAGGTTAACAAAACATCGGCAAAGGTAACAATCTGCACAAACGGGAATTTGGATACAAACGGCTGGATTGGTATGTGCAATGTCGCTCGGTCACCCTTGTTTGCCGTGCTTACTGGCGCAGTATTGCACGGTATACCTCACAAAATGGAGGCGAAAATGCCAGAGGCCCGTGTACTGTGCGTTGTGGATGGATGGATGGATGGATGCTATGAGCTTCCCCTTTGTAACGGGGCGGTGACATGTGCGCCACCAGGCTCGTAAGAAGATTTAAGAACTTTTTTTTTCCTCTTTTAATTTTCCTCATGCCTTTTAAATTTACTTCAATCAAATCGATCATGCCATATCAAAAACGGAATTTCATATCCCAGTTCCCTGCCCCTTATGGCAGAAATTCCATATTTTTCCCTATAATTATTTTTGTCCGTTCTCTCTAGTTTTCTGCCACCAGTATTCTAACCGTCTCTTACTTATTTCAATCGCGGCTATGTTCAGCTTCCCGTTGTTCGCCCTAAAACCCAAGGCTTCATGTAGGGTGGTGCCCAAACGTACACCTGGGTGGATATTTCCGCATTCAATCAGAACATGCTCTGTCGTTTCCCTATCTTCCTCACAGCATGTGCATTTTTCTTCTTCTTTACTGAATTTCGCTTTATAAACACGCGTTCTAAGGCAGCCCGATCTCGCTTCAAACAATAAAGCGCTTCCTCTTGAATTATCATAAAATGCCTCCCTCTTTATTTCGTTTTTGCCCTCTCGGTAGTTATTCAGAGTCGGTTTTTTTTCCATCGCTGTCCTCCAGTAAATCTTCTCCGCCTCTCTGACTTTTCCCTTTACGCTCTTTGTTGTCAGTTCTCTTAGAGCCGTATATTTACTGGTGAGCCTCCTAGTTCTCTTTCTCCACTGCGTGTCAACGCTCTTTCTATATAAATAGCGGAACACCTTCACTGCCCACCTAACCTCTTTCATATTCCTTAGCCTTTCTTCAAACCTTATTTTGCTCTGCGCTTCCCTTGCCTCAAAACTCGCCCATCCCATATCGCCCTTAACAGCCTCGTTTGTAGTTTTCCCGTGAGCACCCAACGCGAGGCGTCCCACAGTTCTTTGATTCACATCCATTCCCGATTGTATCTCTGGCCTCATGCACACCACTGAGTTCCCAAATGTAAGCCCCGGTACCATTACCCCTTTCCACAGACCCCTAAGCACCTCGTACCTATTGTGTCCCCATAACGCTCTGTGCTTCATTATTCCTGCGTTCCTCTTTCCCTTTGCTGCCAAGGCTTTTTCCTGTACCTTCATGTATCTATCGCCCTCATTTACCCATACGCCAAGGTACTTGTATTCGCTTACTCTCGGTATTTCTTGGCCCTGTATGGATACCGCCTGGTCGTTGGGATCATTGAATACCATCAATCCGCATTTTGTTACACTAAATCCTAGTCCTAGATCCTCGCCTTCCTTCCCGCATATATTCACCAGCCGTTGTATATCATCTCGACTGTTTGCGAATAAGACAATATCATCAGCATAAAATAAACCCGGAAGCATCTGCTCAATCATCACGCCGCCCTGTTTGTGTGACAGATTAAAACCAATGTGGCTATCTCCTAGCGCTTTTTCCATTCTAACCATGTACAGCATGAATAACAGCGGCGACAAAGGACATCCCTGTCTCAGCCCCTTGCTAATATCAACGTTCTCTCTGCTACTTATTCCTTCCCATTCTATGCAAACTGTATTTTCTCGATATATTTCCCTCAAAAGCTGTACACAATCGTCGCCTATGCCCATTCCTTCCAAAATTTCCCACAATATTTCCTGATTAACATTGTCATACGCCCCAGTGATGTCTAGAAAAGCCACATACAACGGCCTCCTTTCTATTTTAGATATTTCTATACACTGAGTAAGAACAAATAGGTTATCGTCTAAACGCCTGTCTACTCGAAATCCATTCTGAAGTTCTCCCAAAATATTGTTACGTTCTGCCCAGGCTTCTATTTTTAATTTTACTGCTTGCATAGCCATCCTGTATAGTACCGATGTAATGGTTAGCGGTCTATACGAGCGAATGTTATTCTTTTCCCCCTTGCCTTTATAGATTAAGTTCATTCTGCTTTTTCGCCAACTGTCCGGTATTTGCCTCTCCTGTAAGCATTTTTCTACGGCTTTCAATAGCGCTTCTTTAGTGTTCTGTCCTAATTCGTTAATGAGGCTAACGGGGACCCCATCTAAACCCATAGCAGTGCGCTTTGGAATTTTTCCTTCGGCCTTTTTCCAGTTGAAATTCTCAAGTTCTAGCTCTTCCTTAGTTTCGCTCTCCGTCATGGTTTTATCCACTGGGGGAATCTCTTGGACGATCTTTTTAAACGAATCGGCTGTTACCTTCTCGATGTAACCCAACGCTTCGTACCCTTCCAATTGATTTCCTCTTTCATCAACAATATGTTGTTGCAATGTGGCAGACTTTTTACCTAGCGCTTTTATGTGGTTCCAAAATATCCTAGGCGCGTCCTTCTTTTTGTCATGAATTTCTGTAACCCAGCGTTCGCTTTCACCTTTAATTTTTGCCTCGACCAATTTCTGTACAATAGATTTTTTCTCTAAATATATTTCCCATCTTTCCGTGACTTCGACTTGCGGCCGCTTCTCCCTTTTTGCCTGCCTGTGCTCCCTTGATGCTTTACGTCGATTTTCGATCGCTTCCCGGATTTCCTTGTTCCACCATCTTTTTGGCGTTCTCTTTCCTTTCCAGCAAACAGTTTTCTTCTCTTTACTTATTTCTTTCGTCATTGCATGAACTAGCTCATTATACCCCCAGTCCTTGCCTCGTATTTTGCCTACTTCTTCCTCTACTCTTGCGGCTATATTTTTTATTTGTTTGTCATTTAAGTACGACCTGCCAAACTTCGACTCTACGTTATTATTTTCAGTTTTATATCCCAGTTGTAACGTTATGCGTTTATGATCACTACCCAAGCTGTTCATCCCGTCCTCGTCTATTCTCATTTCTCTCAGTTTTTCATAGATTCCTTCCGTCATTAGACAATAATCAATGTTCGATTGTCTGTTTCTGACCTCCCACGTGATCTGTCCACCACACTTGGGCCCTGTGTTAACTATCACGAGACTATGGTGCTCGCAAAGATCGAGCAATAACCTCCCATTGGTGTCTGTATATCCGTCAAGGTCATGGATGTCAGTGCACGTTAAAGAACCCCTGGTGGTCTAAATTTCCGGAGCCCTCCACTACGGAGTTTCTCTCTATCTCTTTCACTCCCTTTCCCCCACCCCCACGGACGCATAGCCGTGCTCCCTACATGGGCTGCAGAAATTAGCGTCGTTTCCTAACCAAAACCACAATCAATCAATCAATCAATCAATCAAAATCATTATCATTATCATAACCATCATCGTCGGCCTACTTTTGGTCAACTGATCAACTGATCATTGTGTGACCTCTAACAATGATCTCCAGTTTACACTGTCTTGATCGAAGTGATTCAATTTCACGCTTGCAACACCTGTAATTTCAGCCTCCCACCTAATCTGTTTCCCTTGTCTACTGCGTTTTCGTTCCCTTGGTACTTGCTACGTCATTAGACAGGTGACAGATGAATGTATAGATGACATTAAAGACTGTATATTTTGGGGATGTAAGCCTTATAACCATACAGGAGCTTTCGCGTATACCACATATACCTGAAATACGTTATGTAACAGAGGGTTGTCCGTGAAGTTCTTTATGTTTATTCGCATAGTTTTACCAGAGCCGTTGTCTGCATCACTAACGAAATCTTGCGGCGTTCTGCATAACGTAATACATACGAATTAACTTCTTAGGTTGCCTCATTGTTCTCGCAGAAGGAAAATAATGAAAGTTCTGAGAGTTTGTGATTACCTCTTCCATCTCTATACACCAAAAGTTAGGCAACACGTGTAGGTCATATTAATACGGGACCGTTTAATCGGCCGATCACGAGATGCGACGACCAGGTGATGTGTCATATGTCATATGCTCGTAGGTCATATGTCCAGGTGGTAGTGAGATGTACAGATGAAGAGGTACTGATGATGATGATATCCAGAGATGAAGAAGAGTCAAAGTTTGGGGAGGATTATCATCATCTTCATCATCATCATCATCATCATCGCCGTCATCGCGCTCACACTAATGTCCTCCCGCAGTGGAAGTGGCCGCCCGGCCACGCAGTGTCATGGAACCCGGCGCGTGTATGGTTTCAACCGAGCGACATGTATGATCTCGGTACCATGGTCAACGGTGCTCGTAAGGGATTCTGAGCGGGGGGACGCGGTAATTAACAGGGGATGTATTTTCAACGATCACGTAAGGTCCAATAAAATGGCTGGCGAATTTTCGGCAGAATGGGGGAACGTGCACAGGAGTCAAAAGAAGGAGTTCATCTTCAGGGTAAAAAGTCACAGGACGCTGAGTCAATCATGGCGATCCTTCCGAACATCTTCAGAGACGCTGCTGTTGATGCGAGCGCGATGACGGCAGTCCGCGACATGAGAGTAGAACTGTTCCGAAAAAGGCGTTGCTGAGGGTACAGGAGCTGCTCTAAGTAACGAGACATCTACACCTGACGACGACTTTCTGTGGCAGCACAGCCACGGCTACGTGGGCGGAGCTTCTGCACATGTGTTGATACGCCAAGTAGTCCGTTCGCGCGAGATCTCGATTTCGGTTTTGCGAGCGCATCCATCACGCGTTCCTGAGGGTGCCAGTTTCAACTAAACCCCGCCGCCCACCCTCCGGGTTATGTGAACAGTTTTATAGCGGTATGGAAGATAACTGGTTGGTTATTCATAACTTTAACTCGAAGTAACCCCCATGTAGTATGTTCTGATATGCCAGCCACTCACTCAAATATGCATGCAACCGCGCACCTTGTGCACAACGCTTTGTAACACCTCATTTTTTTTTATTTTTTTGGAAGATCGTGTAACCTGGGGAACTGTAGGAACGCTAAAGAATCCGTTTTGTTTGAACAAGCAGTTTTATTTCGTAAATTCTGTCGAAGTCGCAATGGAGCTTCGCAATTATACACCTCACATGCAGGCAACAAGTCATTTCATCAATTCCGTTGTATACAGATTAGCTATTCTCATTTCTGTGCCACAATAACTTCAGTAACTTTTACGAGGTTCTCCTGAGAGTTTGGCAGGGGACGGATTGCTGCCGACGGGTAGCTGGGTATGTTTGCCACAGTTCCACAGATGTGCGCATGTCGAGTTTGCAAGTCCAAGCCAGAGAGACGTGCCCCTTTACTGGCCACTGCCAATAACGCAGCTTTTGCACCTTTTTTTTATTGAGCGGCCGTGCAACTGCAGACACGGACGCGTACGCTGTCGCACGCAATGCGTGGCGTTCATTATCACGAGATGCGCATTCTAAATGACCGTATCAGCGGCAATAAACAACCCAAAATACCAACCATGTATATGCAATCAAGCAAATGAAATGAGCCATTTATTTTAAGTAATGTTCCTAATAGCATGCAGCATTGCTTTCAAGCTCGCAGGCTTGCTGAAGACGGGCGGGTCACAGCGGTGTCGAAGTAGTTATCGCGGCGTGGGACCAACTCGCGCTGGTGGCATCGCTTGCCCGCAGCACAACTCCTTTCCTTGAGATTGTATCTATACAACATGACATCTTGCAACACATCACTGTCTTCGCCTCACTTTCTACGATGAACTTCAAAACTTCCCACGTCACCACTTCTACAGCTGCAGAGCTCGCGGCTCTCCGCGGAGCGCTTCATATTATACATACTGAGAGTCCTGGAAAGTGGGCAGTCTTCTGTGATTCAAGATCAGCTCTACAATGTATACAGTCGTTTCTTCGACACGAGGAGCACGACTACCTTACATACGAAATCGCGGTACTTGTCCAAAACTTACAAGAAAAAGGACATGAGATATATTTTCAATGGATACCAGGCCATTGCGGTATCAATGGGAATGACTCCGCAGATGAGGCAGCTCGGACGTCAGGCGAAGAAGACCGCCGTGTTCCCATTCCGCTCTCAAGGACCGACGCTGCGAGACAACTTCGCACTCTTGCACGAACGATGTCCTTAATTGAGAGGAATACCCCATACACAAGCCGCACCAGATTGCACCGGCTAAACCCATCGCTGCAAATCGAACCTCCGGCTGGTTTGCACCGACGTGAGGCTTCGCTCCTGTGCCGATTGTGGTTGGGAGTGGCCTTCACGAACCCTTACTGTGTGCTGATTGGAATGGCTGACAGTCCTGCGTGTGCTGTCTGCGGATGCGCAGAGACCATAGATCACTTGTTGTACCACTGCCCACAATTTGAAGAAACTAGACTGCCGATGACCGAGCCCTTCAATAAGCTCGACGATCGTCCACTTAGTGAACAGACAATCTTAGAATACCGTCCTCACCGACCAACGGCTCAAAAGGCAATGAAAGCGCTTTTGGGCTTTCTAAAAACATATGGCCTTACCGAGTGCCTATGATATTATATAGGACTGCCCTGTAGACATTCCCCCCTCTCTCTTTCTGTTTACTTTCCTTCCCCTTTTCCCATCCCCAAGTGTAGGGTAGCAAACCGGACTCCTGAATGGTTAACATCCCTGCCTTCGCTTCCTTATTTCCCTCTCTCTTTGATGAATTCACACCAGCCGACGAACACTCGCTCATGCTCGTTGACGCGCTGCGACGCGAACCTGCTTGAACCGAGCGACGCCATCGTTGTTTTGAGGGTGAGGAAAACGTGGAACTGACAGAAGAAATTGGAAAACTAGAAACAGCAAAAAATCCATAGCATATCCACGGAGTGAATGATGATGAGTGGGCGAAGCTCCGGAGGTTCATCGTAGATCGTGCCGAGTTCCGGATCAACTTAGTTAACGCGCACGCTACGAATCGTTATGGTTCAGCTGCGCACAAGTGAAATCTCCCACCCGCATTTCATTGCAAGTCAAGATCCAGTGCATATATATATATATATATATATATATATATATATATATATATATATATATATATATATATATATATATATATATGGGTGGCCGGTGAACGGTTCTCCAACGCGAGCAGTCGGTATTTTTCAATCAAGAAACTCGCTAGAATACGCTGCCTGCGCCAACGTTGTCTCTCGCGGGTGAGGGCGCGTTCTCCTTCTTTGCGAGCTGGCAGAGCGTTTCCATAGTCAACGCGCGCCTTTCGCTCTCTCTCTCTCTCTCACACAAGACAGCAGATGGAAGAGTGAGAGAGCTCGCGCGCCGCGATGCACGCGCCAAGGGCAAGCGTGAGCCTCCCGGCGGCGCGAGGTGGCTATATACATAATCCTACAGAGGAGGGAACGACCCACACCCTAAGGAGCTTCGTCCCTAATATAGCGATGCAAAACCCCATCTTGAAGCTTGATTTGTTTGAGTTGACGACGAAGCCGGGCGTTCGGAGGTGCAGAAAAACCTTTCGGGCCCTTGACGTGACGTGTGTATAAAAGTCGGCCCATTTCATGCCGGCTTTTATACAACATGCAAGATAAACACGGCCGGCGTTGCGAGTAACAAAAAGTGATAACTTCATTCCCCGCAAGCAACCGAAACAAGCGCGCATGCCACAGGAACGTGATAACGGCTTTCCACTTAAACGAACCAAAACAACCGTACGTGCCAGTACTGACAAATCGTGCTTCACATGCCAAGTTCACAATATACGTCAGTGGGCTCACAATCTATGTAACTACGCCATCTTCCCAAGCCACATCCTCACCGCGTGCAAATTTAACAAACTCTTTGTCACCCGTTAAAGATACACGCTCAATATTGTCGCGAGGACCGCGTCGCGTAGAATGTTTTCTTGTTTTCTTCTTTTCCGACTGCCTTTGTACGGGTGTGCTCTAGTGGACGAGCCCGCACACCGCAGGGAGCATTCCGGGAGACGGGACGCCGAGGATGAGGGGCATGTGTGCGCGCCGCGGCCAGTTTCTGGAAAGCGTTGTTTGTGTTGGTTTTGTGGCGAGGCCGGATGCACGCGATCACAAAAGCTCGTAGAACATAGTTACCGTCGACCTGCCTGACTTGTCCGTGTAAGCCGGTTTCCTATTGGTGGGAGGCGGTGGTGGTTCGAGCCGTCCGCGTCGCCGTGGATGCTGAAAAAGTGCTATTTAAGCGGCGACACTGGCCTTTTTTAGAGAGCGAACTCGGGGACCATGACGCTCGGCATCACCAGAGGAGCAGTCCGGCAGGCCGACGGGGTATGATACCATTTTCTCTGTTGTATAATTTTTGCCCTGTGTGTTTTACAACTTCAAGATGTCTTAGCTAAATAAACCCCTCAATGAGTGCTCTCCCAATTCACCGTGTCGACTCCTCATCCCTTGCCTGCGCGGAGTGGCTCCCACGCCTCTTCGTCTTTCTGACCTTCCGATGCGTCTAACATGAACGGCCCCGACGTTTTCGCTACAAAGTGGTGGAGGATGCTCGGTAGCGATATTCCCGCTCTAAAATTATACCCCGAGTCAATAAGCATCAGGAAACTACTTCGGACTGCTCCACTATGACGGAACCCCCTTCCTTTCTCTCTGCTATGGCTACCCCCCAAGCAAAACCTTTCGTCGGACCGCCAGTCTTTAGAGGCGCGCCAGAGGAATCCGTTTCCGAGTGGCTTCTTTGCTACGAACATGTCGCGTCGCTCAACAACTGGGACCAAGCCACGAAAGTTAAATTTTTATATTTGGCTTTAGACGGCGATGCAAAGAAGTGGCACACTACTCAGATTCTTACGGGTGCCCCTAATTCATGGGAACAATGGGCGACGTTATTGAAAACGTCATTTACAAGCCGTCACTCAGTCGAGATCGCCCATTTACGACTACAAAACAGAACTCAGCTGCCGTCCGAAAGCCCGGAGCAGTACTACTATGACGTCGTGCAGCTTTGTGCAAGGGTCAACCCGTCTATGGCAGAAGATGATCGGTTGCGGCACCTTATGCGTGGTCTGCGTCCGGATGTGCAGGAAAAAATGATCATCGCAAACCCGGAAACCTGCGCCGCATTTCTCCAAATTTTACAGCGCATAAATCACGCAGCTTTGATGAGCCGTGCTTCTTGGTCACGTCCGATTGACACCCACTATTCTGCCGGATTGCAGCCGTGGATGCAAAACATCGCGCCTCCGGTAGAGATGGCATCCGCCGCCGCGACAGTACAGCCTCCTCCTACATGTATCGCCACCTGCGCCGCAGCAGAATTGCGTTGCCCGCGGGAGGCTGCCGGCCGCGAGAGGGACTTGAGGGCGATTGCAGACTCGATCGCCTTATTGTCTGACCGGATAAAAAACATCGAAGACGAGATGCGTCGCCCCCCAATGCCTTGGAAACCGAGAACGTCCCGTGCCAACGACGGCCGTCCCCGATGCCAGATTTGCAGCCGCATCGGCCACGAAGCACGGCAGTGCTGGCAGAGGTTCCGGGATGGGAGAAATGATCATGCGGAGTCTCTTGGCAATCACGATAGTCAGCATAACCCTTCGGGAAACGAGAACGGCCGGGTTTAAGGGGCCAGCCCGGCCGTCCCATCGGTACATTGTCGGAAAGTCAGCTTCACGCAGTCCCCACACGAGCCAATGGTAGAATAACGTTGCGACACCGCCCTGATCTCAAGAATGGAAATGCCGACACGCTTTCCCGCCTTCCTCACGACCCTGCACCAGTAAGCGAAGAAAACCTTTTACCGTTACTGGTTTTGGGTCAGGCGGATGTTGGAAAGAAGCAGAGGGCAGACCCATGGATTAGAGCCATTGTACAGCACCTCGAAGAACCGAGTGCGCCCGTTGTCAGGAATACCAAAAGAACGGCACGGAGTTTTCGGTTAATCGACGGTGTACTGTATCGGAGGGCGAAAGGCTTTGAGAAAGATCGCGCGGCTCTCGTTGTCCCCAAGTGCTTGAGGTCTGAGATATTGAGGCACTGCCATGACGATTGTACGGCAGGCCACTTGGGTGTCAAGCGTACATGGGAGAAGTTGCGTTACCGATATTTCTGGCCAAATATGTTCTCATACGTCAGCAAGTACGTTCTTTCCTGCCCTGGCTGCCAGACGAGAAAGCAACCGCCGGGGAAACCGGCCGGTTTCCTCCAACCAATCCCGCCTGTAGGTCGACCGTTTCAGCAAACGCTACCGGTTAATGTCGGGTCAGGCGCACAGCGTGGATTCGACTACACCCTGGATGCGATGAAACTGGCTCACCGGCTGCGGCAGGCTCGAAAATTAGTGAATGAACGGGAAAGGCACCAGCAAGAAAAGAACAAGCGCAGCTACGATGCCGACGACGCAGACGATGAGTCCGGTGCCGATCACGAGGTGCGAGATCCAAGTGGTGATGTGCGCGAGTGCAGTGATGACCGCGAATTCCACCAAAGTGAAGTGCGCGAGCGCAGTGCCGGGAGTGATGTCCACGAATTACACCCCAGTGTTGTGCGCGAGTGCGACGTCAATGGTGATGTGCGCGAGTGTGGTTCGCGAGCGGACCGAGAACTTAGTTTGCGTCATGGTGTGTGCGAATCAGGGACCAGTGATAAAGTGCGACAGCGCGAAAGCTCAGACTCTGAAACTGAACTTTACAGCGATTGGAAGACATTGTCAAACGGCAACAACGGACAACGAAATGTCGCCGCTTACGATACTGACACTGAATTGTATTACAGTGCCAGTGAGTGAACTTTAGTGATTTTTGTGTCTCGCAGTTTTCCATTTGTTCTTTTAAGTTTTTCACCTTTTAGATAGATGTATAACTTTTCTGAAACGAGTACCTCACATAATTGTTGTATGTAAAATTGTGTTTTGCGTACTTCTTTTCCTGGGTTGCAAGTAAAACGAGTGGGTCACTCTTTTTCGTAGGGGGAGGTGTCGCGAGGACCGCGTCGCGTAGAATGTTTTCTTGTTGTTTTCTTCTTTTCCGACTGCCTTTGTACGGGGGTGCCCTAGTGGACGAGCCCGCACACCGCAGGGAGCATTCCGGGAGACAGGACGCCGAGGATGAGGGGCATGTGTGCGCGCCGCGGCCAGTTTCTGGAAAGCGTTGTTTGTGTTGGTTTTGTGGCGAGGCCGGATGCACGCGATCACAAAAGCTCGTAGAACATAGTTACCGTCGACCTGCCTGACTTGTCCGTGAGCCGTCCGCGTCGCCGTGGATGCTGAAAAAGTGCTATTTAAGCGGCGACACTGACCTTTTTTAGAGAGCGAACTCGGGGACCATGACGCTCAGCATCACCAGAGGAGCAGTCCGGAAGGCCGACGGGGTATGATACCATTTTCTCTGTTGTATAATTTTTGCCCTGTGTGTTTTACAACTTCAAGATGTCTTAGCTAAATAAACCCCCCAATGAGTGCTCTCCCAATTCACCGTGTTGACTCCTCATCCCTTGCCTGCGCGGAGTGGCTCCCACGCCTCTTCGTCTTTCTGACCTTCCGATGCGTCTAACATGAACGGCCCCGACGTTTTCGCTACAATATCATGTCCTGCTGAAGATATTCAATTGAAGATTTCAAATAATATGTAGCAATATTTGAAAAGAAGCGCGTCTATCTACGAAGAAAAAAACTGAGCAGAAATTTTAAGATATACGAAATGCATCGGTACTTCCCCCGAAAAAAATCACAATTTTTCCCGGACTTCCGCTGCAGAAATTGAACGGCAGGCACTACATTTGGGCGTGCGATGCAGCGAAGTAGTTCCTCGTAGCGCAACATAGCGGAAGTTTTGCATGTTTTGCAGAAAAACTCCGGTTTTCTGCTCTGTTTTGTTGTCATTGTAGCACTTTTTGCAGTTTCTGTAACATCGAAAACAAAAATCAAGCCCTCGAAATGAAAGCGAAGACGCGCTGACGCGAAAAGCAAAAGCAGCCATGCTGCGGCGGCTTATGTTCCAGGCTAGATTTTACGGTTGTCGCTGTCAGGATAAATGTCTGACAAAAGGGCGACATCCATATGCCTGTATTCTTAAACCTACCTTATCCTTATCGCTTGTTTTTCTTATCGCTCCTGTAACACTAAGGCGCTTTAAGGGGTTTAAAATGGTAATCAGTGCGAAAGAGCATCGCAAGGCTTGTTTGTACACATGAGGCGTGATAAGGGCATAGTGGTGATGTGAAAAACAAGCTATCAGGACAAGGTAGGTTTATGGATACGGGCCTTAAGACCTGCTGCTAATCGATTTATCGAGAACATCTGCCGTGGACGTACCGGGATCAGGATATCTGCGTTCTCTTGAAGCGGGCGTGCCGTGTTCCGCTGCATCCACCTTCGCTTTGTACCGCGGGGGAAAACATGAACTGAGTAATAAAAGCAAATGTAGTGCTTCTAGTTCCCGTACAATGCCAGTGTGTTCGTGCGCGGCGCAGGTGCGTTGGAAATCAGCGGCGATTCAAACCATCAGCTAACGATGCTCAATGGACAAAGCAGGGGAAGAGATAAGAAGAGCTGCGGCTTCATGTCACAATGTGAGGCATGTTACGGTAATTACTTACGGACACCCTGGCAACCAATTTCGGTCTGTTCCAACGAGTCCATAACTCAGATTCTCAACGGTCACATAAGTATTGATACAAGTGTGTACTATACGTAAGATCACCTGGAACACTTAGCAAGAAAATAAATCCCAATGCAACCGTCAGACCTTACGCCGCACGCGCAAAAGTCTCTCTGAAGTCGTTTTTTCCTGAGATTATCGAAAGGTGGAATGGACTACCTGAACACACCGCGGAGTGAACTGATGTAAACGCGTTTGAATGTTCCCTTGATAGCTACGTTCTGTGAATTTCATTCGATGGTCTGTTTATGTTCTTTGTCTCTTGTGATGCCACTTGTTGATGATTATATCTTTTATCATATTTTTCATTTTTCTCGTCAGAGTCGTGGCATTACTTGAACGAATATTAAGAATACCTGAAGTATTCTAGCACAGAGCAAGCACAGCGTAAACAGCAAAACCGCGTATAGCATCGTGGCCTCAGCACGTGTGGGCTCTTGCCGTTATTTTTATTTTTCGGAAAAGTTCGTGGACAATTCCACGCGCTCCAGCGGTGGTAAGGCTGCCTGCCATCTGTTTACTCGGCGTTCTCGTTAGAGCAGGAAGACCGAAAGACAGGTCTGTAATTGAAATACCGCCGTTATTGAATCGACCACGGAAAAAGTGACGACATGGCGGAAAGTGTCACTAAAAGCGGTCCGATACGACAAACACCGAAATAACACCACCTGGAAAGCTTCGAAATAAGTTGCTAAACAAGAGCTATAACTCTTGTCGGCCTCGGAGGTCTAGTGGCTATGTCACTCGGATGCTCGTACGAAGGTCGCAGGATGGAATCCCCGGCGCGGCGCCTGCATTTCGATGGAGACGAGTGCTAGAGGCCCATGTACACAGTGCGCTGTCAGTGCACGGGAACCCTAGGAGGCCGAAATTTCCGGAGCTTTCCAATACTGCGTCTCTTATAATTATATTGTAGATACGGGATGTAAAACCATAGAAATTATTATCCGGTAACTCTTCGTGATAACTGCGTCATTCAGTGATTCCGACATTTGTGACGCCTCCATTCTTTCTGTTCACACGTTTTCTTCGAGGCACAAGTGGGTGTCAATGCGGAGGTTCATTAGTCCCGAAGGAAACATTACGCCAAATCCCGAGATGTAAACACGCCGCACAATTGAACGTTCACACTCGCTTCGCAGTAGCCGTGAACAAAACACCCCGCTGTTACGGACAGGCCGCACATCTGAGCGTTCTGAAATTAAGAGCGCCGGTTGGTGCGTTGTCCCGGTTTCACATAAGGTGCGCTTGTTTAGAGCGTATTTTACAAATTTTTCTTTTGTGTTGTTTTTTCTAAATGCGAAGCATTTCTTAGCGAACTTCGGCGACTTTGAGCGTATCTATCTATCTATCTATCTATCTATCTATCTATCTATCTATCTATCTATCTATCTATCTATCTATCTATCTATCTAGCCGCCTACGACTTTGTGCTCTCCTGGCCGTTTCGTTAATGGGATGTATACGGAAATTGGTATGCTGCAACATCACTGCATGACGAACATAAATGACATGTCATAACATGAAAATCATGACATGCATGTCATGAGCGGCATGATTTACATGCCAGGCGTTTCGTTGATGGGATCTATACCAAAACTGCTATGGCACAACATGACTGCATGAAGAACGTAAATGACAGGTCATAACATTACAGTCATAACATTACAGAGGCATGGTTTTCATGCCACAGTCTTGCTGCCCTTGCGGCCGTTTCGTTAACTTCGTATGTATCAAAATCGGTATAGCGAGACAACGCAGATCCATTTTACGTGTCTGATGCGCGCTTCGCATTTCCTTGATTCCCACTGCACGTGGGATCTGCAATTTTTTTTTTCTTTTTTAAGGAAGTGCGCACACGAATATCGTCTATGAAAACTTTAGCTTCTTCTGTAAAAGGTCGGTTATTTCGGCGATTACGCCGTGAACAATTTAACATAATTTAACATCAAACGGTTCATATGGCGCAGTTCATGATTTCAGAAGTCGGAGACAGAGCGGAAACGTCGCTTCAGCGAGATTTTTAATTGTGACATCCCGCTTAATACATCACCTTATTTTTTCCGAAACCCCCATGTTTTCTCCTAATGAGGTCTTGCACTTTTTAAGTCATGTTCGTTTTCTGAAACAGGTGTCCTGGAAGCCAAGGTAGCAGCCTGGCCCTCAGTGTTGAGGACCAAGCTAGCCAGAACTTCTACCGTATCGATGGCTTCTCCGTCCCTGACAAGGCAGGTTCACGTGACCTCGAGCCACTAGGTACGCCATGTTGCCTTTTATTTTTAGTAAGGTCCTTTACACGGACTCCTCTTAATTTATTACGCACAACGTCAAAATTTCGCATCACATATTTACTCTTACTTGTAACACACATCGATATCACTAGCAAAACAGGCGTCAGCGATATATGTCGTTCATCATTGCATGTATATTGCATATCGGATCACTGCACTGCAATAGCCTTGACGCTCTATGACCGTCGTTGCCTTTGAGCCGATAAACAACAACAACAACAACAACAACAACATTTTTTTTTTCAGACATCCCCCCACAAGAGCGGTAAAGTGCCATGACCACTGGCATACACCATTCCCGACTTTACTATTCTTCGTCTCTGATCGAACGTTTCGTTAATGGACAATCGCAATAAGTCCGAAAACAGGAGCGCACTCGTGGTTCTTACAAATTTAGGTTTAAATGAGTTGCCTTTAAGCAGTTTGTTCTCAGTTAAAATTCGTGACAGCTTTTCTTGCGAGAGTGCGAAGCTTGAGCTGTAGAAAACTTGTCCATATTTTGTGTCTCTTCTATACTTTAATCCGTGTTTACCTCGCTGATTTCCACAAGTGTGTCGGTGATGATGATGATGATGCTGAAGACCTACGGGGCTTATCCACCAGGGGGATTGGCCAAGAGTTATTTGGTAATTACGTTTTGATTAGAAATGGTTGAAAGGGGCAGATAGAAAAAAAGGAGGAGTTCGAGGGAATTTAATTAGTGGAATTGTGCATGTTAACTATTCAAACCAGACAGATGATTCATGAAAACTACACAGAAAAATAAATTATGTTTTACAACACAGACGAGAAGAGTAGTCTGTCTTTACGCTTGACTTTCTTTTTTTACAAGAATAATCAAAATCGTATACGATTTGTCATTTGTACGTAATTACAAACAGCATCGAATACGTCCCTGTGGCGATATCCCAGTGCTGATCGAGGCACCAAAAGACAGAGCGATTTCAATTTTTAAATTTAGTTCCAACTTATAGATCGCTATACCTCCACCGTCGTCGTATTGTCCTCCTCGTCATCATCATCATCAACAACAACCACAACAACAACAACAGCAACCGGCCTCTTTTATGCCTATGGCTGGATGACATCTTCTGTAAAGGATACCCAATTCGCCACTGCCTTGAGCGAGCTGATTCTATATGACGACTAAAAAGGCCCCAATCTCATCAATCCACCCGATTTAACGTAATACAGCGTGTGTAACGTCGGGAGGGAATGCCGTAGAGGCAGGCAGTCAAGCGGGCAATTTAGTCGTTGTCACCCTCTATCGGCTGTGACAAACGGTGCACACGCACAGACGATATTAAAGATACATTACGTTACGGGAGACTACATGCAATAATCGTGCATGTAATATGGCTTGTACGACGTATCAACGTAACACATCGTGCGCTAAAAACGTCTAATATTTTCTATTTCAAAAAGTCATCAGATTTTTCTTTTTCCTCCCCAAACAACATGTTCGTACTAAAGGTCTCGGTACATTATTGCCAGCTGCCCTGCGACAGCGTTCTTGACAAGTTTCGTTGCGTTTTATGAAGCACTTATAAGCAAACCAGCTGGATAGCAGGATATAAGTGACTACCGAAGTGACTGTTCCATTTAAAGTTTGCCCCTATTACAATGCGTATAGTCGTGCCAGCGGCGCTACGTAGGCTGGCGCGAGTTTAGAGAATGGACTCGTGTCATGTCAAGCTCTACCGACGCCATGAGACGAAATGAGATCACCCGATGAGGCTAAATTATATCAAGGTAATATTTCTCCGGTAATATTTCTTGTCCTTTAAGGGACAAGAAGAGAGTGGAGTGGGTTAGGGAACAAACATGTGTTAGGGACATTGGGCGTGGGCGGGCCATGTAATGCGAAGACAAGACAACAACAGGGTGGATTCCTAGAGAAGGCAAGCGTGGCAGGGGACGGCAGAAAGTTAGGTGGGCAGATGAGATCTCGATGTTTGCGGGGATAAATTGGGCCCAGTTAGCCCAGGACAGGGATAATTGGGGATCTATGGAAGAGTCCTTTGCCATGCAGTGGGCATAGATAGGCTGATGATGATGATCATGAATATTTCTTCGCTGGCACGCCTCCAGTCTAATTGTTCACTCCACTGTGGCGGGGGCGGTCATCGCATCGGCCTAGCCTTATTGATGGTTGCGAGTATGCTCACGTCAGCTCTGGCCGGGTCAGTGAATATACAGGTATGACAGATGCTACTTGAGATGCCTTTCTGGGTGCCTATGTCATGATATACATCTGGCAAGACGTGTATCAGTATACGTGTTTCCGACACACGTAAGAAATGTATCGTGCACCATAAAGTACCAAATACTGATCGCCCAACGTCAGCGTGTGAAATACTATTTGCGTTGGCCGAACTCCGCTTTTCAAGTTCCCACTGAGCTTGTAGTGCTCCCAGCAGTGACCACGCACGCTTTGCGTATTGAGGGCTCGATAAGTGCTGACGGTGACGAGACAAAGAGAGGGAGACCGGGCGAGGAGCAATCGTGCTACGCGTAGCTTGTTTAGATGTTACAGTGAGATAACGCCCACTGATAAGTAACGCCCGATGAAGTTGCTTGATGTACGCATTTTAGTTGGCTATATGCAAATAATGGGCCATCGGCGACCTCGTCTTCGACGCCAGGAAAGCTATTTTCTGAAGGCATCTCTTGCAGTATACTCAGCATACATATCGACAATCTGCATACTACCTTAGACTGCACACACCTTTTTTCGTTTCTTCCATTGCGGATGAATTTTTTAAGCAAGATCCGCTTTTTACAGGGTTGTCATCAGCGGTGCCCATGGCTCCACATAGAACATCGGGCCACATCTGAAGGTGCATGAAATTAGAACATTGCGCGGAATTCCATTGCCATTGTCATTCAGGCTCGTGATCTTGCGGCCTTCAGAGAAACTTGTGCAATGTATTTGGTTCAAATATGACTTCTGCCGTCATCAAACACCTTTAACGTTGTCGTGGGAGCAGTAACGAAACTATTTGGGCCGAAGAAGCGTCCTTGTTTTGAAGCAAATCACGTGGTAAGAGTTCTTAAACACTACGGACTATCTGTCAACTAACCTCGATGAATTACTGCCAGCAGTCGCTCCTTAAACACGTTTCACGGATATGTAAATGATTTTCAGGATTCTAGACGCACGCTGCTTACATGTCAGTCGACGAAGTGCTGTAGTAATGTCGTTGTTTTATTGCTGTCACGGTTGTGTCGCTTTCACTATCGCCGTCAAGCTAACGTTACCATAATTTCTTTATTCTCAAAAATCACCATCTTAGATGTAGGTAGCAAATGTGTGAATATAGACGCGGGCATCACACTACAATTTAAGCCGCTAACACATGAAGTTGGCCTTCGCTCGCATCGTCACAACGAGCGCGTGCTCTGACAAAACGCAAGGACCAATTCACTTAGACTTCTTATAGCAACTAGCAGTACAATATAGTACTGCAAGCATACAGAAATGCATGATGACAAATATGAACGCACAACTTACAGCACATAATACTTAACATAGCGAAATATTCGCATGGACTTAAGAATAATAGTTTAACAAAATAACAGTGCAATGAATATTCTTGTTGTCCTCTAAGAACAAGCGCATTTTATTTCTCTTTCAATTTGTTCAAGGATCTACCATGTTTCATTTTCAGCAGTAGAGTCTTTTATGGCAAAGTTGATGTCACTGCGTCAGTCTCCTTGTCATAATAAGTCCGATTTTCTCTAAAACAAAGCCGTTATTTAAAGCGAGTCTGGGAGCGCTATAAATCATCAGGTAAATTAGTTATAGTACTAAAATATCACAGCAGAGCAGCGTAACCTGGAAGGTGTTCCTCACTGATCGCCGAAAATTGCTTAAAAAGTATCGTTTCTAAACAACGTTGTACAGGTGCAGCATGTCAAACTTTTCCAAATTATTTATGGCTGCCAGGCTTGAGCAAAGTCACCTGTAAGGTTCATCATTGACGCTCACGTGATGTGTACAGTCGTACAGATGTATTTCCTTTATTGTACTTCGTATCTAGAACATATTTCTTGACAGGTCAATTAGCCCCACTAAGTCCAGATCACACACATTCCGTACAAAGAATAAAAAAGAAGACTCCGTAGCGGTATTTCTTCCGCGGAGTCTTATATAAGCGCATAGAAGCGTCCTGCCATCACAGCAGCAATCATACGGTGCCCTCAACAGAAGTCATCACCACCCGGACGCAGCAGAATGTAATATATATCTCTCGAAAGCTGATGCATGAGGGATACCTGGGTAACGCGTACGTAAAATGCGCGATAGAATTGTGCTGATAAAAATGAGCGCGGGTTTTTGTTACATCTAGAGAAACCTTAAGGCGTAGCAAGGTGATCAACGTAGCTTTGGAGGTAATAGCATTTATAAGGAGACTTTGGAGGCTAAAATTTAGGGATGAAAGAAAAGTCAGTTGTGAGTGGTCAAGCAGTTCCTCTAAGTTGTGTCCAAGCGCGTATGATAAGCTGAACTTATAAAAAAGCATTTAGCACAGCCGAGAACTCCGTGTCGAGTGTGATGTCACTTCCGTGTTTTCAGGTACTCTGCGCGAATTTATGCTGCGTTCGCTCTCGGTATCCTTTTGACTGTCGGCAACGCGCTCGGAAAACTGGGAGCTCCAGGAGGACCTCTAAAACTAGCCCGCGATGCACCTGACGTTTTCAAGGTATGAGCAGATATATTTGCAATGTTTAACAAAGTTTTTTTTCTTTTTGCTTATTAAATGCGAACGAAGCATTTCTTGGCAAACTTATGTCACTTCTATCTATCTATCTATCTATCTATCTATCTATCTATCTATCTATCTATCTATCTATCTATCTATCTATCTATCTATCTATCTATCCGCCTACGTCTCCGTGCTCTCCTGTTCTTCTCACTCACCTCTTATACCGGAATATTCGAGGGGTAGGGCATAAATGTGCGACGAACGTGAATGACTGATCTTTACATTCCTAGCATATCGTGCTCGTCATGTAAGCCACGGTTAACGATACTGTAATCATGTGTAGCTGTTACCCGTTGTGTACAGCCCATGGTATGCGTAAATGAGCCGCAGGTGTTCGAATTTCATAGAGCCTATGCCGATCAAGGATCAGCTAAGCTGACAAACGAAACGCGGCGGCTGCGAGGATCAAACGCTCAAGTTCGGTCGGCGTCTGCGGTGTTGCACACATTTTACTGTTCGCTGTTGCCAGGCCGGCTGAAAGAACTCTGCTCTCAAGGCCAGAAAGGGACACCGTTTGTACCGGGTCGGTTTCAATTGAGATGCAGACGTAACAAGTGCAGACACACATGCAACTTTCCGAGCGGTAGGGGGGTGTCGAACACGGGCCCTCGAGATGCCAAGAAAGCATGCTACCACCAGGCTACGGTGACTCCTCCCACACTGTTAGTAAATGAACATACAGCACCGGCAGTTGAAATGATGATGCTTGTGCAGCGTGAACTATACGCTTGGTGTGGTAAGCACTGTCATATATGTTCTGCTACCATTAGGTATGACTTTGTTCAACCTCACTCGACCCTGTAGGAACACTTCAACGAACAACGCCTACGATAGCCCATAAAAACTCATCGTATAGTTCATTTTTCTTCGACAAAGCAGACGTCTGTGATTTGAACTAACGTGAGTGCCAACTTTACGTCGCACCATGAACTTGCCATTCAGTCGCCACGGTGCTGTCGACGTTAAGCATACTCATGAGTTGGTACATACTCTTTGCACCGTACTTTGATGCCACTCATAACACTTGAGTGCCAGACAGTTTGACATAGGCCACTTCCTCGCTGACTGCTTCGCATGACACCGATTCGCGCGATGTATGGGATCTGCAAGATGTTTTTGTTATTGCACTGAAGTTGCCGCGACGTCCTGTACAAGTAAACTTCCCATGAAACTAGGACACTTTTTCTAGCGGAAACAAACTAGTAGGATGAACACAGATGCTTCTACAACGGCTCTGAGCAGTCAGGGATTCTGTTTTCCACTGTAAAGTAATATGCCTTATTTGAGACATAATGCGTTGCAGCAGACTTCTATGGAAACAGGCGAGCTTCTGGAACTGGTACGCTGCGACAAGATGTATTGCCGAATCAAAATTCTTTCCGCCGTTCGAATGCAGCAAACTGCTCTCGCGCAGGCTGTCCCGCTTCCCTTGCGGTATCATAAAAGATGCGTCAGCATTCTATGGTTTCTTGATGCAGTTACAAGCGCAACAGCAAGGCATAGCGCGGGAAGTACTACGCGTAATGTTCTCCACGCCGAGATCGAGTGAAAAAATGGCGCCAACGAAACAGAACAGGCAGAATGCAAGGCCCTCGCGTGTTTCCAGGGGTGACGGGGGAGAGACCAATCGCGGAACTGGAATGGCCGTTCCCTTGGCGGAGTAGGCGCTCGGTCGAGAAGGAGGCGAAGAAGTATCGCGGCGGCGGCAGAGTCTTTAAACTAGCTGCGCTTCTGTTTTGTTAAGGAATTTTGCGTGTAGTACAATGGCTACATGGGTTACTGTTTACATTGTTGCAGAGGTGTGGGCTAGTTGCTGTAATTCCTGCCTTGTGTTTTTATCAATTACGTTGAGGTTGTTAATTAGCAGCTACCTGCCTAAACAACAAATATTTTGTGATATACTGGCCTGTCCATCGCTGTTACCGTAATTTCCAAAGTACGTTCTCTTGTGTAGCACTGCGCCGCCAAAGTGACCCTCTCTATCTGTGAGCACATTCGCTCAAAGTGTATTGAAGTTTGCCCGTGTGAATGTGGTATTTACCCTTCCGCCTCTTCAGACAAGACGCTAGAGGCTCTACCTTAATTATTCAGTAATGCTTCCCTACCACAATAGCCTTTCCACTGTTCCCACGAGGGCACAAAAGGTTTCCCTACACAAACGGGCAAATGCTGCCATGTACAGCTTGGGCCGCGGCCACGAATCATTCTCGCGACCTACGTGCTTGAGAAATGAACTCCTAGCCGCTAATTAAATTACTCAGGCAGTTCTCCACAAGCGAAGATTTCCTCCACGCTTGCATCGTACCCTAAGTACGCGTCGAAACAAAATAAATTTCTTATAGAAGCGACCGTCCTGGTATGTGTTTACGAGCGCTAAGTCATGTTAGTGTTCCCATCCACTTTGGGGAGCCCAGGAAGCCCTTCTGCCTTTTTCGCCGCTGCATGCCTTGCAAACAGCTGTATTTTCTTTGCCCGAATCACCGTCAACGACTGCCTCTGTTAGCCCTAGCGCTAGCACACCGCGATTCCGCGACTACTCTCCGGGGAAGATGAAGGACCCACCCAGTGTTGACAAAGCACATAGTGCTAAGAACATCTCCTCTTAACACCAAGTTTTCTTGATCCTATAGTTGAATTCATGCACAGCACTAAATTGCTGAACTACAGGTATTTTTTCTCGATTTACCTTGGTTCTGATTTTTTTAAACTCGTTGTCCGTGGCAAAGTGTCATAAGATAATTATCGGGTTGTATTTCACCTGTTCTTGACGAAAAACGTCTGGCGTGCGCTCGCTATGCGCGGTCAAAATTTAGGAATTGCAGAATTGGCGGCAAGGCATTTTCAGCGGCAGCAACTTGTATACTATTAGGCAAACGAAGTGCTGTTACAAAATTAGGCTTTAAATCCTCGCGCCCGATTAAGCACATGCGCCGTAAAATAAATTTAATCGAAATCCCGGAATGACGCGGCCAGGGCCATTGGTTTGTCTTGATCCGATTTCTCTCGGGAAATTAAGTCTTTGAGCCATTGATCTCCGGCGTAGAACCTCACCTGTGCCCGATTTTCGGGTGACGCTGCAATGCCAATGCACGTAGCATAACATTCGTGTATGTACCCTAATTCTCATTCTTTATTTCGGTTGATAGTTGGTCGTTGTGTTTTGCCGGTCTCGTCTCTTGTTTTCGCGTCTCTACTCCTTAGCTTTTCTCAACAACACTGATAAAAGATGTGTAAGGCTTAGTGTTTTGTCTGTTACAGATTTTCGAAAAGTTTCGTTTTGCTGTGTCCATCACGGATTACAACAACGACAGCATATTGGAATGCTTATCCGCCAAGCGAACCACTATCGACGCTGAAGAGAAGTCGGCCACCTACGTGTTCATCTTCCCCGCTACGCAGTATGTTGTTTAAGAAGCGACACGCTAAAAAGGTCACAGGCTCGCCGTAACGGCCAAGCAATGAATGCGATTGCAATGCATGTACAATCATGCGATAACAATCACGCATTCGCGTGAGCCGTGTGTGCGAGGGCATTGCCGGCATAAGCGTTGGGCTTTTTTCTTAGATATTTCGATCTGTATATGCATACCTTTATATACAGGACATGACGGCGGCGGCGAAAGTCCCGTTCCATATAAATTCTATCGCAATAATACTGATAGTTTAAGCAACTTTTTGCTGCTACATACAGGCGACCACTATCCATGTGGCGCATCATTATGGCGATATCAGGAATTGTGCTATATCTGTCTATATGTGGCCGTATTTGCCGAAATCATGATAGAGGCATACGTGGCAGCGGAAGACCTACACGAGGAATTCCGTGAATAATTGTAGTATGAATTGGGCGAATACGGCCCTGCAGGGACATGTGCCATATATAGCCAGGTATGCCCAATTCCTGATATCGACATTAATGGCATTTTTGTAAGGGGTGTGATAGTTTATGCGCCAGACAGATGGTAAGGAATTTCCTTGTAGCTTCCTCGATTGCTTCGCACAACTTGTGCTAGCAATATATATGCCATATCTGATACACTGGTAACCATCTGACTCTCTGTTGGCTGCACAAAGGCAAAACGAAAAGTCCATTGTACAATTTAGGAGAGCACGCAGTTATCGGTCGAAGATCATGCAAACTGTGGATCAAATGTGTCGGCATTTGTGCGTGCCCCTTCGCACATTCCAGTGTTGTCGCTGGTGCTTTCTCACGGTGACAAGGACATTAGGTATCGCTGAACCGCGCAAATTTCTCAGCTTCTCTGACGAGACAAGCGATTGCTATGTTTGCACATCTGTTAAACCTGGATGACTACTTCAGTGATATAGGTGAATGGCTAACCATCATTCGGGTGGGCGTTTGACGTTGTTATCGTGCTCTCAGAACATATCGCTTTCACACAGGATTTAGTTAAATCGTTACACGCCGCAATTTTAGCACCGCAAGCGTGTTCATAACCAATATCCCGGAATTAAGCGGCAGTCTTGCAGTGTATTTGTCCTAGAAGAAGTCAATTCCTAAAAATTAAGCTTCGGCTTTTAATGAATCGCTGTGCGAGAAAACTGCTCAATACAACACTAACGTTTCTGATATAATGAAATTTCCAGGGAGAAAATTCCATTTCACGTGAAGGCTGGCGAAATTCCAGGGTCTGTGACATTCACGATAGATCAAGGTATGTTTTCCCATGGCTTGTTATGCCGATGGTATGCTTGACATGCGCATGGTACGTTTGCCAATGGAGTAGTGTTCTGCCTCGATACAAAGGAAAAGAGGAAAAGTGAAAACTGTGGAGGTACGAAGCAGTATTGCGGCAGTGCTTCCCGCACGAACACATTGGTCGCTGCGCTAAACCAATTTTGATCCACTACGCGCTTGTTTTTCTGTGTCGACAGAAACTGTCCGGCGATCCCGGAGCCCATGTATAGTCAGACAATGCATATGTATGAGGTTGCCGTGTCAGAAGCTACTTTGACGAATTTCATTTGATATATATGTAATTCATTCCTGATTATTCCTGTATTTTTAAGTAGTTGAACTCATACTAGCTCATTCTGAACCGGTTTTGCACTAATTATACATTTGCTTTTGACCATAGTTTGACCGCTTGCGTTATCGTGACGATGACGACAGGACATGCCCACAGCCTGAGCGCATAGGGCGCTTCGCACCTTATGCGCCTATGCATCTGTGCGCATAAGTGCGCACAGGTACCTTTTATGATTGTTATATATGAAGCAGAGTAAAAACATTTCATCAAAGGGTAAGAGTGTTATCCATCATAAGCATCATTAGCTTATATTTCTAACCAGTTCTGTAGCGTTATGCTGGCGTTGCCATATTGTTTTGGTTTATTGTGAGTAGCAGATAATGCAAAATAATATAATGTGCGTTGCAGAATCTACAATGAGTCTAAATTATGTCGTGCGTATATTTTTCTTCAGATCCAACTGTATATGATGGCATCGTTTACTACACTGATTATGAAAACTGCGACGTAGCGGACCTTGACTTCAATGGGCATCGTAAGTGACTGCTTTAACGGTCATTCAAGCGAAGCTTGTATTGCGTTGCAAGTGCCGTTGACACACGTCGCGATAAAAGATAAGGACAATTGCTCCCTGGGGACAGCAAGAGCTGGAAAGACACGTTGGTAGCCGCGCCGGCGCAAAAGCCTCAGTCATTACGAAACATACAGTGTGTCGCTTACGTGACGTGCGCAACCCAGTCACAGCTGTTTGGTGCGCCGCGAAGAGAGTAAGAGAAGACAAGTGGTTCTATACTCGGGCACAGGTCAAAAAAAAAGCGGCTTCTGCCTGTCAAAGGACCCCTTCGCCTCCCTTCTCCCCCTACAGCTAATGGTGTCACTCTGTCAACGTGACGTCACGGTAGACCCTCTACGAGCCGCGCTCTGATTTCTCTCTTGAGCGCGGCGCGCAGGTGGTCTGCCACGACGTCACGTTGACAGAGCGTAATTATTGGCTGGAGTGCGGTCCTCTGACGTGCTGAAGCCGCATTTTTCTTGACCTGTACCCGAGTATAGTGGTTCTAGAGCGCTCCGCCGGTGCTCGTCCCGGTCTAACTGTGTGGTTCGGTAGCGGAAATGACGCTATTTTGTACAGCTCTTGCAGGAGCACGGCTCAGGTTTCGTGGGGGCGACAAAAAGATAATAAAAATCGGCGAGTAGAAAGCAGAAAAACGCCCTAGAAGATGACTCTGGAAATTGTGACTACCTGAGGTTCTTTGACGTGCATTGACGTTGCACCCTACACGGGCCTTTAGCGTTAGCCTTCGTCTAAAGTTCAACCGCCGCGAGCGGGTTTGAACCCGCGTCCTTTGGATTCGCAATCAAGACCTCATGGGAGATCAATCCTACCCCAGAGGCAGCATGCACACACTATACGTAGGAAAAAATCAGCACCCAAGCCCTCCGTACAGCTGCTTAGCCAGCGAAGCTTAAAGGTGCGCCTCCGGTGTTTCGCTGTGGGTTAACCCCGACAGTGTGTTGAAGCCCTTCTCTATTCATCATCATCATCATCATCAGCCTGTCTACGCCCACTGCAGGGCAAAGGCCTCTCCCATGGATCTCCAATTACCCCTGTCCTGCGCTAATTGGGTCCAATTTATCCCCGCAAACTTCCTGATCTAATCTGCCCACCTAACTTGCTGCCGCCCCCTGCCACGCTTGCCTTCTCTAGGAATCCACTCTGTTACCCTTAATGAACAACGATTATCTTCGCATTACATGGCCCCGCCCACGCCCATTCCTTCCTCTTAATTTCTGTTAATGTGTCCCTAACACGCGTTTGTTCCCTAACCCAATCCGCTCTTTTCTTGTCCCTTAAGGTTACACCTACCATTTTCCGTTCTATTGCTTGCTGCGTCGTCCTCACCTTAAGCTGAACCCTCTTAGCTTCCAAGTTTCTGCCCCTAGGTGAGTACCGGTAAGATGCAGCTGTTATACACTTTCCTCTTCAGAGACAATGGTAAGCTACAAATCATTATCTGATAATGCTTGCCGAATGCACTCCACCCCTTTCTAATCCTCCTAATTACCTCAGCCTCATGATTCGGATCAGGGGTCACTACCTGGCCTAAGTAGACATATTCACTTACTACTTCCAATGCCTCGCCAGCTATCTGAAATCGCTGTGCTCGCCCAAGGCTATTGAACATTAGTTTCCTGCATATTAATTTTCAGGCCCACTGTTATACTTTGTCTGTTTAGGTCAGTCATCATGCCTTGTAATTCATCTCCCGAGTTACTTAGCAAGGCAATGTCATCAGCAAATCGGAGGTTACTGAGGTATTCCCCATTAACCCTTACACCCACCTGCTCCCAATCCAGCGTTCTAAATACTTCTTGTAAACATGCCGTGAATAACATTGGAGAGATTGTGTCCCCTTGTCTTACGCCCTTCCTTATAGGTATTTTTCTGCTCTCCTTATGGAGGATGATGGTGGCTGCAGAGCCGTTGCAGACGTCTTACGTAGTGCTCGTCTGCGCCCTGATTCCGCAATGGCTGCATGACTGCTGAGGTATCGAGCGAGTCAAATGCTTTTTCGTAATCTATGAAGGCTATATAGAGGGGTTGGTTATACTCCGCGCATTTCTCTATCACCTGATTGATAGTGTGAATATGGTCAACTGTTGAGTAGCCTTTACGAAACCCTGCTTGTTCCTTAGGTTGACTGAAATCTAAGGTGGCACAAATTCTGTTAGCGATTACCTTGGTAATCCTAACAGAATTTAGACGACTGACAGTAAGCTAATCAGCCTGTAATTTTTCAAGTCCTTTGTGTCGCCTTTCTTATGAATTAGGATGATGTTCGCATTCTTCCAAGATTCCGGTATGCTCGCAGTCATTAGGCATTGCGTATACAGCCTTGCCAGTTTTCCCAGTATAATTTGCCCACCATCCTTTAACAGATCTGCTGTTATCTGATCCTCACCGGGTGCCTTTCCCGCTTGCATCTCCTTCAAAGCTTTCATTACTTCCTCTGTCAGTACTGGTGGAATGTCAGCCTCTTCTAAACTGCTTCCCCGTTCACTCTGCTTCTCTATTATAGCCCCAATCCACGCTGTGAAGGTGGTTGGACAGCGAAGCTATAAACAGCACCCACAACGACTACGCATTTCGGCGTCGCTTGAATTTTGACATGCATTTTAACGGTTCCAACTCGACGTCTTGTGCGGGAGCAGCTGGGTTTTCCCAGAGCCGTGTATCCCCTTCGGAAAGGGCATATACGGCTCTGTGTTTTTCCTACGACGTTACTGACCAAGCCGATTTTATTCTTTTCGTCGAGCATTGTATACACGCCCTTGTTATGGCATCTTTGCTTTGCTTGGTCTGCACAAGGTAGCATCCGATGAACTGAATGAATTGCCAGACCTGTCTCTGCTGTAGAAACCGGCCGAGCCGCCTCTAGAGTCACGGACACCAGGCGCATTCGGCGCGAGCGCAGGGAAACGCGATCGGCGTCGGTAGCAGCTGTACGCGTCCCACTATCGCCTGCTTCACTGCTCCTCTCTACCTCGCTTCCGCTATGCTGCGCGACGCTACAATGACGGCGCCGTCAATGACGCGCGCGCCTGGGTGCGACGTAGGGAAAGACGTAACTGACCGCCCAGCTAACGAAGTCGTCTCCAGAAACATGAGAGAAACGGATTTTCGTTTCGCCTAGACATATATAGCTTTCGCTGTAAAAAGCTAGGAGAAGGCGTCATGTCACAGTCTTGAAACTTAGTCATACAAAAATTTAAAGGCGAGAATCATGGAAAGAGGCCTCGGCCACGTGGTAGGCAAGCGGTATAACAGTACAGGGTCAAGCGCCACTACAGCTTACCGCATCCAAGACAACCTCAAGCGGTCTGGCAGCAATGAAGGATCTAATTCTACCTGTGAGACACCACGCACTAGAGTCAGAGGAGGTTGGCTTGCCGAAGCTAGCGGAATCACGTGACACGACGTCCTAGTTTGTTTTAGTTTTCTATGCATGGTTGGAACCCACCGGGGACGTTACAGTACCAGGCCTGCCATTTACAACCTCGTGAAGATGCTTTTATTGCTACTCAATTAGTGTCCTTGAGACAAAAGAATTGTTATTCAGTCCGCTGTGCTACGAAGCTACAAATGGGTTTATGCCACTTTTCTTTTTCTTTTTGCCAAGTGGCGGACGTTTATAGAGCTCATTAGCTGCAAGTTAGAGTCATTTCTGCATCAAGATTTCAGCGCTCTAGTAGAGCTTTTTTTTAATGACTCTTACTAGGAACACTTTAACAATGGAAAGGATTGGTGCTTGCACCATTACTGTCTTTGGTACATAAATGACATTTATTTTTCAGCTCAATCGCCTGTGAAAATCCTACTTTTTGCGGACGAATGCGTTATTCATGCCGACATTAATGAGCATTCCGACCAAGCCAGACTTAACGATGCACTGCACCCTATCTGCGCCTTGTGTGATAAATGGGGGCTTGAAGCTCGACGCACCTAAAACGGCATCCATTACAGTAACGAACAAACAAAATCCATTAGCATTCACCTATGCTATTAATAACCCTTACGTTAAAGAAACTACGCAAGTCAAATGTCTGGGTGTCATGCTAACAAGTAATTTGAATTGGGAACCCCATAATGACAACATCTGTAGCAATGCGATAAAGGAGTTAGCATTTTTAAAGCGTACGTTACGTCATACTTCATCCTCTGTAAAACTAGCAGCTTTCAAAGCGCATATCAGGCCTAATTTAGAGTATGCAGACCTGGCCTGGGCTCAGTATAAAAAATATTTAAGTAAAAAGATAGGGAGGGTGCAAAACCTGGCTCCGAGGTTCATTTACTCTAGCTATTCTCGTTTCGCGAGCGTGTCTGCCCTTCGCGAGAGGGCAAGGCTGAGGTCACTCGCTCATCGTGGATTAGTCTCTTGATTAAAATTCATCCATCAACTGTACCATGGCAACTTCAAAATACCACCTGCACATTACATAACCGACCGTCCCATGCGCTTTGATCGTACTCATCATAATAAGGTAGTTAGGCAACCATTCATTCACCTCAACGTACATCGATATTCATTATTCCCTCATACTCTTTTATTATGGAACAAGTTACCGCAAAAAGTGGTTAGTGCTGAATCAACACAATCGTTCGCCCATCTCGTCAATAATCTAACTCTTGATTTTTAAAATGCTGCTATATATTGTTTATGTTCCTCATTGGTGCTGTGAATGTTTGTATTGTGCCTCGCACTTAATTTTTTCATATTCTGTTTCTGATATTGTTACTGACATTTATCTACCCACTCCTTCTTGGGCCCGAATAGAGTCTTCAGTACTTGTAAATAAAATAAATAAATATTTAAAAAATATTTCAGTGTGCGCACTATGGGCACGGAGAGCAGTGAAAGACAACGTACCACAGGACTGCATCGACCACTTCGTTGACATCTGCGGCGTCACGGTACCGGAACACAGCAGAGACCTTTGTCCTGATGGAGAAGGAGACTACTAATAAATACATTGCTCGTTCATGGAAATATTTCTCCATTTATGCCTGGCATCTGCGCTAAGAATTCGCTCTCGTAAGTTCTCATAGCAATAACGTTGAACCCACGAATTTACTTGTACACCTGACATCACAAGCCAAGTGCATTTGCATACAGCCAGGCAGACAATGAACTTTACTGAATCCCGAGGAGCTACTGTAAAGACTCTATTGTAGGCCGTTGTAACCGCTGCCCGCACCCACGTGGAGGACAGAACGCCATGACGCTCCGTCCTTTCGTGGGCCCTCTGGATAGCCTGGACTTGCTTTTGGAGCACCGTGCTTCTGATGGCCTCCTCTCATTCAGCTTCGCTAGAGAGAATGCCGTTAGGCAACGCGGGACATCGCCAGAGCATGTGAGCCATAGAACAAAAGGTTTCAGTGCGGTCGAGACAGCCAAGGTCCACGTCCGAGTATAACCTACTGAGGATAGCCTATATACTGAGTGCATTTGCAACATCTTTATTTCTTCAGAAGTATGAATGTTTATGAAAGGAAAATTAGCATCCACCCGTTTTTGCAGCACAAGGCTACAAGGAAATCCATACGGATTTCTCAGAAATGAAAGCTTCCTAGTTGGCGAAAAATTCTTCCTGGTCCTACAAGGAAATCTGTATGGATTTCCTTGTAGCCTTGTACTACAAAAACGGGTGGATGCTAATTTTCCCTTTCATAAACATTACTCCACCTTGCGGGTTTCCGCAGAACTCATTTGCCTAAGTATGAATGTTGTCGAGCCCGCCTTTATCAGCCCATCGATGTTCGTATGCATGATAATCGGCGCGGAAGGTGTTGTCATAAAGGTATGAATTGTAAATGAGCGCGAAGTGACATTACAAGTGCCGACCGTTTCTGGGTCAACGTCGCAAAACCAGCTATGATTATGAGAGACGCCGTAGTGGAGGGCTCCGGAAAGTTTGACCGCTTGGGGTTCTTTAACGTATTCCGACATCGCACAGAACACGGGCCTCGACACCTCCATCGAAATGTGGCCGCCGCTGCAGGGATGCGATCCCGCGACCTTCGGATCAGCAGCCGGATGCCACAGCCACTAGACCACCGTGGCGGGCCGACGTTACAAATGTGAACGAACAGGTAGTAAAAATCACCTATTTATGCCACGAGCCGCGTAAGTTCCTTAAACCCTACGGAAGGGAGCGCTGTAATGACTACATATCTAATGTTACTGCGTATACTGGAACATTTACAGTAACTCTGTACATATCATGGGGAGCTTGATGGTTCTTCATGAAGTAAGCCTCATAGAAATTCACGCGGAGTCCGCTGCTCTTCGCGAACTCAAATGAAAATAACTGTGTCTACGATTTGCTTCTTAGCAATTAGCAAAGTTATTAATGTAGCAACGACGTGTAACGCATTTGTGAATGTGATTGATAAATGCAATACAAAGAATACGTCAAAAAAAGAAAGAAAAAGTGCTGCAGGTGCTTCTTCAATTGATGCATTATGAAAGGGAAAATTAGCATCCATCCGTATGTAGCGCAGAGCTACAAGGAGTGCAAAGCTGCAAACTAATGCTTAATCAGCATTAGTTTCTACTAAGCAATAGTGTGTAGTACGAAGCTACAAACTAATGCTTAATGAGACGGAATATTTCGTAGAACCGCACAGAAAAATAGCGACTCAGAAAGACAGCGAAGAGTAGCAGCGAAGTGCACGAACAATTCAATTTTGGTTTGAAGGAGTGATTTGAGGATTTTGAACCACTAGAGCGATGCTGACAAAAATTTCTTCCAAATAACTTTTGTTATCTGTAGTACCAGACTTGTAAGTAACACGTTACAAATAATTGATCACATCATCATAATCATCATCAGCCTGTCTACGCCCACTGCAGGGCACAGGCCTCTCCCATGGATCTCCAGTTATCCCTGTCCTGTGCTAACTGTGCCCAATTTATCCCCGCAGACTTCCTGATCTCGTCTGTCCACCTAACTTTCTACCGCCCCTACAACGCTTGTCTTCCCTAGGGATTCTCTGTTACCCTTAATGACCAACGGTGGTCTTGTCTTCGCATTACGTGGCCCACCCACTTCCATTTCTTCTTCTTGTTTTCTATTAATACGTCCTTAAAACGCGTTTCTTATCTAACCCACTCCGCTCTCTTCTTGTCCCTTAATATTACACCCAGGCACGTAGCCAGGATTTTTTTTCGGAGGGGGCCCAAGGCCTAATTCTTCGCAAAAAGCATCATCATCATTTAGTGACCCTTAATGGCCCTTTTCACGGTATTACATAAGGGGGAGGGGGGTCAAAAGCATCAATCACATCAGGGTGACTATTATACAGTTCTAAAAAAGAGTTGCCGGTGAATATAGAAGGCGCTTAATTATTCGACGAGAATGAGAACAGACTGGAATGCAGCACCAAAAGAGGCTAGTTAATTCGAGATGGAAAGCACGTTCTTGACACTGCTGTAAAGCTAGTGCGTGTGCACCAGAAAGAATACATTCCAACTAAGTGATCTCGACAAAGAACGGCCGTACAGAGTCAGTGACGGAAAGATGATGTGACAAAAAGAAAAAGAAAAGGAATGCAAAGGAATCAGGGCGCCAGCTTACGGACGTGCGGCCAATAAAAAAATTATTGTCGGACGCTTTCCTTACCCAACTTCTCACACTCTTTCTCAACAGCAGGCGTGCAGGAAGAATATGAGCCACTTTATGACACTAGTTTATAAGCGAAAAACAGACATATTCGGGAAAACAATGTTATTGAACCACAAAGAATTAAAACACGGATGCTTTCATGACACAAAAGAAGCACAACGCCAACATTCGTTTTAGGAAGCAATATTAAAGAATGGCAGTGCGAGTGGTTTTAAAATTAGTAAAAGTCAATGCAAATGGAGAAAGAACACTAGCAAGCAGCTTGGCCGAAAAGAGTGGTTCATGCTGCAATTTTCATGCGTCGCGGTTTCTCCATAAACACAGTGAAAACTTCGTCGACACTGACTTGCATCCGGTGAATTAATGGACTTAAGAACCAGGCCATTAAGCCTCTCTTCAGCTCTTCGGTTCTTTAAATATGTTCTTACTCTTTTCAGTGTCGAGAAGCTGCGTTCTGCAGCAACTGTACTCACTGGGAGAGTTGCTAATATCTTGAGGAGTGTGTGAAAGTTCGCGAAGAGGGCTTTGTCGCATTCAGGTAAAGCGTCCGTCGGAAAGCGGGGAAGTTCCTCCTCTTGCATGGCTTGCCATTTATAGTGAATTGCACTGGCGGATCCCGAGCAAGTTCGCATGTTCCACTGGGCGATTTGGGGCAACTTGCTCAGCGACGGAGCGCTCCTCGTTGATCCGTCTCGTAGAGCCGGATTCTGCCGGAACTCCAGCTATACGGTGTCGTCATTTCCGGATCAGCCGAGCACGGCGATTTTTTTTTTCAGCGTTTCTTTTTCTTTTTTTAGGCGCTGTCTGATAACCATGGGCGTTTGTTTACATATTTCGAAATTGCGTCGTTCGACCCTACAGGGGACTGCTCCTCGCTCTGAGAAACAGTAAGAGGTCTACGTTGGAAAGCAGCAACAGCAGCAGAAGCGAAAAGAGTCATACGTGCTGTACGAAACGTTATTTAAGGAGCTGTTTCAAGAGTCCCCGTGCAAACGCCCCAAAATGCTCGGCTACGTCGAAGAACTAGTACATGCGTACTCGGAGGAAGAAGTATGCATACTTTTGTGTGAGGTGTAACGTAGTCCAACGCAAGGCTGGCAACAAGGGCAACCGGATGCATGCGACAACTTCCGCTGTAATCCCTGCCGGAGCGAGTTTATTTTTCGCTGGCCGATGGGGATCGGATCGCTCCGCGACGGATTTTGTTGCTCCGTCGTGGATTCGGCACACCACCCCAGATCCGCCAGTGGAATTCACTGTTAGTTTTCCAGATTTCCCATCCACCTTTCAGCGTAAGGATATGCGCTGTGTCATACCTCTGAAGTAAAAATCGAAGGCCGGTTGCACAAATTCAAATTTGGGCTTGCAGGCGTGCTTTGGCAACACAAATAGCAAACTTCGCAGTGTGTTCCAATGGTTTGCAAAGCGCCGTTTGAGGGAAGTTTTCAAATCATCTATATATGGAATGAACGTGGCTCGCCTGTAGTCCCCTTGCGCAGAACTACAAGCGCCCTGTTTACCTTGTTTCTTTACCCTGTTTACTCCTTTCGACACGCGGGCGCCTGCCCCACGACACAATCAGCGGAAAAAGGGTGGTGGGGTTCGCAGAGGTGCCAGGAAGGTTGAACGGGTCAATGGGTCGTCAAAGCCGCCAATTTTTGTAGAAAAGTCGTCTTTATCAAGCTTTCGGTTAGCTTGCGCCGTCCGGTCGAGGAAAAACTCTGCGTCTGCGGCAAAGCAAAACGCGTGCGTGTTCCCACGCCGCGCAGCTATCAGGCAAACAAAGCACCTGAATGCTCCCTAAGGTGCCGCCACTACTCGACTGTACAAATGACGCCCGCAATATGCCACCTGCTAGCTATGCAGCAATAAAGACACTGCTCCTCTTGTTAAGAAAGACATTTCCTCAGGGAATCCACCAGTGGAGTCAACGCTACCTCTTTCTGTATGTCCTATCATTCTTTGCACTGTTCCTTGAAGAAATCCAACTACCGAGCGCCCATGAGAACCCTCGTTTGGCGCAATATAGCTGTTGCGTACTTTTCTTCTTCTTCTGGCACAACACTTAGGACATGAACTAGTAGTGGAGCTTCGGCTAAGAAAAGAAGAAGAGGAAGTTGGAACGATGGCGCAGATGCATTAATAAACTGCGCTGTGTTTTCGGAATCGCGTTCTCAGAGTGCTACATTTACTGGTGACCCGGACGTGATCCGAACGCGATTCATGTCCTAAGTGTTGTGCCAGAAGAAGAAGAAAAGTACGCCACATAGCCATGGTCGCCTTTTGCTCCAGAAAACCCGACACAACCAACCAACCACCTTTCTAAACATAACTGATGCGATGAAGAAAAATCGCACGAAGTACGGACAGATAACATCGCTTTTTTTTCTGGTTTCGAAGCTGTATGGTAACATTTTGTTCTCTCTGGTAATTTCTTTTCCAACAAGCTTGTCTTACATATATGAAAATGTCCTGCGTTGCACAGTTTTGTCTTTTTACGCAACCACAAAGCAGTAACTGTTTCCGACAATTGGTTTCAGTTGGTATGACCGTTGTGTCAGGAAGATTCATACGGTGGTTGCTATCTTAGGAATGTTCGGCTATCGGGTTGCGATCTCTTGCAAACTTGCAGGGGTAATTCCTGTGCTGTCGAAATGTTTCTTTCAGATCTTTCGTTTCTCCGATATAGCTCGCATCGCATATTTGTATACAGTGCATTTGGCCCTCTGCCTCCAGACGGTCTTTGCCAATACGTACAGAATATGTGTTCGTGGACTTGTGAGTCACTCAGATGCCTTCTTTTCTGAGAATACCGGTGATGGTTTCGCTAACGCCTCGGACATATGGGAGAGTGTGGTGCTTCTGTTGTGGTGTTGATTCAGGAGCCGGACACTGAATCTCTCAGCAAGCGTTGCCGTGTTCTTGGAATTGAAGCCTTTCGAAATAAAGGTTCTTGGGTAGCTGTTCTTGGCGAGTTCCCTGATTAACTACAGCCTGCAGCGCATTAACTACAACCTGCAGTCCCGTGTGGTTCTTGTCGTCGTCCTCGTCCTTTTTTGCGCTGCAGGTTGTAGTTAATGATGTACCAACACGCCCAATTAGCCACATTAGTCGAGTTCCCTGTCTATCGTTTGTTTTTCATTTGCTTAGATGCGCACGGCGCTACTTGTACTGCCTCTATACCCCTGCGCTATGGCTGACTGGACGAATTTCGGGGGGGGCCCGGGCCCCCCTGGGCCCCCCCTTGCCTACGTGCCTGAACACCTACCATTCTCAGTTCCATTGCTCGCTGCGTCGTCCTCAAATTAAGCTGAACCCTCTTAGAATTATAAAGCATGATTGCTGACCTAAAGAGGCAAAGTAGGACGTTTGGCCTGAAAATTAATATTCAAAAGCTAAAGTAACGTTCTATGGCCTTGGGCGAGCTCAGCGGTTTGAGACAGGTGGCGAGGCATAGAAGCGGTAAACGAATATATCTACTTAGGGCAGGTAGTGACCCTTGATCCGAACCATGAGGCTGAGGTAATTAGGAGGATAAGAATAGGGTGGAGTGCATTCGGCAAGCATTGTCGGATAATGAATGGTAGCTCATCATTGTCTCTGAAGAGGAAAGTACATAACAGCTGCATCCTAGCGGTACTCACCTACGGGGCCGGAACTTAAGGCTAACTGAGATGGTTGCTTCATTGATTACATTTTACATTAATTCTGTGACGCTTTAGAGTGTGTTCCAATACTCAACGTAGAGGACTAAATGGACAGCTGGGCTCACAGCGACCGTCCTAAATACCATTCCTTTTCTGAGGTATACGGCAATATAGCCGGCTTCGCGAAGCCAACATCCGAAGAACGATGTAGGCTACTTTGCTGTCCAAGCAAGATGACGGCTGAGCGCAATGCTTGGATTATTTATCTTAGGTCACGTGCTTGGACATACCTGGATCATTTCGGCAAAGCCGTCTGTCCAAAAGTAGACGCTTTCTAAAGCGCTTAGCGTGAGCTACGTTGAGTTTCTGGCGAATTCGAACACAAAATAAGCAAAAGAAACGACAATTCTATGTGTTTTCCTTAGTTTCCTTCCATCGACGCGAGGTGGCATCACGTCGCGTAAGCGTCATCAAGACTCGTTCCCTTACTCAGACGACAAGGGCGCGAAGCTGTCCTCTCAGCTCTCAACGTAGACTTCCTGCGTTGCTGTCCAGAACTGGAACACAGCCTTGGTTACTTCCTTTAAGGAATAACGATCATTTTTATGCAGCTTGTTTTTACTGTATCGATTAAGACATTACAACAGCTGAATATTGGCGTGAAAAGCACCAGCACTTTCTTGTTGAAGAGCTTAACTGGCGATGCTGCGGCAATACAGAGGCCTGCGTCACCACGTCTTTTCCCATTAATTCGCCCACAGACGATTCCATCAACTCTTGGCCTCCTGAAGGACCTTCTTCAAGGGCCAACAATGAGGCACGCGCCTCCTAGACGACTCGGAGGCACGCATGGCTGTGCAATCACAGAGCGCAAGGTGCTCGTGCTGTGCAAAACCGCACTTCCATCTTATGTGTCCACAGAGAGAAACTCCAACGTTCCAGCGGACCCCTTCAAGGGGAAACGTGTGGAAATTACAGACGCGAACTTCGAGAGAAAACTGTTGCTGAAGCTGAAGAAGCTGCGGAGGACAAAAAGAATCTTTAAATGTATGCATGCAGAACGCCTATATAAAGCATAGCGCGGCATAAACCATGACGCCTTGGTAAAAACGAATAGCAAAAGCTCGGTACCTGCACTTCAAAGTTTCATTTCCACTTCCGTGCAGGCAGCGCTTTTAAGTTTGATATGCGTAGCGCGGACCAGCAGAATAACCCTTGGCGAAATTTTGACGTATATGCGCGTGCAGGCATGCAGGCTTGCCGCTGGCGGCACCCGTGGCTAGAGTCGGGTTCATCTGCACTTTCCGTGCAGATGCTACTTGAACAGTGCTCTCATCGCTTGTCCGTCCACAAGGCATTGAAAGAAGACGGGTTTGAGCGAACGCGTCTGACTGATTCAGTCGTCCTACAAAGTCTCTTTCGTTATTCTCCTTCTTCCTCTCTCTCCCATCTTTCTATTCCCCCTTCCCATCACCCTAGTGTAGGGTAGCCAACCGGA
The DNA here is from genome assembly GCA_013339685.2 of Hyalomma asiaticum. Lineage (NCBI taxonomy): Eukaryota > Metazoa > Arthropoda > Arachnida > Ixodida > Ixodidae > Hyalomma > Hyalomma asiaticum. The sequence continues at coordinate 37,585,196 of CM023486.1, forward strand.
CGCCTTTCTGGTTAACCTCCCTGCCTTTCTGGTTTTCTTGTTTTTGTTTTTTTTCCCTTTTCCTTCCTTCCTTTCCGCTGGCGGCTACGTTTCGCCACGCTGGCTACTCTCCCACATTCTCTGGAAATGAGTATTTCAAGTTAGCTCCATAGCTATACTTAACGCTTAAATTGGGGCGCCTTTGCTGTAGTCATTTTTATATTACTTGCAGTCACATAGCCAGAAAGCCTTAGGACTATCCATGTCGGAGGTTGCGCGCGCATGTCCCCTTCCCGACAGCGAGCTGCTGCGCATAGAGGCAGCACTACGCCCGGCACGACTGAAAAGTGACAGAGAGGTTGGAGCAGACATCAAGATTCGCCTACGCTGTGCGGTCGGTTGTGAAATCGCGGTATCAAGTAAACTGAAGTATTTGCGACATAGATACAAACTGTGAATCTTATAGAAGGTGCTTCCACTGAGATCATGCAAACCGTACAATGCACAGTTTCTTGCAGAATGAACTTGGGACTTACAACTTAGAAGTTAACTTAGATGAACGAACATAGATGCTTAGATGAGCGGGTACGAATTAATTAATTAATTAATTAATTAATTAATGTACTTTATTAGCACGCATACCTTGTACATTGTACGCACAAAACTCAATGGTCCCATAGCCAAAGGCTAGTGCGGGTCCTATTTGAAGATATACATAACGGAAAACTGTTGATTGATTGATTGATGATTGATTGATTGATTGATTGATTGATTGATTGATTGATTGATTGATTTGTGGGGTTTAACGTCCAAAAACGGAAAACTGTAATAATTGTAAAAAAAGCGAACAGTAGAAAATGAAATCAGAGATACCACGCAAGAAATAACGTCTGACTACTAACAGGAGTCACCTGAATTCCATTAAACAAAGTAAAAACAAGAAACCTGACTTGTAGTGAACACAAGTTTGGTAATAGAGGTGCACAGAGCTGCAAAATGAAACTTGGAGTGACAAGTATCAATAATATATATCCTCTAAATACCTTAATACAGGGAACTGCAGCATTCAGCACTATAGCATGCCAATAGTGTCATGCAGCATGCAGCAACTGCAGCATGCAGCAAATACCTATACTGGTAGCTGTGCGATTTTGCGCATAGATTCAGCGTAAACAGTTCGGCGCAAAACTGTAGTTTTTCGCTGAAATAAAGTATTCAGCTGACGCTTAGCCGGACTATAGTCCGGTTAAGCGCTGAGTTAAATAATTTACGATGAGCCCAGAGACGTAATGCACCAGTCGTCGCTTTCAAAACAGTATACGTTTTGACTTGTTTTTGTTTTGTTTTGTTTTACTCACCGATGCGTGCCATAGAACATGCAGTGCAGGCATTCGCTTCACTAAAATCGTGTCTGCTCCACTAATGGGATTACTATGTTATTTGGGCCCATACCAGGGATAAAGAAATTCACGGCCTAAGCTGCACTCCTTTAATGCAGAAATATGCATGCCCTGCGGCCCACAGAAGGAAAATTTACCTGCCCTTCTGCTGAAGTGAAGATGTGGCAAAGAGAAGCTCGTACGTTTGCGTATGTGACCGTCCCTTTACCATCACTCTCATACCTCCCTCTATCTCTATTTATCCCTTTTCCCCTTACCCCTGTGAGGAGTAGCAGGCCAGAGACTCACTCTCCAGGCCGACATCTCCTCCTTTCCTCTCATTAAAAGCTTTCTTCTTCTTCTTCTTGCCATCTCTACGGGCGGGGACAACAGACCCTGGTTTCGTCAGTTTCAAGATTTGACAAAAGACCACTGACCGACGAGCTTGTGTTAGGTCATTGGCCTGATGTCCACAGCGCATCCGTGGTCACTAGAGCTACGGATAGCCTTCGTTCGTGCCACTGGACTTGACGGATGACTCTAGAGTGGCCCCGCTACACCGCGTGACCCTGTACATAAGCACCCCCTTATCTCACCATCATCGTTCATCACTATTTTTCTTCCCTTTGCCCTTCCCCAAGGTAGAGTAGCAGGCCAGAGACATGCTCGGGTACCTCAAACGCAACTTTCATTCAGCCCCCACTAACACGAAGCTGGTTTTCTGCACAAGCTCGTTCGCTCTCAGTTAGAATATGCATCGTCAATATGGGACCCAGCTGTCGAAATCCTCGCAAATCAATTAGAAATGATTCAGGACAGGTCAGCGCGCTTCAGTTTATCGAACTTTCATCGCACTGCCAGTGTATCGATCACGAAGTCAAACTTGGGCCTACCACTGCTAACAAACCGTCGCAAACTTGCGCGACTCGGCCTGTTTCACAAAATATTTTGTCACGATACATTGCATGACGAATTGCTCCTGCCACCCACATACATACGTCTTGATCACGGGCACAAAGTTGGCTTAATTTCATGCAAAACAAAGTTATTCTCTGACTCACTTATACCACATACATCTGTGGACTGGAACCACCTTCCTTCTTCAATAGTAACAATTAGACAGCCATCATTGTTTCAGTCATCAGTGGCCAATGTGTTTCTGTGTGTTCTAGTGTTTTAGCACTTACACTGCAATGTATTGATGCTTCCGCTGCACATGTCATCTGGACAATGTTCTCTTTGCTTTTTTTTTTTGTTGACCACTTGTGTATTTTAATTGTGTGCTGTATTACTGTAGTGAATCCCACTCCCCTCAGTAATGTTTTACCTTGAGGATATCAATAAAATCAGTTAGAATATGTATCTAAATAAAATAAATACATAAATAAATACATAACATATAAATACATAAATTACAGCTCAGGCCGACCCTCTCCATCTGTCTTTCTATAAATAAACATCTCTCTCTCTTTTGCCATGTCTTTAACGATGTTAAGAAGAAAAATGAACGTGGGCAGGCCACGTGATAAAAAGGCTAGATAACCGATGGACAGTTAGAACGACGGAATAGATACCAGGAGAGGGTGAGTGCAGCCATGGACGACAGAGTAAGATGGGGGGATTAAGAAATTCGCAGGCATCAAATGGAATAAGCTCGCGCAGGAGAGGAAAGGATGGAGGACATCGGGAGAGGCCTTCGTACTGCAGTGGACATAAGATAGGCTGATGATAATAATGATGATGATGATGGTGGTAATGCTATCCTCTGGCCGGTAACATTACATTTACCTTTATGTTTTAATGCCATTACGTTCTGTCCCTGGGATCAACGGGATGTGCATTCTATGTAAACTTTATTTTACCTGAGTGCACGTCAACGGTGGCTTTCTTCCCCAGCGTTCTCTCAGCGCAGTTCCTCATACGCGGCCAGAACGGTCGACTGCAGTGATACTCGGGACTATCTGCTGACATCGACTTGCGCTCGATCTTTCGTTCTCTTCGAAACAGAAACGAAATTGAGGGCCCCACCGCGTCACATAAACTGGCGGAGGGAATAAATACTCCAAACGCAAGGAAAAAAAAAAAAGAAAGTGCTCGCATTGCTGTCATGTTGATGATAGTGTTTTACGAACGAAGCCAACTCTGCACGAGAGGACAGACATCAGAAGCTTCACTTGAAAACAAAAAAGAAACATCACATTTTTTTTTAATTTCTTTTTACCAATACGCGCCAGTTGGATGATGTTTTCGCGCTCCCGTTTCAAACCGGAATTGTAAGATAATTTGACGGTTCGAGGCACTGTATTCTATGAACAAGTACAGGGCGATGAAGATCTCGGCGTCGCAAAGGATCGCCCTCGCCACAATACAAATAGGGAAGAGAACTGAAGACAGAAGGTGGCAGGAAGCATTGAGAGAAAAGTTAGAAAAAGACGATCGTATACCTTAGTTTTATACCACTTTCTAGACCTACCTATTAGTTGGGCAACCACCTACACTGTGCGTGAGCCACGGTTTCTTCAAGTGAACGTGAACAACGGAAAATTACGGTCTACTCCGATCGTGTCAGGCCGGAGCTAAGGCTTCCTAAAGTCAGTGCCAATGGGCTTCCTTGCCTCCTACAGATGGAATTCGAGGTCGAAACACCTACCATCGGCGGCACTTCCAGGGTCACCTGTTCACAGTGCCCGAATAAGCTGCGCAAGCTCGGAGGGGAAAGACCTAACCTCGTGTTCTCGTACATGTGTTGTTTTTTTTATTATTTAAATGTGGGAACATGCGTTGTCTCATTGTACCAGGCGCCCAGCAAAGCAGACACTCCAGTGAAGGTGCTTTCTTGTAGCAGCAGGCAGGTTTCTCTTGTAGGCGAGCTTAGCGCCCACTTGAAATTGTCGGCTTTGGTCTTTTCTGTGAATCCTCGTTGAGCTGTTGCCCCCAAAATTCTCGCAACTTAGTGCAATACATCATCCTTGATTTATATCGCCTGCCTCATAAAATTGATATACAAATTTAACTGGAGGCAATATTCAATGCCTCCAGTTAGCAAAGGGCGCCATCCACTTGGAACACCGTGACGCCACATGTTCGCCGGTGAGATGTTTCGTTTTCCAGTGAATCGTCTATTTCGTCGTTGATACCATCAGTGGGTATGTGCTACATTTGTGTAAAAAAAGAACAACCGCAAGAACAACTTTCAGGCCGCGCGTGAAGCGAGGACAAGGAAGAAAATGGGCAACAGCCTGCGCAAGGCCGCGACGTCTGGGGGTAAAGAACTCACGTACCGGGAGCGCAAGCATGTGCGCCACTCTTGGCAGGCATTCTGTCGCGCCAAGCCAGACTACGGTGTGCTGATATTCGTCGAGTTCTTTCAACGGTACCCTTCCTACGTGCAGCTGTTTCCACCCTTCAGAGACCAGCCGCTCAAGGATCTTGTCTGCAATCACAGGTAACCATTAGGTTAGCATGCGTTCGGCAACTTGATAAGATCACGGCACTCGGCGTCGGGAAGGTGCACAGCGTGCGGCTCAATTTTGACGCGTGAAAGTGTACCGCTCTTCGAACCTGGTAATTATGCTTCTTGAAGGGACAGGTATGGCGCTAAATTGACGGGACACAGACAAGGCAGAACACACACTGGCGCCGTGTTCTGCCTTGTCTGTGTCCCGTCAATTAAGTGCCATACCTATTCCTCCACGAAATGAACCAAGTAGCTCAACAACATGTCCTTTTGATTATGCTTCGGTGTGCAAAATGTTGAGTTCGCTTATCGATGAGGACGGAATACGTAGAAAGAGGTCTCCTTGCCCTAACGACAACCTTTACGCAGCCACAGAGGCAAGGTTGTACGCCACAAACTGACGTACTCTCGGGAAACACTCTGACGTCGTCGTTCTCTTCTTGTTCGGCCATGGCGGCTCTACGGAACAGAGCTTCCCACAGAGGGCGCCAGCCATACGCCGATGACAATTATGAAAGCGCAGCGCGACGTCTCTAACCTGCCCACATAACATCTAAGTCACCAGTCCATGCAGCGGTGACAATTTACTTGGCGTCGAAGAACATTTCTTGGCTTAGAGAATTAGCGACGCATCACTGTCATATATTGCGCCGCCTATCGCTACAAACAGCTCTAATGCACGTATACGTATGTGCGCTCCTGGCTGTAGAGAGAGTACTGCAAGAGTTCAACAACTCTATTATTTTCCCCAATGTCGCTTGACTACTCATAAGAGTAGCGCTGTAGCAACAGGACTGTCTATTTTGTTGAAGGAAAGAGTAACATAAACGGCGAGCTCCGTTTTGCTGATGTGGAGTTCCTTGTATTGCAAACGATGGACTTCCCGTTACAAGGAACTCTAATGCCGACTTAGCATGAATGGGGCCCCCTCTCCACCCTTATCATGAGCGTTGATCGGCCATTTTTATGCAGTACAACATACGTGTAGAGCCGTGGTCACCAGGTGGACACGAATCCTTTCTGTACCAAAGCCAGGCTTATACTGCCTAACCAGAAGGAGGACCAAGCACACAGCCCGAAGTATGTGGCGAGATTGGAGGACAGGAAGAAATTGAGAAGAGAGCAGTAGGCTGCTCGGGCATCGAGTGAAATGAAGAGAAAACGAAGATAAGGTAAAGTCCCTAGAAAAATCTAGGTACTTTAGGATAAGGGAGCTCGCGTTCTGGCAGCGGCCATGTGAAACTGTCGCCGCGACACCGCGCGGAGAGTTTGACGAGAGCGGGGGTATGTCACTGTTGACACGCCGCTTATGAAATGACATGTACGTATGCTATACAGGGTGTTTCAGCTAACAAGCGTAACCGTTTAAAAAAATCCACGTGCGCGTTAAGGCGATGCAACAAACTTAGTGTTATTCATTGTCGTCTTGGCCATCTCAGGTTATTTCTTCAATCACCTCAGGCAATCAATTAATATTATTGATACATACCAGTTGCTCTAAACGCAGCATATTTAATGATGATGTAAAGCGTGTCAAATAGTGTTCGAATAGTCTATTTTCGTGGTAATACGTGCAAGGATTTAAATATTTTCTGGGCTCTAAGTGCACGTGGTTTCAAAAAGTATACTAGCGCATGTGCGCCGCGGCGTTAGCACCCTCAGAGGTATTTAAAACGGACCATCAATGATGCACGTAGAGTGAAGGCATAGACAGGCAGATATTTTCTCTTGTGGCCAAACAGCGCGGTCTGTCTGCGTACACGATCTATGGTTCGTTCTTAGTACGTTTGAGGATGTGTCGCTGTGCGCAAACGCCCAGCCACGTGGCACTTTTCAGATCTCGTGCATTTTCTTAGAAGGCCATAATAATTAAAACCGTTGCACTTATTAGCAGGGAAATACATTTCGGCACTAAATAACACGACTGACAACTTCTCCGTTCAACACACTGTGTTTAAGCAACCGTTTAGGAGTTGGGTAAATAAACGAACTACCTTAGGTCGTATTAAAAATAGTCTGGAGTTGGTTGCACCCCTGTAACGTGCATGTAATTTTTTCTAAGGAGTGGCGCTAGTCAGCTGAAACATCCTGTATAGAATGTGAACTTGAACCATTGCGTCCTTCTTATCTGAGTAATTTTTATAAGAATTTGTGGCATCTTATATGGGCAACCTCAACTTCCGGTTCCCTGGAGTCCAACGGGGGTTGGCCCGCAAGGCACATACTAATGTCGCCATGCGCTGTCGCCATTATGAAAGGGTACATACGTATCTCCCCACTCGCAGGTTCCGGGCGCATGGTTGCGCCGTGGGACACCAGATCGCGGCCGTGGTCGACACACTCGACGACCCGGAGGTGATGATCGAGCTGATCCGCAAGAATGCAGCCAACCACACGGCTAAGCCCGGCGTCCAGCCCGAGCACTTCGAGCGCATACTGCACGTGATGCTCGAGACCATGCAGACGCGCTGCCCCGAACAATTCACGCAGGACGTGGTCGCGGCGTGGACAAAACTCTTCAACGTGAGCTCGCACTCTTGTCCGGCTAAATGCCGCAGCATAGCTCCGTTCTGGTTGGTAGGAACTCTGGGATCATAACGGTGCGCACGCTTTGTCGAAGTAAGACTGACAAAAAAGTGCCCTTACAAGTTCTTCGCGATGTAAGGCCTGCACTTAGCGATGTGCTGAAGTGACAGGAGTGACATTTAGGGTCTACAATCCTAAATATTGTACTACTCTTTAATCTTACGTTTAGTTCGTTTACTATCGGCATTGTCTGTGCTTGTCAAGGTACAGGTGCACTGAGCAATAATGGCACAAGGTGTACCGACACACGTATTTCGATGGAGACGAAATGTTGAGGCCCGTGTGCTGTGCGATCTCAGTGCACGTTAACAACCCCAGATGATCGAAATTTCCAGGGACCTCCACTACGGCGTCTCTCATAATCACAGCTGGTTTTGGGACGTTAAACTCCACAAATCAATCAATCAATCAATGACGTAAATCCAATGTATACAAAATTAAGTGATCTTTTCGGCTTCGATACGTCCTCACGGCGCAGTAGTGATGATCCTAGCCTAGCCTAAATGTACTTGCTATATTACAGCATTGAGTCTTAGAGCTCTAATTGACATATCATAGCGCTAATGCGCACCCACACTAAAGAAAAACAAAGACAGGACAGGCGCAGACTTAAGCCTTTACTCAAGAAATGAGAAGCTGCTGCTAAGATACTAGGCCACAATGAGCTTTTTGTGACGTTCTAGATCCGACTGTGCATCAGAAACAGCGAGAGCCCACTGTATCGAGCCGCTGCAGCGACTACAACTCGCATGTTGCCGCACAAAAGTACACGATGTCACACATTGACACGTCACCATTCATGGGGTTTGGAGCCTCATGATGCTATAGTAAAAGGAAAAAGAAACTCAAGGTTTACAAAGTTCGCGCAGGTCACGTCAAGGTGCGGCACGTTAGTGAGTTTTATTATATCGAAAACCAGCTAACGCAAAAATTTAGCGTTAACGTTACCGTGGAACACACCGCGCGCATGCGCAGAACGTTAACGTGTACGATACCCTTACGTGCCTACGCTATTTTATGTGCCGCTAAGTGCACCAAGTTTTACTCTAACACTAACTCTAACGCAAAATACGCTTGGTGCTTTCCGATATACTAAAACTCACTTTTTTAATAAAATGGGCAGACGTTATTCGCGATGCGCCTGAAGTTTGAAAGTGTAGTATAGCAAGTTGGTGGTAGTGCACCCTTTTCCTGCTATATACCGCTTTATTTTCGACAAACGAAACCGTGGTCCAACGATTACGAACAACATTCATTCACAACTAGGAGGGGGGGGGGGGGGTGTACTTGTGACGTCACTGGTATAGCCAGCCAAATAGCCTTCGGCGTGATATTGCTTTCCCATGGAACGTCCCATGGGCAGGTGCGGTTGAAAGTTCTTTAGGCTGACTCATTTCAATTTGAAGCAACTGGCATAATTAAAACATTGTAGACTATTAAACAATTGACGCATATCGCTGATATTAGTCTGCTGATGTGGGTAGATCTTGCACTACCGGCTCGTTGCTTTTTAAATCTGCAAAACGGTTTCAGGGTACCTTTGAGCCGAGCCTCGTTCTAAGCCCACCTGACCCGCTCCAGAAATTTACTTTGCCCAACCACAAAACACATACGACTATCCACCTTAAACTTAAGTTCGCCAAATTTGTACGCATTAGGAAGCTACCTATAGTCTGTTTCAGGAGTTCCGTGCAGCACAGCCAAGCCTACGAGGCCGTCGAGCGGCGAATTCCTCCGAGGCGAGACGAAATGTCATTGCTCGGACACACACCTGCGAGACACTCTTGCCAATAGGGGCCTCACTCTGTCTTCCCCCTCCCCTTCCCAAGGCTTCTCCTGCCACTGTACGGTTCGGGACTGGCAGACGCCATGGTACGGAGGGGTATGTTTAACACGTGTTTGCCCTCCTGATTGGCAGAAGGGGCCTGTAGCTTCCACAGTGCCGCACGGAACCCTGAAACAGACTTTAGTCAAATTACGTAGTCACATGGCCAAAAGAAAAAAAAAAAATCCGCCAGTTCAATTCGCATGACCGATCCACATCGCCGATCACAGTATATCACGCGATATTGACGTCGAAACATTACACGGCCGTCGTTAAGTCGTTACGCTAAGATAGGCGGCTACCCCTCCGGCTACGTCAGTGTGCTTCACAGCCGGAGTAGCTGGGTGCGTAGAGAGGTAGAGGCGTGCTCGGTTCTGCGATAGGGGGAGCAGATTGTCACTTTAGCACACACACCCCCTACTCTGCTCCTCCCCCCCGTTACACCTTCCCTTCCACTGAGGAGAGGGAAGGAGGGGAGGGGAGCTACTCCTGTTGGGAGGCACAAAAAATTGTTTATGTGCAAGTTTGTGGTCTGTTTAAGTAGAGTTTAACTCCAAAGTTGTACTGCACGTCTACGAAAAATTCCGCCAGCACTTGGTTCAAGTTTTCGGCGGGGAGGAGTCCCCCCTCTACGTGGACCACTCCGTTGTGATGAGCGTATACCACTGTCTCCCCCTGGCTCTAGGTGGCTTCCACAAACAGCAGCATGCAGTCACTTATTTCAACCACGTCATCGCTCCCACTTCCCCTTTGTGTGCAGGTGGTCATGGCTGTGACAAGACAGGTGTTCAGTGTAACCGCTGCAACCGAACAGGTTTGTACGTCTTGTCTAATAATTACCTCCTGGCACTAGATACTACGCGATTTTTCTGCAGCTACCGTCCTACTTGCCGCTGGCCATACATAAATTTCATTACCACATCATACCTGACCAGACTAGCTTTCGTCGAATTCTGGACTATCGCTGGCCCCAGTGCCTGTGAAACCAGCGCCAGCGTTTCTTGAGCTGCTTCCAGTGTGTTCCGCACTCGCACGAGTGCGCAGCCCACCAGTGAACATCGCACTCCAGCGAGCCTTTCACTGGCACCAATGATATTCCAGCGATGCCAGCTTGTCCCAGTACAATGCCAGCGAAAACACAGCGACCCAGTGTGTACCACCCAGTGAAATATCGTTCCGAGCGCGTTTCCAGTGCTTCCCAGGACGGAAAACGTACTGGAAATGCGCTGGACACGCTGGTTTTTGCAATGGGGTTCATTCTCCCTTTTTATGCTGCACAGGCGCAGGGTCGCGAGGACGGCGCCGCCGACAGTGTACAGCGCACCTCGGGTGGCTTCAGCACGGGGTCTTCGCAGATGTGCACGGCAGCCAGTTCTAAGCGTACCGCGTCGGCCAGCGAGTTCACTGCGGCGCCCAGCAGCGTTAGTCTGCCGACAGTGCCGGTCGGCGTCCGACCGGAGTCGATGAGGCCGCCGACGCACAGCGAGTCGCGGAGCTCCGACGCCGGGGGAGCGGTAGACCTCCATACCGGGCCATGATGAAACGCCAGCTCGTCATCGAATAACATTACGAATAAGATTATATATGTTGCGATTGTTTAAGCGTACCTATCGATTCGATTAGCGACCAGGCTTAGCGAAATGTGACCCGTGTACGCGGTCCCCCGCGTTGAACCGAGTGTGCACAAACAAAACAATAAAGGACAGAGCTTGTGCGTGAGGCATACTTTTGCGGCTGTTTCAGTTAAGCCATGACGTCACCGGAAGCGTGACAGTTATCGACAGTGCCTCCTCATCTTTGTCAAGAAGTTATGGGAACTTATCAAAATTTGTTTTGTAGGCCCATTTCTGGTCGCGCGTACCTAAGTAACTGGCGGCGTAAACGTCGCGAGCAAGTCAGCCTTGCTGGTTCGCGATTTCAGAGTTGTATACAGCACAAGGCGCACAAGATGATGGCGCACAAGATGATGTACCAACAATGACTCCCTAAGCACACATTCCATGGATTTGTAAATGATTTTGGGGATACCACACGTGTGCTGCTTACTCTGTCGGTTGATCAAGCGTTGTTGTGATGTCATTGTTTTATAGCTGTTGTGTTGCTTGCACTATCGCCGTCGAGCAAATGTTACCATAATTGTTTTTTTTTTCTTTATTACACATCACCACTTATCCAGAGATGTAGGTTGCAAAATTGTGAATAGTGGCGGCATCACGAGACACCTTCTGGCGCTAATACAATACGTAGGACTTCTGCATCACAATACGGGCGTGTTCGGGCAAAACATGAGAACCAATTCACTCAGACTTCCCACTGCACAAATGTTTCTGGGGTGCACATGTCTTCTCGTAGAACCAAGGTTGCTAAAACACTGCACTTTAGTGTTCTCAACATGTCACTAATGATCACTTTAAGTGAGCAGATCATTACTATACAAAAATTCATTGCAGTTTTTCATACCCCTCTCTATAAACGATGCGCCAGAATTTATGTCGTTACCGACTTTGTGGCTTTTGTACAACTTTCAGAGGATGTGGTATTGCCTAAGAGGTGATTCGTTTATGTATAAGACGAAATTCCGGTATTCGCTCTGGCATGACGCAGCTTCTTGTGACTAAATATCAACCAGTTAGTTGCCCAGTAAGCAGAGCAGTGACTCCCTTTAAGTACAAAAGTGGCAAGCAAGGAACTGCAGACCGTATGAAGAGTTCTCAGATTAGGGAGCCAAAAGAATATCCAGATAGTCTTTTAGAGCTACAATGCAATTCAAGCAAGAAGAAGCTTGTGAGATGCTAGCTGATGTTTCTTTTAAAGGAAATAAAATTTTGAGCAGTTAGCAAACTCTCAAGGACACATTTCTGCACGTAACAGTTTTCTGCGTTATATACAGCAGAAAGTTTGCTAATGCACTGAAGCTTCTAGAGATACAAACGAAAAGTGTCACCAGCGCTCACCACGTGGTGGCACAGCAAAGCTTATCTAGCAAAGGCACACATAAGCTTGGAGAACCTTGTGCGTCTTTGCTAGGTAATCTTCGATATACCGCCACGTCACAAGCGCTGGTGTTCCAAAGAAGGTAGACAAGCTGCACCATGTTCACACTAGAGTGGACAACCCTGTACATCTGAAAGTGGGATGCATGTACCCTCTCACTTGGAAATAGTTGAGGTACACGCAACGTAATGGTCCCACATAGCCTTTCTGCTTAGGTCACATTATTGAACAATGCCACATTCTAACGTTCATGGCAGCAGGCATACAATAAAAGACATTTATTTCACAATTCAGAAGTGAATTCTAGATTACAAAACCATCATGCGCGGTGCTATAGACATGGACATCAGTTCCTGGAACAACAGCTTGCAGGCATAAGGCAGGCGAACTTGGGATATCTGGAAGAAGAGAAGAGGGGTAAAGTCACACAAAAACAAGTAGTAAAAACACATTCACCCTGAACCGTTCCACAATAAATTTGCAAAAGTCCGGTAGTGCATAAGAAAAACTCTGACTGGTAATGAAGCACAATTTCTGGCATGTGGAGCAGGCTTTGCTCTATGGTACTATTTACTTGGGCACTATGTACTTCTCTTAAGCTAATGCACTCAGCCCACTACTACAATGGCAAAACTGCGGCTGGCGGGTGCACAAGTTGCACTTACAAGCAGAACAAGAAGAAGACAAAGACAGTGCATGTCAATTTGTCCCGTCTACGGTGTCGCACAAAGCTACGAGTTTGCACATAGCTTTGCACCATAACAGCGTGGGTCCTCTCATGGTGTCCAAGCAGCTCCTAGAACAGCATAGGCATGCACAGTGTAGTACATTGTGATGGAGTGAAGTGGCCGTGCGGGGCAAAGTGAAAGTGTAACGTGTTTGAAGTGCGCGCCACCGATCCCATCAACATAGAAGACGACGAGGTGGTGCATCATTGCGCGTGGTGGCGCGAAACTGCCCGACGAATGGGGAGACCAGGGAGAGACCGGGGAGAAGAACCGGAGCAGACGTGGCTGGGACGTGGTGGAAGAAGGAAGCGTACCAGGGCGCGGGAGTGGCGGCCGAGTTCCTGTGACCAGGCCGCTGCAGGCTTCCACCTGGGCGTGTACCCGAGCGGTACAGCACCTGGCATTGGCCAGGCTTTCCGGCATCTGGCGTTGGCCAGCCTTTCTACCGGCTTCCCATCGTCTGGCGTTGGCCAGGCATTCCACAGACTTCCCATCGCCTGGCGTTGGCCGGGCACAACTGCGTCTCCGGTTCGGTGTCCCAGCGTCGGCTGAGGAATGCCGAGAGGTTGCTGACCCGACTCGCCTGACGCTACCTTCCCAGCGAGCGACACCTCGATCCAAGTCCGCTCCGAGTGCGTTTGCTGTCTCCACCCCGCCATCTACTATCGTGCGCCCGCCTGAACGGTGACAGTCTTGTTTCTTGTATTGGTTCTTGCGCACCGCTAGTTATTCACCCTCCCATTCATAGTTTTGTTAATTTATCCTCTCCTTCTTATGCTCCGTCTTGTCTTTATCCTTTCTCCTTTTTTCCCGTGTCTGTAAATACAGCGAGCGTTGTTTGTTTGTTTTGTTCTGCACAAACAGTCTCGTCTATCCTTTCTCGATGACTGTCAAGCCATCGAGTTTTGAACACACGAACTCAAAACACACGAACCTACACGAGGGCACGTTGATTGGCTAGCCCCGTGACATACATACAGCAAAGGGCTGGGACAGCGTCAAGTCGAGGCCATGCGTTCTGCATCTGCCACCGTCTCTGGGTCAATGTGAGCGCCGTTAAGCTGGGCTCGGTGTAAAACACTGACAAGTGTTCACTAGCGAGGTGTTTTCCAAAGCCTTGGACCCCGACGAAAAGGGGGTGTAAAGTCCGAAGACTTCGTTGAATAATAAACCAGGCTTTGAAGTGTGCTGGAAGCCAATGCGCCTGAAGGGCGCCGATCAGCGAGTCGCTACGTTTAGGTTTATTCCATCAAAAAAAAAAACAATCCATGTGCCGCGTGCCTGGGATCACTACTACATTTTTATTGGTGCCCACTATTTCTTTTCTATTATTAACAGGGCGTGTGCTGGAGAAAAAACCCAGACCAGCCAAGTGCTCATATGCTTTGCAAAGCTTTCTGCCACTTGTGCACGCTCCGCTAATTTTTTTTAGCATTTATTTTCCACAGCGAACACAGAAATGATGATGATAAAATCCGTATGATGAAAAGATATGTTACAAGTGCGTAACAATAATAGTTCGGGTTTTATGACACCAAACCACAATACGTTTATGACAAACGTTGTAGTGGAAGCTCTGGAAATTTCAACCACCTGGGGTTCTGTAACATGCACTGACATTGCCCGCATGCAAACCTTAACATAGCTATGAGTCAATGCACTTTTTCACTCTTTCGCCCTCCAATTTCAGTTTTAGTGCTCTATAAAAAAGAAAATTTTAATTTTTCTTATTGTACACAAACACTAATTACACTTTCACAAATTAATCTCCTTTCTACAATCTTCCACATGAGCTCAATGATGCATTTTCTTCAAGGCAACCGCAGAGAAAAGGGTGGTCAGCAAGCCTTCAGTAGTACAGTCGACTCCCGTTAATACGAAGTTGACGGGGACCGCGAAAAACTTCGAATTAACCGAACTTCCAATTAACCAAATTGGGCAAAAACGGAAATTTTCATTAATTCATTTGGAAAAGGAATCTGCTTGCGGCATCTTGGCGCGGAGAGCAAGTTTTGCAGACTGTAGACGTGGCCGAGTGCTGTTGCTCTCTGCAGCAAAAAACCGCTGCGCGAGGGCAAGCCCCGCAGCTACATCAGCAGCCGTAGGTTGCGGCTCGCTTGAAACATCGTCGTCCAAGTAACTTTCGTCAGCAGCCTTGTTGGGCCGAACGATCCCGAGTATTTCGGTGTCCGTCAGCGCACCACACGTTTCAACTTGACTGTCAACGGCAACGTATTCTCCGAAAGGGACGAGCTGGTCGAAGACTATTGTCGTCAAGTTCGGTTTTGTGCGCTTCCTCCGCTGGAGAAGACGAACCACCTCCATCTCTCGAGGCACTTGCACTAAAACCGCAGGTCCTGAAGCAGTTCGCGATCGTCTCCTCTTTAACGCAACCCCATGCTCGCGCTAGCATGTGGATAGCACTGAAGCGGCTCACCTCGCACTGCGTGGAGTTGTCCATGCACAAAAGCATCCGTTCGAGAAGGTGCTTTCACGTACAGTCATCCATCGGACGAAGAAAAATTTTTAATGTCTAATATCGCCGCAAGCGATAAGGCTTTTGCTGCTACGATATCGCCACTGAGCCGAAGTTGGTTGCTCCGGGCCTCCCTAATCGAAAATGAGCAACGCTTGCTCTAACTCCGGGTGGGCACCGGTGCGCATTCTTCATGCATGACATTTTA
The DNA here is from genome assembly GCA_013339685.2 of Hyalomma asiaticum. NCBI lineage: Eukaryota > Metazoa > Arthropoda > Arachnida > Ixodida > Ixodidae > Hyalomma > Hyalomma asiaticum. Next base: position 37,600,828 of record CM023486.1, read on the forward strand.
AATTGGTTGTTCTCAAATGCTTCGAGTGTCGAGCGCTTGTTAATGGTGTTCGAAAGAGCGCTTGATTCCGTTCTTCCGTGCGATGTGCTGCTTGGCGATGCCTCCGTTGCCTCCGTCCTCAACTGCCTTCGAAATCTTAACTTTCGTCGCCAAGTCAAGCGTACGATAACGTCCGCGAGTTGCCATTACCGCGACTGTGCAACCGGTGCAACGATGCCGGCGGGCCGATTCACTACTAACACTCGAGGAAACTTAGATAGACCTAGTACGTCAACGCGACCATGCACGGCTGCGATTGTGCTGGACGGATGGGCTAAGCCTGCCGCCTCATCATTTTCGGCTCTGTCGTCAGCTGTGATGCCGATGCCGCCAGTACCTAACATTGACGCTTCATGAGCTGTGGCGCTGTAGTCAGCTGCGATGCTAGCGATGTAAATTCAGCTCGCAAGGCTGTTTTTCACTTTAACAATACGGAATTTCTCAAACATTACAATCATCTTGATCTATAAGATTGAGAAAAAAAATTCTAATTAACCGACACCTTAGACATCTAACTTCGAATTACCGAGCATTTTTTTCCATTGGCTTGCATGCAAAACTGACGGGACCCCGACTTCACTTCCAATTAACCGAAAATTCCAATTAAGCGACTTCGAATTATCGGGAGTTGACTGTACTTCCAACCAAGGGGCTAACTTCTTTTGCAGTGCCCAAGTGTTGCACAGATTGTTCAACCTTCACATGATAAAACTTCATCACTGTCACAATCAAACACCAGTGTGTACATGTGCATGTGCTTTTCTGTATTATATAAGTGCCCTTTTTAAAAAATAAAAATTCAGTTCGGAGTCAGTGCTTGTCTTCCTTTGCTTTCTTCGTCCTTTTCGAAGTGTGCACTGCAACTCATAATGGGTCCTCAACAACTAGTCCAGCTGCAATCTTGTTTCCTGGCAAGTTTGCTAAGGAGTGCATCAGCACAGCAACAGCAATGCATCAGAATCGTTTAGATAAATCTCTATTTGACTGCATGTAGACTGCAGTGACTATTGCCAGTTATGCTTCTAACCACTTTGTTCTGCACTGATAAGCAAGATTTTTTTCGGTTAAAGTTTGGTTCAGATTCGGGCACCCTACAGGAATAGCAGTTCTGGTTGCATTTGAGCCAAAATTCTATTTCAACACCCAGCTTTGAAAAAAGTGAAAATTTCTTTTTTTTTTTTTATGTTGTGTTCAGTAACCCACTCTTAACAGATCAGAAATTTCATCTGTCACACAACCAAAGATTATGCAAAACCCAATCACACAAACGGTCTTTATCTGTAATAAGTAGAGGTATGTGAATATTCGAAATACCGAGTAATTTTCCAATAGCGTTTGCTATTCGATTCGATTCACACTTAACTGTCACTACTCAAACAAATAGTTCAATAGTAAGTTCATAAGGAAGCTGGTAATTACGGGGAAACAATGTGCTACATCCCATGACATGGCCCATTCCCACAAGTAGTACGCTTCGCCGCGCAACACCAGTGTACTGCAGTGAAACTAACACTCGTGTACTGCAGTGAAGCTAATACCCGTGTACTGTGGCGAAGCCACCTCAGCTTTCTGCTGCACACTTCAGTGTTGGAATGTTGTTCAGGACTTGGGAATGCCACTGTGGGCATATACATCACACAATAAACCTTTTCCCCATGTTTGGCAGTACATTTCTCCATAATTAGATATTGTATTATTCAAGAATATTCAAAAATTATTCTATTTGATTCGTACTTGAACATAAATATATTTCCATTCGCTTCGCACTCAAAATTTTGCTATTTGCACAGCTCTAGTCATAAGTGTTTTGTACATTTCAGCACCACCATGACTGCAAATTCATATTTTAACAATACTAATTAGGAAAGAAAATAGAAGAAAATAAATAAATAGCCAACGAAGTCTAATTGGTTAAAATAGATAATGTAGGTGTGCATAATCATCATACCTGGGTCTTGTTTCGGCAACCCTTGCATTCAAAGGTGTTGTTGCGCAGGTTGGCTATGGCCAGTAGGCCACAAAGGTTGCAGATGTGTGCTCTGTAGGGGTCCGACACTTCAAACAGCCGTTCACGCAAGAACTGAGCTGCTCCGTGGGAGATCTGGCAGTCACGCTCCATCTCTCCAAAACGAAGGCCACCGTCCCTGCACATCATATTCCACTGTGACACCAGCTGCATGGAAGTTTATGCTCGGAGTAATCCAAATTGAAACATTGCCAAATTGATTACTTTATCAAATAACACCCGCTCCTTACACTTGGGAAATATTTCCTAATAAGCAAACAAGCTTCGGAACAAAAAGAGTTTCTGTTCCTTCATTTATGAAAAATGAGCTTAGAATGCCTTTTCGAAACCCGGTGACGCAGGGTTTGCCTTTTTTAATGCCCTTGAGGATGCAGTGTCATTCCACTGGTGGGGACCAGTGCTTACGCAGGGAGCACTGGTTCAATGGACAGCACACCCAAAAGTGTCTGTTAACCATTCGTGGCAAAAGGTGCTCTAGAACATACTATGGGGCTGACGATATGACCACTAGCACTCTACTGCACTTACTCGATTGCAACTGGATTTTTTTTTTAATTGTGATGTCTATTGCTTGAAGTCAGCATTTATGTTACCTTCGAGTAATGGCATGCGAACTGGTCATGAAAAAGCAAATATTCCAAATCTCGCAGTTTTTACCATTACAGTGACAGCCAGTAGATTTAGGTTCAGCTCCAATCCATAAACAAGTCAATTGAAGTAAGAATGTCATCCTTATTTATTTACTTATGTTGATTCAATTGTTCATTCCGCACCTATAGCACATCACCTTTGTAGACGTGCAGCTGGCAGTATATAGTTAATTCAATATACAAAGCACAATAAAGGTCCTAGCACTCTTTACCAACGTATGTAATGAAAGAGCATTACACACCTTAGTCGTACATATAACAATATATATATATCAAATGAATGTGCAAGGTGTCATTAAAAGGACATTCATGAAACTTCAAGCGTCCATTCTGTGCAAGATACACAGATATACGATGGCAACCCAACATACTTTTCTCTGCCAACACTTGTTTCAGCATGGAAAATTTCACTGTGAGAAAGATTCTGTTTGAGGCTCTTTCTTCTGTCTTTTCAATATTGCCAGTGAAAAGCGTGCTTGCTTTCAGCAGAGTCCTTCAATGCTTTTCTGGTCACGAAACTCCTCCGTAACACTATGGGGCGAGCTTGCTATGTCGCCGCAGCGGCCGCACGGCGGCGCTACGAGCTCGCGGGGGGGCATTGCGGAGAGCTTCGCTGCGTAGGGAGAGCTGGGGGCCTGAGGAATCCGGCAGCATTGGCGCTCAGTTTTCCTCGTTTTTCTGAATTTGTGCTATTGACAACTGTTGTATACGACGGCACGGATGGTGTACGTGAGAGACGATGCCCAAAACTTGTTATGTTCCGGGTTGTCGCTCCGATTATAGAGGCACGAGTGAAAAGGTGTCGTTTAGTTTACCAACGGACGGTGATGACAGAGATAAGTGGGAACGTGCGATACCGCGACAGGAAGCTGGAGGATTTACCTTCAAATCGGAGCACATTAGGGTGTGCGAGCAACAGTTTGACGCCACCGATGTTATTCGAATGGACTACTTTGTAGTGAATGGTGAAAATGTGTCGCTGCAACGCGAAAAGGCATGGTTGCGGGCCGGCGCCGTTCCTCGGCTGTTCGAAGGAGTGCCGGCATACACGAGCAAGCCGAAACCGTGATCCCGGTCAGCGAGGATGTTCTCAAACACCTGCACTAAAATAAGCCATCATAGTGAAGGGTGTTAGTGTTTCCTCAGCTTGAAACGCTTTGGGTATTTTGCCCCATGTCTCATTTTTCGCGTTCAGAATAAATCGAAAGCGCAAACAGACCTCTCGTGAACACGTGCGCTTGTTTTCTCTAAATTAGTAAAACACGGTTTCGCTTCATGTAATCAAGTCTCCCCTTGCATTCTTCATCAAGAAAATTGTTGCATCACACCGCGCAAACGTACCCCATCCAAGCAGTCTAAGATAACGCACATTGTCATTTGTGAAAGTGCCGCCAGCGCAAACATTGGGAGATAACCGAGCGCCCTTGTGTAGCTGCACAATGCGAAGTGCGGCTCACTTTAGCTCGTGCAATGTCCATGCAACATGAAGCTCTCAAATTTACTTGTACGAAATGAAAAGAACGTGGTTGCAAACCTTAGAGATCATTGCGTATTTGCGCAGCAGACGGACGTTACCCTGGGAAAGCTTTGTCATTCCCGATTTCAAGTGTTGTCGAAGCTCTGTGAGGTAAGCTGCAGCTGAGTGAATAAAGGTTTTATAAACTGCAAACGGGAATGCAAAGTTTTTCTTTTTCGTAATGCGGACGTGTTAAGCTCCCGCCGCGTAGGCGGTCTGATTGTAAATAGCACGATCGGCGCTGGCTGAACTCTCGCTGTGAGACTTAATTTTGCGAGTTGGTGGGGTTTGTGAGACTTGCGAAGTACCATAAGTCTAAGTAAACAACCTGTGCCTGAATAAGTACTCTCTTTCTCCACCGCCCGAGGTGGGCTACCGTACTGGAACGACATATAAAGTTAGCATTGCTGCGTCGGTACGACTGGATCCATCGCAGCCTTGCCATTTTTTAAAAAATACGCGAAAGTAATTTTTTCAGACGAGTATGCATCAATCGCTTTGTATGGCAGGTGAAGTATTAGTGGTAGTTCAATTGTAGCGGTTGGGTGCAAGAAAAGATAGCGGTTTGGTGCAAGAAAAGATATTCCCGCGAACCAACGCAGCATTCAGCCGCGCGCGCGCGGATGCCCCCACGTTGACCGTGGCGACCCTAGCGGCGGCTTCTGTCCCTGTATGAAACTGCAGGCGGAGTTTCGTGACCAGAAAAGCATTGAAGGACTCTGCTTTCAGTGATACTGAGGCTTTTGTCATTATTTTTCCCAAAACAAACTGACTGATCCTACTCTGAATTGTTCAAAGTGTCCAAACAAACACCATTTTTTGCCTTTAATGCTGCATCACCCAGCAGTCTTTCCTGCTTCGGCTCTGTTAATCCTCTACACTATACTGGTGCAACATTCAGTACGATGCCTGTATCAAGAAATGAGCTTGAAAACTACCGTAAAAACCCGCGTATAGCCCGGGTTTTTTTTTCCAGATTTTAGGGTGCGAAATTTCGGCCCCGTGCTATACACGGGCCCCAAGAATCATTGGCGCGAATTCACAGTTTCGGTTTCGGCAAAGCGAGGTGCTATCATCATCATCAGGTGTCTGCGCGCTTCTGCATTAGGTAGCGTGAGCGGCGTTAGTCCTAGAGACCTACAGGCGTGCAGCAGGCGCTCGTTCGTCACGCCTTCAAAAAGTGCTGCATATCAAACGCGCTTGATGGCACTGAGGATGATGTGCTGTGGGATGACATTTCCGACAAGGGAGCTTCGCAAGAGAGCACGTCCGACGACGACGAATAATCAAGGGTGTAAATAAATGCATTTTTCCTTTTTCCTCGGACTATATTCGGGTGAAAACTTTTTTTTCTCGTGTTTGCTATCCCTGAATTACACCCCGGACTATATGCGGGTCCGAGCTATATGCGGGTTTTTACAGTCGTCTGCTTGACATCAATGAGTCAATTTGTAGATAGCAGGAGGAATGGGATGCCCCCTTTTAAATGCTCACTCACTCTGAAGAGCCCTTTGTTTTTTTGGGCCTTTGGACCACGACGGCTTACTCATGCACGGTTTTCTTTGTTGGGTATAACGACAGAGATGGCTTGATATCGTTGCTGGTAATGCTTTAAGACATTGGCTGTCATACTGGTGCTCGTAATTATGTTGCAAGTGTTACAAAAGGCCATGCCACCATGCAAAATGCTCACATCAAAGGCGCACATGTTGATTCCAACTTACCTTGCCCTACCCTCCATGGGTTGCCGCACAAGAATCTGGACGGGACCTCGAGCTCGGGAATGGATTTTGTCATCCACCATATGCTTCAGCCGCTGATAGTAAGTAGGCCCCAAAAATATCTGCGCATTCACTTTTCGGCCTGTGTGTCCATTGAACATCACCTGCGTAGCAAAACAGGCACATGCTAACTCCACATTCATAAAACAAATGAGCAGCAGGGAAGACTACTGTAGCGAAGGAAGCGATATTCGTGACGGCAGCCGACATAGGCCTTCCCGTCTGATCACTACTTTAATACAGCCAAGAGGCGAAGAAGTGCCAAGCCAGACGGGAGCGCCGGGCTGCAGCGTCCAGCAAGGGCAAGGGGCTTGCGCCACTGCACGAGACTTGCGAAAAACAAATCAATATATGGCCCCCAAAATTTCTCCGAGCTTCAGGCAAATATCAACAAGCGGGAACAGTTTGACAATCTCGAGGGCGATGTATTGATTTGTTTTTCGCAAGTCCCATGTGGCAGCGCTGCAGGCATTTGCCTTCAGTGCGAATTTTCGGTTATTTTAACATTACTTCTTCTAATTATGCCTTTATTTCTGTGTCGACATGTAGCAAATGAAGCAAATATTCGTCACTAGTAAAAAGAAAAACATTTCTAATGGAAAATGTTACAATAAAAAATGGAAACTGTATCCTCCGCTGAGCCTCGAACCCAGGTCTTTTGAGTGAGAAGCAGACATCCTACCACAGTGCTACCATATTCTGTAGACTAATGATCACAGTGCCATGAACGGTTTGACCCCCTGTTTGCTCCAGTTTTCGAACCTCATTCAGGTCACTCCCCAGTTCTAAATCACTCTAACCCAACTGTCTCTTGTAAAAGAACTTAACTGTATTACAGTCAACGACCGATTTCCCGGACCCTCTCGGGAACGCAAAAAGTCCAAAAAATTTGGCTTTTGATAAAATGAATGCATGCAAAAATGCACTAGCTTACCGATATTTTTCGTATCAAGGGGGTCAACAACAAAACACCACACTTCAGAAGCACCAATCCCATGCGGCCGGCAGGTGTGACGCGCCTGCGGGCCGCAGTGGAATCGCTAATAAGAGCTCCCACAATGTGTATAACATTGCGCGCATTACACCGAGACAACCTGAAATTACAGCTCATTGTCACTCTTCCTGCTGTCGAGGATTACTAATGCAGCGTTTTGACGGCATGGGCACAGCCAATGCGCGCAACGCCCAGGCAAAACTGAATTATGCCGAAAATTGCGGTCGTGCTGATGAGCTCACGGATGGCAGCCGCCACACAGTACATACACACTGAAAGCGCTGCAGATAAAATAGTGGTCACCGTGATCACAAACACCAGCGATGCAGCTCTGAAAGTATGTGCGTGGCCAATGCCCAAATGGAGGTTTTACCGTTTGCACATTTTGAAACCGCAGTCGCTACTGACGTGGTCTTGTATGGCCACCTCCAATCTGAAAGTATGTGTGCTCCCAACGTGCAACGAGTCGAAGCAATGCTGCTTTCCACAAACGTTGCGAAAAGAAACCGTGCTAGACGCCATCACGGATAGCGGTACAGTAGCACAGTTTATGAAGGCACGTGTGCGGACAGCGCACACAGAGTGAAAATGGAACTATGGGTTGCTATCCGCTGCAGACGAGAACGCTCTTGCTATCGTTGCGATCATTAATAGCACCTATGCACCTCCCAAACTACGTGGCCAATGCAGTGATAGTTCAAAGGCAATGGAGTCGTAGAAAGGCACAAAGCGTTATAGCTTTCCTGTCGATCGCCATCACTACGGCCGGGGCGGACTTTGGCACTACATTTTCAGTTAGCCTCTGGTGCACACGATGCTACGCGCAGCCGCAGTGCTCTACACTCTGGAGGATCGAAGGGTCGTGCGTGCGAACAGGTCAATGTGCGGCCAAGCAAGTCCAAATTAGCGAGAGTTTGATGCCAATAAACGAAGCGCGTGCTTGCGCGGAACAAAAGGACAATTCATAATAACCATATTTTCAGAACTTTCCTGGTATTCTAGATGAAATTTCGCTGTGACGAAGTTCCTCGACTACGAATTTATCGTGCGTGCCGTCAGTTTTTTTAAGTGAGTTTTGACGACTTCGGACCTTTCGTCGCATCAAAAAGTGCGGAAAATTGGGCGGCGGAGCGCTCGAGAGTCCGAAATATCAGGCATGTTCGAAAAATCGGGCATCCAGAAAATCGGTTGTCGAGTGTAAATCCCGTGTGACCCACGCCCACATCAGATATGTGGGTATGAAACAGACATGACTGAGCGTTAACCTTTACAGCTCACCCCAAATTAAGCTAACATGATGTGCGCCTGCCAAATGTCTTGGCTTTCACCTCTACATCCCTTAAGCGATAGCTGAGGACTCCTATGAATCTTCTTTATTGTATAGTGCGTTGTTGAAAGTAAACGCTCAATGTTTGAGCTCCTCACTCCATAAAGAGATATGTACAGTAAAACCTCGTTATAGCGAAGTTGAAGGGGAGTGGTAATTACTTTATTATAACCATTAGTTCGTTATAACCAATATCAATTTCATCTATAGGAATTTCAAGGGGAATTGTGATTGCTTCGTTATATCCGGGTTCGTTATAACGAGGTTCTACTGTATTAACAGCCCCTCAAGTCGTTATAGGTATGCAAACTATAGGAAACTGACTAAAACAATGGAAAGATAAAAAGAAGCACATTTATAGCCACGCTAGACATGTCTTCCTCACCTCATTCCCTCTTAGATGGTAGCCGTACTCCTGAAGAAGGTTGGAGATCTTCTGCACGTTGACAGAATCGTTGAAAGGGGTAGCATCACCGATTTCACCCTTGTTGGCTGAGACCTTGCCTTGCAGGCACTCGATAAGATGACCGATGGTCATACGAGAAGGGATGGCATGGGGATTAATGATGATATCTGGTGTGAGTCCTTCTGCTGTAAAGGGCATATCCTGAAAAGGAAAATCAGCCATAAAGCATTGCATGCATAGCCAAATTTAAGGCTGCATTGCAGCATTCCCATTATGCCCTTTAAGATGCAGAAAAAAAGATCACAGCTCATCGTTCAACTTTCCCGATCACTGCCATTTTTTTTCTTTTGACGATAGTGGCATGCAAATATTTCAAACTTGGAAGACGAATTGAATATTTTCCATATCTAAAACATGTTCAATTAATGAAATGCAAGTTCAGATATCCCGGACATAGACAATTCCAAATATTCAAAATAATAAACTATAAGTGCTAGGCATATTTCAACAATAGAGCATTGTATTATGTTACAGTATAAGAATTTGCTTCAACACTAACCTATAATTTCCAAAATATGTAATTATGGTAATCCCTCCTTATAACAAAGTCTCTTTACTGAAATTCTCACTCTCATCAAAGTTCCTTCTCGTCCCGACCCAAACGCATGCATGTTAACCCACATTACTTGAAGCATGTCAATAGCTTTCTCCACTTGGATCGAACTAGCGAGGCGTGGCCATGCAGCACCACACAATGGCACAGGGTGGCAGAGGCCTAATTTCTAGTGCCACCACCAGTGTGCATGGAGGATGAAAGAGAGGAACCCTAACATCAACATTTCGAAGCAAAAAGCACACCGTCACGACTACTTCCTTGTTGCCACTGCAAGAAATAGTGCGGGACGAAATGGGCACACATACTAGACTGTGCAGTGTGTGCTGTGCTAACACGAGAGGGTAGAGGTGGGCGAGGACGGCATAGAGGTGCACTGGCTGGCACTAGATCAAGGCACTCAAGGTCACCCAACCAACTCAATTTCGTGGGATGCGTCAGGCGCATTGCTGTTGCTGCATCCCGCATTCAATCGAGTGCTGACTGCGCATGCGTTGAGATCAGTGCTGGACTACCACCAGCTGTGTGACTGCATGTTCCTGTAGTGCTCCGCTTAGCGTGCTCCACATCTACAAGGAAGTATTGAGGGTTCTGACAGTTTCCGGGCAGGACTGCTGGCTCCAACTCGCAATGCTGACATAGTGACACCTTTAAATGCGATCGGGACCGATCGGGATCAAGACGACTGTGACCTCTGCATCCTCATTTGGCTGATGTCAGCACCAAACCCGATCCAGATTAGTACGAACCATCTAGCAGTGAACAGTGACTGTTGTTGGCAAACGAGAAAACCGATCCCCATCGGCACTGATTATGATCAGAAGTGTCCAGGTGACAGCTGTTCTTTTGTCATTCCAGCTATGGATACAAGAGTAATTGACATTGCTTGCGGCTGTTACATTTCACTTCACTAAGTGTTTGTTTCCCTCAATATATTTCATTCTGGCTTCTTAGCAGCTGTGGTGCAATTTTGGTTCATTTCAGCTGAACTTCCGAAGCTATTACGGAGTTGTTGCTTATATCAAATTCCCATATATATATAAAACATTTTCACCGTCCCGGTGACTTCATTATAGCGAGGTATTACTGCAATTTTGTAGAGTTTACGGCGCAGCCGGTGAGCACGAGCGGCTAAAAAAGAAACAGAAGAAAATCAGCTGCTTGGAACTTGTTGGAGCAGTGCACTTTAGAAGAAAGCTTTCATTTGTTGTAAAAGCACCCATTGGTTACAATCGGTTTTGCTTGGAATGTATGCCATGTCTCATAAAGCCCGGACAAACGACGGCCTCGCAGTCCGCGCTGATGAGCATGCCAAGAAAAACTAGGCAAGTACACGGCGCTGACAATGCCGCATATACCTGCCGACGACTTGAAAACAGTGCGAGCAGACGTAATCAGCAACTGCTTCTATAACTAGATTTACTTTTGCTGGTTGCAAATGAGCCCAACTTCACAACACAAGAGCCTGAACTGCCGCCGGTCAGGAGCTGAAATGTGGAAATCGTTGAAGACCTCGAGGCTGCGATGTGGCGATTCGTGCCAAGTGTGACCAAGTCTAAAAAGTCAAATAAAAATGGCGGTGCCCAGGAGGGTTCAGCGTGCCAGGTTGCGACGCATCATGCGGGAACAAGACCGCAGTTACAACGTAACAGCGAGGTTCGCAACACATGGGATCCTATGGGAGCTGTGCCAGGACCGATAAAACACAACGTAACAGCCGGGAAAACGCAGCAGTGAGGAACATAACAGTGCAGTTCCGCTATATTCATCATCTTCCCTCTACTCGTTATCGTTGCCTGTAGGGGGAAGCTTGCTTCTGGCAATAAGCAGTCGTAGTGGGCCGCTTACTTCACGTAAGTATTGAAGGTTGTTATACACAGGTTTAACTGTACGAACTCTGTAATGCATGCAGTAAAGGCTAATGAAAAAGGAACCTTTAAAGAACAAGCAAATAGAATGAGCATTAGCTATGTGTAGAGCCAGAAAGCCAACGAAGTTGTAACCACGCCATGGCGTGTTAGATTTCTTGCATGTCTTGACATTACTGGCAGCTCAAATTTTAGTTTCAAAAGTAAGTGAAACCCAAACTTTGGATTTTCAAACTCCAAAAAAAATAGGTCACCCTAGCTTTGGCTAAACACAGTACATTGCATAAGAGATCAAACATCATTACAATGAAGTTTTGAGATAAGGAAATAAATTCTGATTTTTATGGGCCTTCTTCATCTTGAGATGACTGCCATCATGCTAAAAAAAGAGATTTGGCCTTGTGTAAACATACCTCTTGACGATAGGTGATACCACAAGTGCCTTTCTGGCCATGCCGGCTGGCAAACTTGTCACCAATCTGTGGGATGCGCACAGAGCGCACACGAATCTTGCAGAACTTGTAGCCTTCTGCATTCACCGTCAGCATCACCTGGTCCACAATGCCCGTCTCACTGTTCCGCAAGAATGTGCTGGCATCACGCTTGGTGAACCGCCTGTTCGTACTCTCCAGCTAAAAAAATGAAAAAGCAGTACAGTTAGATCACTGGTTTCCGTAAAGCATGCTAAATGCAAGCATGCAGTACAGCAAGGGTGCAATGGTTAAATTTATTAGTTTACACTTCTCCATAATTTTTATTTTTTTTTCATACTCTCAAGAGTTCAAATAGAAGGGATTTCACATTACTACTTTCATTCCATCCTTCATCATGCACTTATAAACAACATGTTTCTTTTTTTTTCTCCCTCTCTTGAGAAACGTTGCACACACGAGTCCTGCGGCCTGCTGCCTTGCCATTAACCTAACCATAGAGACTAACCTAACTTAGACTGCTTCTATAAACTAAGTTTCAATCTCTTTGAAATGCAAATTACTCACACAGCACCACAATGACTACAGTAGTATGATGGTACTATGACTATTCTTGCATTGACCACTGACACTACCTTGACCTTGAACCAGTTACACAACGATATAATGCTGTGCTAGCACCAAATTTTTCTCGTGCTTGTAAAAATAATCTGCACTCCCTAGTGGAATATAGTTATTAGATGACTGCAGAATGGTTTATACGGAAATTCCGATTTGCTCCCATGCGTAGAAGCCCCACTGTATTAGAACAAATCAAGAGTCAAAAAGTGATTAGCACTGGCTTTATTGTGCTTGTAAGCGCTTCATTTTTTTTTTTTTTTGTGCCTATAAATTCCTATTTTTTCAGAGCTTTTGTTGTTTCGTTCTCTAAACAGCACATTCAGTTTCCGATTCCCATGGGACCTGGCCATATAATGAAAAGACACCCGGATTTGATCTATTTAAAAGGGCATACTTGAGCTCTCAAGGTTACTTGACCGCTTGAGTGCCTCTTACCATCCGCCCAAAACTTTTGACCGATGTCAGACAGCCCGAAATGTCCCAAGTAGTCTTCCTAAGCAGTAAACAGTTAACTTTCATGTCACACGGCAGGCACATATTCAAGGCTGAAACAGACTGAACTTTAAGAAATGAGTATTGTAGACTGCAACGTTAAATTACGTCAGTCAGTCAGGGAATACTTCACCAGAATACTTTGCTTTATGCAAAGTATTCTGGTGTACTAAAATAGCAGGCTGGGCATCATAGCGAGCGGGAAAGGTTGATATTGAAGTATTACTACATGCTCATGGTATAAAGACAAATGCGTTAAAAGTGTTGAGTGCAATGTGCACACACACCTTTAACAAATTAGAACAACTTGCATTTGTGTGCATGGCAGAGCATTCTACAGGGACGGTCGCACAACATGCATTTGCAGCATTTAAGACCTCAACATGGTCACTAGCTCAGTTTCTTACCATGAACATGAGCTATGCACATCCGACACATAAACTAGGTGGTGTGTACCTTAGAGGTTGTGTGAGGAATTAGGTAGTGAAAGCTAACAATATGTTCATCAGTAAACACATTTAGCAAGTTATAACATAACAAGAGTAACATGTTCAGTGCAGCATGGATCAGCGGTGGGTCTTGGTCTCCTCTCCTTCCATGGGCAGTGAAGGCATGGGTTTAAAGCTGCTTGTGGCTGTTTCTTTGCATTTATGTGGTTGTTTCTTTGTTTCTTTATGAGACTTTATGACACAGAGGGATGACTTTTAGTGGCATGAGCACCGAGTGACACCATTTGTTTCTTTCTTTGGCAGCGCGTTCTGTTTGCAACAACTAAAAGCGCACTACAACATTAGAACATAAAATATATAAACTGTACTGAAGAGGACATGTTAAGAAATGCATATGGTAGGTAACATCAGGGCACAGGTCCTTCAATACAAATAAGCATTGAAATAACGGGCTAGTTCATGAAAATTTGTTAAATAAAACTTAAAGGGCCCCTAAACCACCCAGAGGTCAAAATTTAGTAGTGTTTCTTTTGTGCCGGTGTCCGCAACGAACACGTAGCCGGAAGAATTTTTCAAAACAGTGCCAAAATAGCGGAGTTACATGCATTTGATTATTAAAACGCGGCGCTTGCTTGTTTCACTCTCTCCTGCACCCCACCAGCCGCTTGCCGGTGCCACCTCCTCGCCGAGTGCTCCTCCGAATGTCACGTGACATTCATCGCCGATGACGTGCATCCGGTTGATGCGCTTCCGCCGGGCTCCCGCATTCGCGCAAGTGTTTTGTTGGTGCTGTACCAACGTTCTGTGCTAGCGCTATCCGTCGCGTTCTAACAGCTGCTGCAGTTTCTAGTCGGCTGTACCCGACTTGCACTTGCGTAGCATAGCACAGTTACGAATTCACAAGCGTGCATACGCGAACACCACATGAACGACACACGACAAGGAAAAACGAACAGGCAGGCAGCGCGTGCATTTGCTAGCAGACTAACCAGAAGTCAAAGTTCTCCTTCAACCAATCAGCGGAGCTCGGACTCTTGTGACGTCACCAAAAACCACAATGTCGCCGCGGCTAACTTCGGTATGCCGGAAATGGCCGGCGAGGCGCACGGGATATTTTTTCGAGATTGTAGTGCTGCCGCATTTGGCATCGTTCATCGTGGCGCCATTCTCACCTCGATGCGCATGTTAACTTGAAATGTTCAAAAAAATGTCTGAGGTGGTTTAGAGGCCCTTTAACAAGATATTACAAAATTAGAAAGACATTTTAATAAAAATATAAGATTTTAGAAAGAGGACATGCTAAGAGTTGTCTATAACAGATATGGAATTGGTGAATAGATCCTTCATACTACAATGGCATTTAACTATCAGGATAATGAATCAAAACTAATGAAAGTTCGAACATCACGCGGGGCTCACACCCACATTGGACATGCAGGTGCAAGAATGCCAAAAAAGTCAAAGAACATAGCCAATGCCCCTAGTCGCGTAATTTGTTGGAAGGAGAGCAGGTGCTTTCCAGCTGTACTTGAAACCAAACTGCATATTCCATGGTGCGTGCGGTGCAAAAGTACTTGGCTCACCACAAGTTCACAGTAAATTCCACAAATGATTGGCACACAATTTTCTAGCTACGTTCAAAAGTGTTGCAGGGTCCCTTTAGGCAACATTACATTTGGATACCCCAGTAATCCTGTGACTTCCCCCTTTTTTTTTTTTTGAGCACCTCTGACAAAATGAACAATTTTACATGGCCCCTTCAAGTTCACCTTAAAGACAGCCTACTGTACTTATAGCCATATATATACATTTGTTATTAACAGTTTCACTGCCAATCCCGTGGCAACCAAGGCAACCATACCTGCACAAGCCCTTCCAATCCTGAGTATAGCACACGTTTTGCCAATTTAGGCCACTCCCTGCCACTAATGAGACAAACCTTGAAAAGAAAATTAAATGCAGGCATGTCCCACCGTCTATGGAGAGGACATATAAACGAAGATAACTTGCAGTAAAATTTCAGACAATAGCTAGAGTGCACGTTTCCACATCTGCATTGGTTCATCTCTTCGGCAGCGTCTCAGCAGCGCAGCCGTCGTGAATCAGCGTGCCACATGTGTGCGCTATTTTACGGATTAAAAAAAAAATCACAGTTTCGCCGAAGAGCAAAGCAATGAATGCGATAGCAATGCATGATATAATATACGAAGTAAGAGTAGCATCTTTGGGGGCAATATGAATTGTAGTGAACGTGGGCTTATTAAGTAAGCATGCAGTTGTGTAAAGTACTATGTGATGGTCGAGCGATAGAGACAACGGCTCCGCAGAGCTGTGAGCGAAGTCATGTTGTTTTGATGCTTTACACCGCGCAACCACACTAAGCGACGTACACTTTGCACCATAGAGAAACTTGGCCCAGCACGCAGTACCTGCACATCTGATGGCTGCCGGGATAGCGCGCGTGCCAGCAACGGCAACCGCGCGAAGTCCACAAGTGACAGCACCCCCCTCCGCACAACATTGCATATTCTGATGCTTGTTAAATACAGGTGGGGCATTTCCCCTCCACTTCAATGCAGGCCTCCCGAGCGGTATGATGTTATCGCATGCGCGCTCCGAGCGACGGAGATGGGCCGGGCTTGTTTGATCTCTGCTTCAGCCGCGTTCGGCCCCTGCTCACATGCTTTTATCCTCCATGGGTAGAAGGTATGATGCGCAGGGGGGTGGGGGGTGTTATCAATTTGGACTTTATACAGGACACGACGGCAACGACGACAGCGAAATCCCGTTGAGACGGCCCATACAGTCGCTATCGCAATAAGAAATACAGGAGCAAGAGCACCACACTATAAATGCTTCCTAAACTATTGGGCACCTCAATTAGTGAATTATTTTGTTAAGTAATAGCTAATTGAAGCTTTTTTTGTGCTAGATAATCCTCAATAAGCATGTCTACACGACCTTAAGAGCATCCTGTTGCATTCACAGCACAAAATGTCCGCATAACATAATGAAGAAGAAACCCAGTAGGGACTGTAGTACAGTGCAAAAAAAAAATATTAATAATAATAATAAACAGAAATGTAATGGTTAATATGCATGATTCAACAATGATCTTTCTTACATTGACACCAAGATACAGTCACTAAAATGTTCAGCAAAACTGCTTGTCACAAGAATTAAAGCAGCTACCGAAATACATCCAGTGCTCACAGAAATGGACTCAACCTCAAGTTGAACAAATGTACTTACATCATCGTCGTTTTCTGGCAGGGTGATGGTCTTCCCAATGATGACATCGTCTCCAGACACCCTGGTACCTGGTGCGATGATGCCGTCATCATCGAGCTTGTCATAGATGGCATTTCGCATGCCTAAAAAAGAAGCATATTGCAGTTCATATCACGAGCCCAATAAAGCTCATATAAGGCGGAGTTGCTTTCAAGTTATTTATAAAATACCCACCTTGGCAGGTCTCCCGTGTTGGCTTCTCAAACTGTTCTTCCTGGTCACCCACCCGCTTGCATTCAGAATCCTTGTATGACCGATAAAACACAGACCTGAGAAATGATACACACATCCTGTTACACAATAGCCCCATTACATGATACTCCATCTGTACCAATAAAAGTGTGCATAGGTATGGGTGCTGCTTATGCAGTTCTCCGAAACATACACTACACAACGAAGGACCTCTCCAGCCATGATAAAAGCTGCTGTTTCACACCAGCCATCTTTCTTCTGTGCCTAACATTTTCTAAATCTCATATGTTCTATCCACCCGGACTAATCTCCTTTCAATGCACTTCAACATACCGCTACTACCATGCCCTACATTGTTTGGCCAAATCCCCTTTTTCCTCCTAATCTCAGGCTATCCGCTTATGTCATTTGCTCTCAATTCATGCCATGACCTAATTGTTTCAGAATGCAACATTTACTATTCTGCCTTTTATCAATAGCTATGAGGCCCAGAACTTGACAAGGGAGCACTTGCATGGATTAAAGACAGAGCCGTCAAAATCTAAGCCAAATTTTTAATTATGCGCAGCCTGCACAAGAAGAACTCTAAGTAAAAGTCGACACCTTTTGAAACAAGCTCTTTATGGTCAAAGGGCTGTCGCAGAGCAGGCTCCCATTGGCTATCTCTGATGACATTGGAGAGACTCCCATAGAGCAGCCATTCTCATCCAAAGATGACTCGCGGACAGTTTGTGTACTGGTGGCACCAACGGCTTATCCCTTACAAAGACGAAAGTGCGCGGAATACATAAATTAACAGAGTATCGGGTGTGAGATAAGTGGTGACGAAAACCAGCCATGCGGATTGCTGCCGCATTTCTGGGGGCATGCACCGTAACTGTTCCCAGGACAGGGTAAACCAGAGTACTCAATAAGCTTACAACAGGGCTTCAAAAATACATCTTTTTGTGGACATCGGTATTGTAGAGCCCTACAGTGACTTCACAGACCCCCATTTGAAAATGACTGTCATACAGAGCTGGCATTCGCCAACAGTTGAAAAAGCATACAAAAAGTTTGAATCGGTGTGCTGGTTCCTACTGGTAGCGTGTGTGAATTGCCACAGTTAAATAAACGAGATTTTTTCTTAAAAGTACATTCTCTAATTTTGATAACAATTCTGCCGTTTCGAGAGAAACCCTTATCTGCTCACTCTTGGCTTCACGTGGCCCAGCAGGAGCGATATGTGATAGAAGGAAGGAGGGGGCACTTCTAAAAAAAGGACACTGAGGCGATGCAGGATATTGGGGAAGGTGAACATCAACTCATATCTCTGTCAGTGATGCGTTTCTAAAATATTCTTCCAACCATCTCCAAAAAGAAAATTAAACGGCAAGACAGCATGGTTCAGGACACCTTCAAACATTTTTGTTAACCTCAGAGTTCCAGCCTAATGTGTCAATACCGATGGAATTCAACAACAGTACAGGGCATCTCAGCTACTATGCATAAGAATGAAAAGATGGCACAATTAATGGGACACAAAAGACCAGGCAGAAAGAAGAGTGTGCAGTCCTGCACCATTCTGTTGCAATTTTCAGGCTGTCATGAAACTGTACCAACAAGCTCAAGTTTATGCTCTTCACACTCACTGTCACATTGCTGGTCATGTCAAAGTATACGGGTGTTTGGTCAGCATTGCCGATCTGGCCAAGTAAATACTGCCGGGTGTCACGTAGTTTAAGGAAGTGCCTATGGAAGACAAGGACCTTTTCCTCGTATGCGGCCGGCAACTTTTGGCACACGCTGGTGCGTCGATGCAGAGAAAAGCCTGTCCTCTTTATAAATTTCAATGCCCAAGCCCTGCTAGCTTTGAACTGAGCCTTTGGGCTTGTTGCCTGATCATGTCACAGGTGACCAACAGCCATCGATCGCGTAAATCAGTCACGTATGCCGCAAGCTCCTTCTCCAGCTCGGGAAAGCGTCCAGATTTTGGCCCGCGAAAGCCGCGGTGCTTGGAATTGCATGAGAAGATTTCCTCGCGCTGAAGCCGCCACTGCCGCACCACACGTTCATTAATCCCAAACTTGTGTCCTGCTGTGCAGTTGTTAGTCTCCTTGGCATGGAGAATAGCAGTCCGTTTGAACGCTGCTGTGAACGAGTACCAATAGTTCTCGGGGCACTCATGACAGACGGGATGATCCAGCACACTACAGAAGCACGAGGCGACGCGACCGCTTAGAAAATCGTATCAGAAAGAGCTCTTCCGTCAACTACCATTACCCCCCGTACGGTGGCTCTTCCATCAATGACTGATGCGCCCACAACAGCCGTGCGCTCAGTAGATTTTAAAAAAGAGCAGCTTTTGTATAAAAGCACACAATAACCATGCGCTGTGGGTTGAGCGCGAAACTTTATTTGCAATTATGAGAACACATCCGCTGCGAGATGTCTCCATCAAAGCCACCGACAGCGGCTGCTGCGCGATACCAAAACAAACATGACAGCAGATGGAAGTGGCCGCTCGTGATTTCCATTGTTTCGTGAGTACGTTACTTGCATTCAAGAAGCGTTTTGTTCGTCTCAAATAAACAATATGAGTACTAGCGAGTCCTTTGATTCAATGCACGGCGCTAACGTAGCCACAATCCATATCACGTTAATACACTTCCGAACACGACGGTGGGAGTTTAGTCGCTCTAGGTATGGTGGCCAAAAGGCACAGATCGGGAACGCCAACTTTCAAAGTTGGCATCGCCTTTACTTGCGTCAGAATGTATGCAATGGTAAATTAATACGCTATGCTTCAGCCGTAACCATGGAAATGAGGGCACAAAGCTGTTCCCACCTAGCAGCACCCCTAATTTCTCGTTTCTCTTGCCGTTACTAGTGCCACACGGTTCAACTTCGATTCTAAGTCGACCCCCCCAACATTGGATTGTCAAATTTGAAAAAAAAAAAAGGGGTCGACCTGCAATCATGTAAATACGGAATTCATGGGTATTTTTCTTTAAGATCCCTGGATGGGGAGCAAGAACTGTGAGAAGCCATCTCGGCAACCACACCTTCCAACCTTGCTGGCTCATACAAACCATGTATGAAAGAAGCAAGTTAGCGCTAAAGCACCTCTTCATTATGCCTGCTGTAAAATGTTTCAGCTTCATGGTGCACAGCAAAAGTGCTGTAAATGTTTGGCTTAGTTTTGTGCCTTCATATTAAGAAATCTTGGCAGACAGGTTTCATTGCTCCAAATTAGCATAAACCTGTGGTTCATTGATGTGCCTAATAAAGAATGTATAGGAGCGAATTCTCATCATCCCACTTTGCACTTTGTTTCCACTTTAGCACTGAACTTGCAGAACTGCACCCTGTCGCAGTGCACTACACTAGACTATGCACTTTGCTACCCTTCACTAAACATGCTCAATACTCTACACTTGCAAAAAACAGCCATGAGAAAGATCTGGGGCAAAGTGCAAAGAAGTGCAATTAATGTGCCGCCATGCACAATAATGTGACAGTGCCTACCTGAAGAATCCCCGGTCAACTGCCGAGGCATTGACGATAATGGAGTCCTCTTGGTTATATCCCGTGTATGACATGATGGCCACAATAGAGTTGATGCCAGCCGGCAATTCACGGAAACGAAGGTATTCCATTGAACGTGTCGTGGTCAGCGGCTTGTGAGGGTAGTAGAGAACATGGGCAAGGGTGTCCATGCGTACATGAAAGTTTGTGATGTAGATGCCCATAGCTTGCTTCCCCATAGCAGACTGGTATGTGTTACGTGGGGACTGATTGTGGTCAGGAAAGGGGATGATAGAGGCACACACCCCGAGGATCATGGATGGGTGGATTTCACAGTGCGTGTAGGTAGAACAATACGCGAGTCCCTTGTCCTGCAGGTCGTCAGGGGTCATTGACAGCATGACAGTCTCTTCCTCAAGTGTGTCGATGTACTCGACCACTCCACTGGCCACCAAGTCTTGCCAACTGTAGTTGTTGTATTCACGATCCTTGAGATTGTCAATGTGGCGTCTCTTGAGCAGAAGCTTCTGGTCTTCGACGATGAGGAGGGGCCGGCAGATGCGGCCTGCATCTGTGTAAATTCGAATTTCCCGGTCCCTAATGTCTCGCACCATCGACACTTCCGACACAATGATGTCCATCTGTCGGCGCAGCTTGCGGAGGGTGTTCATCAATTGGTCTGGGTCCCTGTGGATGCCAACCCAGCAGCCGTTGACAAATATTTTTGTAGCTTCCGCGATTGCTGAGGGTGCAATCTCTTCCAAGTTCTCCATGCTCCACTCTTCCAAGAACTCGAGGATGGGCGAAGGCTGTGAGCCTACGGAAATGTAGGACATGAGGGCCAGGTTCTTCACCAAGCCGACAGCATGCCCTTCTGGCGTTTCAGCAGGGCAGATCATACCCCACAGAGTGTTGTGGAGTTGGCGGGGCTTGGCGAGCTTCCCGTCTCGACCAATGGGAGAGTTGACACGCCGGAGGTGTGACAGCGTCGAAGCGTAGGTTAGACGATTGAGCACCTGAGACACTCCGGCGCGTGCTTGATGTGCCTTCTTCTGGTCACCCCAGTTTCCTGTTGCCAGAGAGTAGCGGAGTCCATCAGTTATGATGCGTGTCTTGATGGCCAACTCAAGGTTGAAGTCCTTGCCACGATCAATGAATTTCTGGGCGTACATGCGCACCTCCTTGGTCAGGTTGCGGAAAAGGCCCCGAAACAGGAAAGCCATCAAGGGACCGGCCAAGTCTAGGCGTTTGTTGCCGTAGTGATCACGGTCATCTAGTTCTCTTCGCCCGAGTGCCGCAAGCAGCAGCCGGTGAACCATGTAACTGCGAGGCCACAGAAACACATCATGTACACATGAAACAATCCTGTTCGTGTGCTAGCACACAAGCTCAAAATGGTTTACTGAAACCTGAATGTTATTATAAGTAAATATATTAAATGAAAGGAAAATGAAAGACTACAAAACAACAACGTAAAGTTCTGTGAAAAATAAAATCTGTCACACGTGCAACTATCACAAACACCTCGAAGGAGTAGTGACACAAAATTCTCAAAGCAAGATGACTTGGGAGATAGATTTGCACGGACAAACATACATATGCAACAGATCAATGACAAATACAACAAAGAACATGTTTAAAATCAATTAAAAGTGCCCGCAGCTCAACCAAGCGACCAACAAGGGACCACGCAACATCGACATCTAACACGTTTTTGTGTAAACAAACAACCAATCACGCAACAGTTTTTGTGTTGGCGGTCACTTCTGGTCATTCTTGGAGGCCCCAAATGCTAGGGGGGCCTGGCCCCACCTTCTTCTGTTTGCCAGTCAGTGCAGCACTCTGTGGGTTGGCACATTGCTCCCTGGACTTCAGATGGAAGGTTTGAGTGCAAGCATGCACACGTGCGACAGCCAAGTACACGTGTTGCTAAGCGCAGCATGTGTCAATGTTTCATAAGGTTGCATGGCCAGCTGTGTCTGCACAAAACCTGCCTTTCTCGGCGCTCTCTAAAACTGAAACCTTGAGTGGTCACCATAAAAGCTTCTCTCATTCAATAACCGTCATGTGCTGAAGCACAGTAGGTTTCCACACATATGGAAATATGTTTGTACACTTAAAATTAGGTATCAGAAAATGTTTCTGAGAGAACATCAACACCACCTAGAGACACTATTGTAAGAAAGGTAACTGTGCTCAGAGCTCAAAGGTATGAAAGATACGACACTAATAAGTGAAGCTTTGTATTGCTCAATTACATATTGTATTGCTCAATTACATATTGTTGAGGTGTACAGTGAGAGGTAGCCACAACACACAAACGCCTGATCTTACCCCTTCATATCTTGTCTACTGGACCTTTTTATCCCTTTCCTTGTTGCCCTTTCCATCATTTACATCAATTAGACAATCCTAATCCAAAAGGATGCTTTAATGACTCATTGATAAGCTTTCTAAGATTGGCAGTGCCACACTTCTTATAGCCATGCAACTATCCTGCACTGGCACAATACTGCTAACGTAAAATCAAACGTATGCAGTTGCCATACAGTAGCCCACTTCACAGAAAGGAAATTCCTAATGCAGACTACTTCACTAATATCTCTATGTTAATCCTATCACTGCTGTTTTTCTATGTTAATCCTTTCACTGCTTTGGCACTGCTCCACACTCCCCCCCAGCCAGGATTTCATTTTTCTTTTTGCATGTCATGTAAATTTTGTGCCAGCAATTTAGTTGGATGCTCTTCAGGGCATGTAAACAATTTTACGGATCATTAGCTCATCAGATAAATAACTGGACTCATTCCAAACAATATCTCAAATAATTATTAAAATAATTAACCACAAATCCAAGTGTCAAGTGCCATGGCCATGCGCTCCGTCTGTTGACAAAAACTTTACTACAAGTTATAATTGTTTACATGCTTTGTCCATGCATGGCAGGTCATGCTTGCATTACGTTTTCCTACAAGAGTTTCCTCATGAGTGGCAGGGAGCAACTTAAGTACGTAAAAACAAGAATACTCGGGATTGGCAGTAAAAAGGTGAACAAGGTGGTCAGGCAGTCATGATGTCAATTCGGGACAAAACACAAAAGGACAAAGACTGTAACATTTCTTTGTCTAGGCATAACATAACCGCACCGCCTTCTTTCATCCAACTCACCCAAGGTAGTAGGCCTTCTTGGTCTCACAGAAGTCGCTTACACCGACATGGGGAAGCATTTCTTTCTGCAGGATTTCCTTAGAGTACTTGATACGCTTCTCTTTCGTGACACCAGGGCGTGCTCCGCGTGAGCCAATAAAGTTCAGAGCTACATTCTGCTCCTGAATTACGAAGGCTTCGTCCAAAGAAGGCTTGACCATCTCCATCATCTCAGGGTCTTCAAAGTCGTAAATGATGTGTTCTAGAATGTCCCGATCGGCCACAAAGCCAAGTGCTCGAAACACTATCATTATAGGAATCTCTTGCTTGATGTAGGGCAATATGGCTATTATCCTCTGGCCAATGGCACTTTTACGAACCCCCTGCGTGAACAGAAAACATAAATGCGAATTACACCACAATTTGTTGAATGTGAAAACGCATTTATAGTATATATAATGAGTGTGTCTGGCAACCAGGAGCATGGAATCTCGGACCATAACATGCCACACATTAGAGTCACCACATGTGCATAAAAACATGTCCTCACAAAGAGATCTTTAACATTTTAAAACCTCCTGTACCCTGACAAATGAGTTCTGCAAAAATCCACAAGTAGTAGTAATGATTATGAAAGGAAAAATTAGCACCTACCCATTTGTAGCATAACACTACAGGGAAATCCATATGGATTTCTCAGAAATAAATATCTTATAGTTGACGAAAAATTCGTCCTGGTTGGGGCTCAAACCCAGGACCAGGAATTATTATTCTGTTCTCAAAAAGCCTTAGTCTACATTTAGGCTAACCACGGCTAAATCGCAAACTAAACAACTACACACTAATATTTCCAAGAACTTACCCTTCTCAATAACCCCCCTTACCACTTTTCCAAATTAACAAGCCTGCACAAGTAACCTCCTACTACCTATGGCACCCGCGTCACCGAGATGCGCCGATTAAGACCTCCATCTAAGCACTCATCACTGCAGAAGACATCGTTTCCTGGAACCACAAGCCCCTACTATTATTAACCAACTTCAACCATTAACCTATAACAACTCTCTAAACAAGCCAATTCGAGCATAGCCACAATGCTAACCTCGAACCCTCGGGAACATTCCCGCTGAAATGTCAAATCCACGATATGTTTCTTTTTCTTAAAGGAGCACTGACACAATTTTTCGGCGGCTCAAAATGTACATTTTTCGTTTTCTGGTCATGTATTGTTAACGCCTTTCGCACACGGAAGCCAGGAAACACGTGCAAAATATTTTAGTTTGGTCTTTAAAGTTTTCGTCACCCAGCACTGCAAGCCAGTCCCAGCGCAATGGACACTACGATGACATATGAGCACAGTCTATTAAAAATCGCCAAAATCGCTGTCAGAGTCACTGGACGACCGTGAAATTGTCGTTGTTTGCGTTCCCTACGTGTAATTGACCACAGACGATAGAGTTGCAGTGACGCTATCATGAATTGCTGTCCCTACGTGACTCAGACGTACGTCCGACTACATTGACACGTCACTAGGAAACCGCCCCCTCGAAATCGAAACCGAAAGTGGGCTTTCATGGAAGCCGTATTAAAAATATATTCATTGCCTTGCGAGGCACCATGATACTCTTTTGGGGGTTCTCCACGCCAGTGCTTTCATTTACAGCAATAATACGAGAATGTCAAAAATTCGTGTCAGTACTCCTTTAATAAATACTTTTCATCATATTTCCCCTCCCTATTTATGTATTTTTAGGAGGGGTTGTAGTTCTGCGCATCGCTCGCTGCCAGGTGAAATGCGCCTACAACTGCCAACCCGCGATAGAATGTACAAAGCTAGGTTTTCTCCTCTCCCAAAGTTATATCAACGCAACCAGCAGGTGCACTAACGTGGGCCCGGAGTTTCATCTATAATGTTCTTTCTCCATGGTCGAGGGCAAGAGGGGATCCACTTTACCCTCCTGCATGACGAGATCCTCCGACGCACGACACAGCCTCAACTTCAAACAGCTCCACTGTTCAAAACCATCAATAAAATGCCTGTCTATACAAATAGAACTGAGCAAAATTGAGTGACTATTTTTTCTTGGTTTCAGGTGTCCAAGTGGCAAAATTACCTTTCCTGTTTGCACGCACCATTCGCAAAATGTTGCACCTGGAGGCCGTATCTTAAACAAAAGTTCTGCGATATTTCCAGACTATCGAAATCCTTGAGAATTCCCTGTTTTCCCAGCTCGTAGATATCGTGTTACATGAATCTATATTGCAACCACAGGGGTGAGACAGCAGAAACAGCCTTGGGATCAGTTTTTGGATCAGCGAAATGTTCTTTTTGGCGCAGGAGAACCTTGATTTGGAGCAGCTCACAACAGTTAATGTGATGTCTTAAGAGCTCAAAAAGTCGAATTTGGAGCAGCCCAGGCAGCCAAGTATCTTTTCCACAACTAGGGGCCAGTACAATTCTCAAAATTAAAAGAAATTCTCATTGCACCAAAATTGTCGACACACAATAGTCTTTTAGTTAAGACCACTTACCTGATTTCGGCAATCAGCGCTTTGACCTTTTTGTAGATTTTCTTATTTATCTTCTGAAGGATCCCTAGCACTTCTTGTAGGTTAATTAGTGTTCTCTTTTGTCATGAGAGTCTCGTCACTTAGGATTTTATCAAGATTTTCCTGCTTCACGCCATTACGAAGAAGCTCATCTGAGTTTTGCACCAACGCATTGCCCTCTAGTATAACACTGCAATACTGTGGTGGCAACTAATCGTGAAAGATACTCCAACTGCATGTAGATAATGGCTTCCACGTGTCTTGGCTACACATTTCTTGATTTTCGTGCCAACGTACGCCGACACAAAAATCAAAGTGTCTGCAGCAAATCTTGGACACCCGAGACTCAATCACGCGACGCACGTTATGCAACTCTGCCTTTTTTTCCCCACTACAACTGAAGTGTGCACAAAATACTTGCTTTTCAGGCTGTTTGAGAGCAGTTTAGAGCAATTTTCCCAATTTTCATGCTTTTGGAGCAGCTCGGAGCAGGAAAACGGAATTGTATCAAAGCTGTGCAATATGAGCAGCTGTCTCACCCCTGCAACCAGTTTCTTCACGTAAAATGCAACAACCGCAGTCTCTAACACACTGAAACACCGATTCAAACAGATTATAAATATTTTTTTGGTTCAGGTACATTTTAAGAATAGCAGTACAGGTTCATTTCCGGAATAAATTCTTGTTCAGGTACAAGCTCCTGGTTCGTGTTTGGTTTGACACTGTGAGAATGTGGCATGTGATGTTCTTACCTGGCCTCCTCTAGCCAGCATGTTGACCCAGAGGGTGCTGGTGGGTCGGGATGAGTGCTCAAGGCAAGATCGGCATTCAGCCTTATAGGCATATTTGGAATCTTTCATCTGAAACACGTACACCGTGTTTGTTGCCATCTTTTCCTGTGCGATTAGTACCTGCAAAGAGACAACCACAAGGCAAAAAATGTGTAGTTACCTAAAAAAACTGCAATATTCTAGGGGTCGAACGGTGAAAACCAACTGTGAGTACAAAACCATATTTTTTAAATATTCTTATAATAATAACACAGTTCAACCTGCACATAGCAAGCCTCAATACAATGAATTCCTTGATATCATGAGGTTTTTCCATTCCCAGCCACAACTCCATAGAAGAACATATATATGCAACCTCTGTATAACAGTGGCAGTGGGAGACACCCTTGATATATTGAACTCCCCCCCATTAACCACCTCGTAATATGTCACCCCAAAATTTCAAATTTAGCATGAGCAGCAGCTGGATCCACTGCAGAGTGCCACCAGTGCAATACGAGGAAGGACAACACTTGTCTGTGTGGATCCCACTTCCTTCTCAGCTCCCCTGTGTGACCCGAGCTGTCAATGCAATTCTTGCCGCTGCAGCTTTGTCACGCAGAGCTACCAGATCCCTGTGCTTGCTCAACCATTGGAACCAACGCTTGCAAGATAGGGCGCATGTAGTTCTTTTACGATGTGCTGCATTCAGAGTGCTCAAAGCGGGCAATGAGCAATGACAGCGTGCTCTCTCAAATGTTTTCTCTTGATCACACAGTGTAGCAAATATACACAGGGTGCAATAGGATCTATGGTGAAATCTGGCCACAACATGCGTGGGGATCAGAAGAGAGACGAGAAGCAGGAACTGGGCGTTCGAAGGAAAATAAAATTCTGCCTGATGGGTTAACCCTGCAAGAAGGTCGTGCCCTAGAGGTCTTCTGCTTTCACAACATATTTGGTGCCCCAGACCACACTCACAGACGCACCCTCTGACAGTGCCTCGACGGCTCAACCTGACACCGCTGCCTTTCTTTCCATGCCTGTGGCACATTACGCTGTGAAGATGCGATGCGCTGTACGGCCACCAGCATACTGACATCTCGTTCCATCAGGTGGAGGCCAGCTTCCAAGCCGTACATACAACCTCTCAGCAGACCCGCTTACGACCACCTACTAGTTGCTATCCCTGGTGACGTCAATCTTGAGGTGCGTGACTTCCTTACCACACCTCAGCCTCCAGCACCCTATGGCACACTGAAGTAAGCTATCCTGGAGTGCGCAGCCCCGTCCTAGTGACGCTGCCTGCAACAACTATCCACAACGAAGCTCGGCAATTGCCAGCCATCACAGCTCCTCAGAGACATGCAACATCTGCTTGGACCACGGGCTCCCACGTTCGGTGAGGCACTTCTTAAAAGCGCCTGTTCTTCCAACACCTCCCAGTTTCCCGTGCAAATGGTGCCGCTGGGCAAATCTGACCACAATCTCTGTGCTCTGGCATCTTTGGCTGACAAGCTCTGGGAGCAAGTAGTAAGTTGGGCGAGTTGGTATACTGTCGTGGTGGAACAGCATGCACAAACAAGGACCGAAGACAAGGAAAGGGAAGCTCTGGGAGGTATTGTCTCCAAACCTCATGGCTTTTCAAGTAGATGTGACCAAGAATAACAATGCCAAGGCATAGCCAACTACTTCGAGTTCATTTCTTGATCAGCATACCGTGAGGCTATCCACGGCTCCAAAGCATGACAGTTTTTCACCCTTCACGAGGACATTCAATGCCTCTCGGACCTCGTCACTGTTTCACTTGGCAGCATGCAAAGTAATCCATATTCTAGCTGTATGTTACCCTCTCGGTCAGCTCCTCTTGGGAGCAATATCATCCCCAGCCCCCAAACGTATGGTGGTACCATGGAAGTGTAGGCCCTTCGGCACACCAGTGCACACAACCCTGTTCCCATATGGGAAACGAGCACCAGGAACACCAGTGGCAACAAGTGACCCCAGAGAAAAACCCAGTTGTCCTTTCTTTGTCCTTGACTCTGTCAATGGACTGAAATTTGTTACTGACACAGGTAGGTAAGCGGATTGCCAGCAACAACAGAGGAGAAGCAGTACACACCTATTCTGCCTTTGCAAGCCGTGAACGGTCCAAACATTCCCGTGTTCGATTCACAATCGCTCGCCCTCAGCCTCCGCTTCCATCAACTTTGCACTGGATATCTTTCGCTTCTTCCGTTAGCCATCGTAGACTAAGTGCCAACTTCTCCAATTTCGGACTCTTGGTTGACATGGCCAACAAGAGGATCCTAGATTCCACTACCAAATGAACTATAGGTGGCAAACCTTCTATAGTTGCTCCATTAGCTACCGTGCAATGGGCGGTACCAACCCATTCACCGCTCACCTCCAAGAACACCCATCTTTAGCTGCATCCACTGACTGGACAAAACAAGTCGCTTGCAGTGTTCAGCTTCACATAATCACTAAAGGCCTGCCATGCCATGGATTGCCACATCCGAAGTCCCATAGAGCCATCCCACCCATCCACAGAACGTTTCCAGAAGCTTCACATTGATCTAATCGGACCTCTTCCTCTACCCTAAACAAATCACTACGCCTTAACCACGGTCAATCATTTTAACTCAATGGCTGAAGTTATACCACTTCCAGACACCACAAGAGAAATGGTCGCAAGCCCACTATGTGCTCATGCATCTCACAATTCAGCGTACTATCTGAGATTACAACTAGATAGAAGCCGACAGTTCGAGAGTGTGCTATTCCAACAACTTACCAATCACTACTGTATTCATCATGTCAAAACAACAGCATATCACCCGCAAGCCGACGGACTTGCAGGGCTTCTGCACTGACAACTTAAGGCAGCGCTATGATTCATGTAGACTGAACTGGGTTGACATCCTTCCAGTAGTACATCTGGGTCTTCGTGCTGCCTTTAAGGAAGACTTGCAGCGTTCCCCAGCCCAGTTTGTTTACAGCACAACTCTGAGTCTTTCTCCTGAATTCGTCCAGCCTCTTTCCCCTCCACAACATTGGATGCGCCCTCATTCTCCAGTGACTGCAACACTCATTCAAAGCAGTGCAACCCGTCCAGCCTCAACACAAAACTGCAGAAGCACCTTAAAGGTCATGAACACACAATCTTACGTTTTTCTGTGGACCGATGCCACTCAGCGGTCCCTCGAGCCTCCCTACATAGGACCATTTTGTGTGCTAGGCCGCAAGCCCAAATACTTCATGATTACCTCAGTGGCAAGCCAACAGTCATCTCCGTTGACAGACCCAAACCTGCTTTCATCGACAACAGCACCGCTCATGCTTTCAGACATTTTGCCCCTTTTCCTGTGTACTATTGTACTCTCTCACCACCTCTGTATGCATCTCCCAGACATTACAAGCCATCTCACCAGGTGGGCGCCCTTATGACGAAGTCTGGCCATGGTGCATTCAGGTTTTAGCAAAAAAAAAAAAAAAAAAGAAGAGAGACAAGAAGTGCGAGCCGGGTGTTTGAAGGAAAATAAAATTCTGCCTGGTAGGTTAACCCTGCAAGAAGGTCGTGCCTTAGAGGCCTCCTGCTTTCACGACAGATCCTATCACACTCGGCTGCGGTGACGATGTGGAAAGATTTTTACTGGGAAGGTACCCATGATTTCCATCACAGTAATAAAGCACACAACAGCATCAGCATTTGCAGCACATTCATGCACACCACAGGAAAAAAAGTTTACACAACTATAGTTCATGATCAAAGTGAGCTTTGGCTTACCTTCTCAGAACCGTTGATGATAAAGTAGCCCCCAGGATCCAGAGGGCATTCATTGAGTTCACTCAAGTCACGGTCGGTAAGGTTATTGAGGAGGCAGTATGTGGAGCGAAGCATTATTGGAATCTTGCCAATGAAGGTCTTCTGGTGCTGCGTCTCCACAGCTTCCTCGTTTTCTTTGAGCACCGTTTTGGTAATATCCACATAAAGTGGAGCCGAGTACCTGAAAAATAATGGAAATGCAGCCGTCATGATTAAAACCAAGCTAACCCATTCCACTCATTCAAATGCTTCAAAACTCGGACTGTTCAATAGGTAACGCTGACTGCAAAAGCTTTAGGAGCATGCAATTTCCAGAATGCTATGTTTCAATGTAACTTTGCCAATAAACTTGGATGCAAGGTGTACACTTCAGTGGCTGCATGATAAAGTATGGACTAAACATTTTCGTTTCTGTGAAGTATCCGTTTATTAAGTTAAACCTGGATATAACGAAATTGAGAAATTCCCGGAAAACTTCGTTATAAAGAGGATTTCGTTATATGCAGGTTCGGCACGATAATTCGAAAAATAGACGCTTAAGTAAGCAAAACGGTTGCAGACGGCAGAGCTGACCCAACACAATTATTTTGGGCCAGAAAACATTTACAGCTGAGAACACTTATGTGACCGCTTATAGTACAGGACCGGCAATAATGCGGTTTTTTCTAACCCCCCCCCCCCCGGTTTTTTCTGACCCCCCCGCATACCGCTTAATGTGCAGCCCCCCTCAACCCCCCCCCTCCCGATATGAAGGACCGGTTATAATGCGGCTGCCCGGAAATCGCCGACAATCGAGCGAGCTTCACAAAGGAAGTGCACCGCCCGAAAAAAGCGCAGCGAATCACCGTGGAGGAGGAAGGAGCGCGGAACGAATTAACAATGAGCGGAGGGAAGAAAAAAGGGGCCGCGGCAGCAACGCCTGCGTGTGCGCCCTCTGAGGATAGGATTTACAAGGCGATGGAGAATGCTACTGCGGCCGTTTGTCAGCCGCGAACACTACGCACAGAACGCACGCCACGCCCTGTTTGTCTCCAGGTTTTCTTTTTTTTTTCTTTTTTTTTTACCATTTCACGCGCGCTGCCCTTGAATCACCCCGCGATTTCCTGTGCACCCGATCCCTGTGTTGTCAAGGGCAAAGTTCCCTTGAGGCGCGCCGCCCGTGACCCCGCGAGCTAGGCCTAACAACCGCTGCTCTCACCTACTCTCAGGTTAGTGAAGTGCAGACTCGCGCAGCAGCCAGAGTCGCGCTGCTAGAACGTTGAAAAAAAAAAGAAAGCTCGTTTTTTTTTCTTTCTCTCTTAAACCGGCGCGACTCGGTAACATCAACTGGAAAAGGAGGGTGGCGGCTTGGCCAACACCACCTAGACTAGGTGGTGTTGGCTTGGCAGGCTAGGCCAGCTGCAGAAAGCGGCGGGAGCAGGTTTGAAGTGAGGGGGAAAGGACACGCCGGCTGCGGGATGATCGCCGGGTCGAGGGATGCAGGCCCTCCTCACGCACGCTCGCACACACGCACACGTGCACTCGCCTCGCAGTCGCCGTGTCATTGAGCGCGCCAAGCGTGACGCCGCCGCTTCGCATTCCGTTGCGGCGGAGGAGGTGCTTCCGGTTGTTGCTCGCGCAAAAGTGACAAAATTTGGGGCAAAATCTCAGGCTGTCGGCGGAGAAAATTCGTTATTTCGAGGGGTTCTCCCGCTGCCACTTCGTTACGTAGACGTTTCAAATACATGTACTTCTATGGAGTAACGGCGGGGAATAGAAAAACTTCGTTATATCCAGGAATTCGTTATATGGAGGTTCGTTATAAGCAGGTTTAACTGTATTTATTTATTAGTGTACTTAAAAAGGTCATTACAGGCCTCCTCAGAGGCATTTGGTAAGGGGGGCATAACAAAGGAAAAGGTCACGCATAAATAATACACAATATTATACAGGGTGAAGTGGCTAAGAGCATATACATGACTTAATGAACATATTCGAATATTAACCATCAATAATTGTACATGCACAGTGAACAAAAAAAGAGTTCAATTCAATAAACAAAAATGCAGGCAGAAAAATCATGAAGATATACATTTTGAGCACGTGTAGGCAGTTGAAATTAAAATGTACAAGTATACAAGCATGAGTGAAACGAAATAACGAAAACATGGTTGCTAACAAAAAAAATGAAAAAAAAAATACGCTACATGCATCTGCCGAGGTTACGCAGTGTAATGTGAAATGATGAGTTGATGAAAATTATCAGAATTTTTTTTCAGATACAATGAAATCGAGAAGGGCGTTCCACATGCGAACGGCACGAGGAAGCGCCGCAGACTTAAAGGTGTGAGTGCTTCCATATACAAGAGTGAAACAGGTGATTATGTAATCTGTGTGATGTGTAAGGTGAAACTTTAAGACACAAGGAAGATTTTCTATCAGCAAGAATGTATTTGTGAAGCAGCGACAATAGTGCCATGTCAGGATGAGTACTAAGGGATGGCAGTGAAAGATCAAGTTTTATTCACGTGATGCTTGATTTGAAAGGATGGTTATGAGAGATGAACGTAGCGGCCCTATTTTGTACTGGTTCTAATAAATTGATGAGGTTATTATGATGAGGCGACCATATTGGGGAGGCATATTCGAGCTGCGGGCAAACAAATGTCTGAAAAGCTAGCCTGCGGATGTGTGGGGGGGGAGAGCTTCGCAGGGTTCGATGTAAGTAACCTAATTACTTAGAAGCACATATGGTAGTAACATGAAGGTTCCAGGAAAGGTTTGACATGAGATGAATTCCCAAGTTCTTGTACAAAATGGCTGGGAAAATGGGGTTGTTATTTATGGGATAACAGAAGTTGGAGACCGAGTGTTTACATGTAAAGGAGACTACGTTGCATTTCGATGAATTTAGGTACATGAACCAAGTGTTATACCGATCGAAAATAAGCTGAAGGTCGTTCTGTAAGGTTTGGTGGTCATCGAACTTTTGTTCCAACTGAATGACAACAGTGCGTTTGTGCTGGCCATCAACACTCAACTAGTAGCGATGAATATTGTTATTAATGAATGAATGACTACTTTTTTATGTTGCATCAACACTGAACTATGTGGACATTGCAACAATATGAGGTGACGCAGAAAAGGCCACTTGGCTATATCACTGCAAGAAATGTGGCCACATGCCGAAATTAGGAGGCCGTGTGGCTACAGGTGGGTACTGCTCAAAAACAACTGGAGAAGTGATCAAAGTTGCTGAGATGGCAAGACATAGGTACACGTGTTTCAGTGTGCCATCAACCACCCTAACCAATAAAGACCTAGAGTGCCTGCATGTAATGCATGACCTTCGAACTTTTGTTCTAACTGTATGACAACAGTGCGTTTGTGCTGGCCAGTTCATCGCAAAAAGCACACAAGTGCTACATGGGTGTTTAAAAATTCAGTTGGAAGTCGGCACTGTCCATGTCTTCATCTTTTCTTTCATAAACATGCAGGCTTGTGGACGTAACGAAATTGACAAATGCTCGAAAATTTCATTATGAAAGGTTTTTGTTATATCCAGTTTTGGCATGAAAATTCCAACAAAAAGAACACTCAAATGAAACAACGGGACAACAGGAGGCATACCTAGCCCAGAATGCAGTTTGTAGTTATTTCACGACAACAGTAGCAACTTAAGCTTTGGTACTCACGTTAGGTTACGCAGCCTAGCCTCATTTGGCATCATGGGGCTGGGTGCTCCATCCTTTTCCCAATGAGTTGGTTTGGAGAGGTAGATTTGCTCAAACTTCAATAAATAGCGGGGCTGCCAAGTAAAGAACACAAGCAGAGTACATTAAATACACTTGCAAAAGTATTGTAAATTACCATGTGTAGGGAGTTACAAAATAACACAGGATGTATGAGTGCATGCCTGACCACATCCTCAAGCCCTCCGACAAAGCATGTGCTTAATGTCAAGATGTAGCATTACGTGCGTATATATCCTTTAATGCTTGTGGGCCTACCAGCATGCACACATTTCTAAGGCGAGAGACCCAAATTAACCAATGCGCTATTGAATGTGAGCGTCCAGTGTTGTCTCACTGGCAGTGGTTCAAAAACCTCCAAAGTTGTCATACGCAGCAGCCCCTACCATTCGAGTGTGTCCAATGTGATTGACATGGTGCTGGAATGTGCATATGCGTATTTAAATAGTAAAAAAAAAAGCGAACTGACTCTTCATTATGCAGGTTTAAAGGTTTCACACATAAGGCAAACATCACATGCGAGTGTGTAGCACACGTGATTGAATGTTGGCCTCTACAGCCAATGCCAAACTGCACTCATGTGATGTCAATTGAATTGAGAGATAAATTACTATAACCCATGAAAAAAAAAAATCACTATACCAATGAGGAATGACTTTCACCATCAATTCGTCTTAGCATGTGATAAGGGACGGGTGAATTTTTTGCTTCAGCTGCATGATGAATAGCAAAACACAACTTTCGATGCAGCAATTTAGGAATGAAAGCAAGTGCCGCTTAATGTTCACTAAATTCCACACTGTCACGGATGACACACTCAACCATGGCTTGCAAGTGCACCTTCACAGATAAAACCAAAAGCAATGCAGTACCGGGTTCTCTATTTCCCCAGAAGTGTGCTGTGCTTCAGCTTGCAGGTCAATCTGTGGCGTGTCCTCCACAATGCGCTGGACTGACATCTGGATGAACTCGTCAAACGAGTCCAGCTGTTGCCTAACCAGGCCCTTTTCATCAAAGTAGGCACTGATGACAATCCAGCATGCCTCCTGCCACAGGTCGGGTGTGATCTCTTCAGACTCATCCTCCCCAAAGGCATCTGGAAATGAAAACATTTTAGACATGAAACATTTTAGTGAGGCCAATTTAGCCACGAAAAAAAAAGTTTAGCAATAACTCCCTTCGCAATAGTTTTGAAGCAAGAATTATAGCCAATAAGACAAAAGACAGAGAAGATGCAACTAGCCGCATGCTGGCACATTCCCTGCCAACAACACACACAAGAAATCGGGATGGTAATATCGATGAATGATGAATTAATGAAAGGCATTGCACAACACAAATAATTTGAATAAACGTCCACCTTTTTGTTTAACTGACTTAAAGGGGGGACATGGGTCTCTAGACCAAAAAAAAATTGAGAAAAAGAATCAATTTTCTAAAAACAGCATATTTGAAATCTACATCTCTTATTCTCCTTATCTGCTGAAGTTCATACCTTTGAGGTCCATATTTCAGTCATAACACCGATTTAGGACATATGGGGCACCTGATTTGCTGCCTGTGGGAGTGTCAAAATGACACATGTTCAATAATGCCGTGCTCTCATTCGACTTCCTTGAGCACCTGCTAATGGTATTCACCTAATAGTTCCCAAGTGTGCATGTATGTGCACATTTGTGACTCTTCACGATGAAATATCATATTTTCTTGTTTTTTTATTTTCTTGAAATACTAATCTTGCATACCAGCAAGCCCGCAATCCCAATATATAAGTGGCTATCACAGATAGCAGAATAATTCTTTCTGCATCACGAAGCTGAATGTTTGTAATACACAACGTAGAACGGATGTCTGGTTTAGGGGCCCTTTAACCACGCTAGGCAATTGTCACAGCTTTGTGATCGTGGAGGACCTGGCGAAGCTTGCCACTGCTTCTACTTTTGATAAATGTGGGTCAATGCTGCTCACTTCGAGGTGATGTCCAGGAAGCTAAAAGTTAAAAGTGCCAAGCTCGCAGTTCATGAAGTTGATAGGCGTTGGAGCAAAAGCACCAGGTCTAAATGCTCTGAGATGGATGAGCTCACCACCTACACGTAATCGACGTCTGTGAAGGGCAGGCAACGAATGACAGAGTCAAAAGTTGAAATGCCTGGGCAGTATTCTGCAGAACGAACATTCACGAAAACTTTGAAAGCATGGAGGCCAAGATATACTAAGTGTGGCAATATTCAAACTTCATGCATCTTGGCCAACCACGAAGATTTGCTGGCTGAGGCCAACAATCTTTGATATGTTGGCGCTTGCAGAGTGACAGAGAAATCGAAGATGTTTGACAATAGGTACTATTCCAGAACGGTCTTGTCGCCGAGACACCAATCATCATTGCAAGGACAGAACAGCGGGCCAGCTCACGGGGTGCACGACGTCGCATTTTGCGTGACCAACCAGCAAGCATATTTGTCCAAGAGCGCCGATTACATGTGATGTCAAGACCATCGTGCAACTAGCGGTCGGTGATCGCTTCAGCATTTGGATGCGTTGGAAGCGGGAATCTCGTGAGACAGCATAGAAAACTGCACGGAAGAGGGACGCAACAGCTGCCGCCTACGACTGTGTCGATATTCGCACTAATTAGCGATCCCTTTCGCGAGATCAGCGCCTGTACATGGCTGAACATGGTCTCGCGAAAACGTCTTCCAAACCAGCTCGAAACCGATTGTCTGGTAATACAGTTTCTGCAGGCATCTACTGTTACTACCACTTTGGGGTCATTCAGAACAACATTTGAAACGCCGAGTAACCGCACAATGGAACTTCAAAACAACTCTTCACGATCGAGCCTATCACCGGACAGTCCATTCTCGCACACGAAATCGGCCGGTTGTCACTTGCTGTGAAAAATGCAGGTCTTGAATAAAATGCGATCAAGTAGCCGACTTGCGACGTCTATTTGGGATACGTTTGGGCAGGGAACAAGGGCACACTTATATACCTTATGAAACAAATAAATATGCCGGAGCGCCCGGAAAAACTATCTTCCGAAATTCTCCTGGCTACCAGAAGGATAGACACCACCATAACATAAATAAAGGGCCGTTTTTTTTTCTTCAATGCTAGATGTTTCAGGCCAAAAATGCGTGCAAATGTCACCTGCGTTTGGCCCTGGAGATTTATGATACACCGGGGGAAATATGTTCGCTCCCACTCCAACGCACGCAGTAAAACAGTAATAAAGAGTTCATGATTGGGGCACATCGCCACATCAGTTTAGAGTTCACGCTCATACATCCCTCACAAAAGAAGTAAATAAAAACTACGAGCTGCCTCAGCATGCCCAGACATCGTACGGCATTCATGATTGCGTACGCATGCATCTCCGAAATGACATAGAGCTGTAGAAATGAAAAACCCCTCTAATTTCATCTAGATAAGCAGCAGCTGTTTCCTACGAACTAACGTTCTTTAGTCGTGGGAATAAGCCCAATTTTACTGTAAAAATAATCAAACATTTGACGTTATTTACCTTCCTCAGCTTCATACATGCCTGACACCTTGCTTGCTTGCGTGCGTCTACATGCAACATCCAGTGCAAACCGCTAATCCGTGACGTCACCAAGTCATGTGACCCAAAACCTAGGGACAGAATTGCCTAGGGATTTTTCACGATTGCACGCGCGCGCAACCGGGCGCGGGTAGGTAAGATTGGATGGTGCCAGCCGCGTGATCTTCAGCGTAGTTCGGCTCACCATGAAAGAAGCGTAGCTCGGTTCACGGTGATAGAATACGACAGGTGGCCAAACGGCTGCATTGCGCGCCGGCAGAAACCATACAGCGCGCCCAGAATCACGGAGGCCATGCGCTTGCTCCCATGTTGCTCTCTCTTTCCGTGAGGTCGCAGCAGGGGTAGTAGGGGGTCGGTCCGCGCGCTCCGCTGTACTTTCAAAGTACGCGGCGGGCGGGCGTCCCGAACGTAAATAAAAACTAGTTTTTACGTTTCTGATTTTTGAGAAAGAGCTCCCTCCGTATAATGAGGTACACGAGGAAGCTCTTCGATAACACTGAACTAGTGTCGTCGCTTAAAACGAACTTTTCGTGCGAATTTACGCAGCAGCGTGACTTCAAATATGCGCGCCGTTTAATTTTATTTAGTTTTGTTAGTTTCCGGCTGGAGTTGGCTTGTAAATTACATGGAGGCGTTTCTGTCAGTGCCAAATGAATTATGTGTGAAGCGGGCATTGTATGTTCTATTTCGTCCTCACCATGAATAAATCCTTCATTATCACGCATAGCTATGGGGATGGTGCACAAGGCCAGGCGGCTCCACCGTCGCCCCCTGCGTTCAGCGCCAATGCGCTCCCCCGTCGTTGGGGTGATAAGGCTCCTTCCCGCACCGCGTGCGCACCTGCTTGTGCGGGGGTGGCGTCGTCTGCTTCACAGCTCGCACCTTAGCAAGCAGCAGTGACGACAGTCGTATCTGTCAACGCCTTAAGGATCGTCGACGACAGCATTACGTTACCGTCAATGAGTAGTGTATTAGCCCATATAACCTGCGACGAATCCGACGACTATGAAGGTATTGCCGAGGCAAATGTAGCGCGGCTGCTCGAACAGTACACCTGCGTTTTGCCTCATTCGGCTGCATAATAAATCCTCGCAAATTCCACTGACAAATTTCAGCAATGAGTTTCGGCACCTTCCTCCAGGTACCAGTGGTTGCTTTCTTCCGTGAAATTGCAGACATCTCGGTCGTCGACGCGTTGCAAGCGTCTTCAACGACGACCACAACTGCTGTAAGCTCGAGTTCACGTGAATGCCGACTTCCAGATCTGCAAAAGCAGCGGGTGCTAGACCTTGCGACAGAATTCTGTAGCTGTTTCTCCTCAAAATCGAAAGTTCAGCGGACAACCATTGCGAAACACTGCGTTGTTACGGAGGAGTGAGCACGACTTGTTCGCCAGCATCCATACCGCGTATCAGCCATGGAAAGGGAGGCGACAAAAAGTCAGGCTCAAGAAATTCTAAATGATGTTATCCAGCCGTCGACAAATCCATGGGCGCCACCTGTCGTATTGGTAATGAAGAAGGACAACACACGTGCTCCGCTTCTGCGCTCACTATAGGCAGGTTGCACCCGCCAGGAGCCTCCACAATCGCATAGCCCACCAGCGCCACTGTGGCCAGTTTTTCGTTAGCGTCGGGGGAGCTTCCGCGGGCTGCCCTCGATACTCCGAGGCGAGTGAAGGTGGTGCGCGCGTTGAGCGCCGTGTCATGGGCCATAATAGCAGTTTGGTAAAACGGAATTCAACACGTATTTAGAACACGTACGATGTTCGTCCTCGTTCGTATAGAGCGTGTAAAAAAAAATGTGAAGAGCTAGCGAAGGACGAGAACGTATAATGTAGAGAGACGCAGCATGAGTGCTCACGTTACTGCCCTTCGTCTTTTCATAGATAGCTGAACATTTGTAACCTTTTCTTAGGTATAAGTACTAGGAACGATAAGCTGCTGGATGAGGCAGGCTGTATACGCATGATGTAAAAGATGAATTAAAGCAGCTGGCGCTTAAACCACGCGCCTTCGCGTTCCTCAAACTGAGGATGGAAACTCTCGAAATACACGCACTTGGCTGCCAGGTGGAAATTTAGTGAACCATTTGCTAAAAAAATTACAGCATATCCACGGAGTGAATGATGGTGAGTGGGCGAAGCTCGGGAGGTTCGTCGTAGATCTGCCGAGTTCTGGATTAATTTAGTTAACGCGCATGCTACGAATCCTCATTGTTCAACCACGGCCGCTCAGTAAGCGGCCGTGGTTCAACTATGCACAAGTGAAATCTCCCACCGGCATTTCATTGCAAGTCATGATCCAGTGCCTATGTATATACATATATATGGGTGGCCGGTGAACACTTCTCCAACGCGAGCAGTCGGTATTTCTCAATCAAGAAACTCGCTAGGAGACGCTGGCTGCGCCAACGTTGTCTTTCGCGGGTGAAGGCGCGTTCTCCTTCTTTGCGAGCTGGTACAGCGTTCCTCTATGAAAGAGCGTTTCCATAGCCAACGCGCGCCTTTCGCTCTCTCTCTGTCTCTCTCTCTCTCACACAAGACAGCAGAGGCACGCGCCGGGAGAAAGAGAGAGAGAGGCACGCGCCGGGAGGCACGCGCCGAGGCGAACGCCGAGGGCGAGCGCGTCCCGGGAGGCACGCGGGTTACGCCTGACGACTGACGACTGACGCCGGACGCGTGACAAGGTTAGACTAAGAGGAGCTTCGCCCCTAAAAATCAGTGCAATATAGCACTTGTGTTGCTGGTTAGTTAAGGATTTAATTGCGAGGTCAACGAAGAGAAACCGCGCTAAGTTGATAGCTCGCCTCTGAGAAGCCGTCCCTCAGTTCGACTGTTTGACCTGGCGTGTTCATTGTCGCCTGTTCAAGCAGTTATTCCTGGCGATTGAAGAAGCAGTTGGCGTCAAATGTATCCACAAAGCCTCCATCACGGGTACATATGCAAACGCGAACGACCCATCGCGGTCGCTGTGTTTTAACAGCGAAGCTGTTTGAGGTAAGGAATCCGCAGAAGACTCCGTCGAGTCGCGCATTGCCATAGCAACCATACCCAGGTAATTGTATATTCAAATAAGCTAAGCATATTTGGGGCTAATTAAGGCGAGCCTAATTAATATGCCAGCATATGTAATTCTTGCAAACACAAAGTTCTCTTAATCTGGCACAGTTGACAACTCGCGGCTATGT
Source organism: Hyalomma asiaticum (assembly GCA_013339685.2). Classification (NCBI taxonomy): domain Eukaryota; kingdom Metazoa; phylum Arthropoda; class Arachnida; order Ixodida; family Ixodidae; genus Hyalomma; species Hyalomma asiaticum. Next base: position 37,641,808 of record CM023486.1, read on the forward strand.
AAAACTTACTAGCGCGTTGGGAAGCTCTGAAACTTCTTCCACGGCGAGTTGCTGTAAATATAGAATGTTCGATTCCACAACGCTACAGCTTTGACTTCTGCAAAAAATCGTTCCGATACACTAAGCCTACAAAAACTTATTTAAAAAAATTATTTAGTGCGGTGCAAGGCGACAAGGCAGCCGCTTAACTGACGCAGTCAACAGGACAAGCAAGCGCGACCGCTCTCCGCTCCCCCGACGTACGGTGACGAGCCCGCCGCCGCAACGGCGCTAGTGTCGTCGGCGGAGTTAGATGTGCAACGTGCCTATAGACGACTGAACAAGGTCACCAAACGCGATGCCTACCCCTTGGATCGATGATGCACTGAACCGTCTGCGGCAGGTTCAGTTTTTTAGTTCATTAGACCTCAAGTCAGGGTACTGACGGACAGAAGTTGATGAACGCGACCGGGAAAAAACAGCATTCGTGACCCCTGATGGGCTATAAAAATTTAAAGGGACTGCCTACCGCTCGGTAAACTTTTTTACATTGTGGTAAAAAAGGGAAGATCGTGCTCTACATTTACGGGAACGAGGACGCTTTTACCTTAAAAGAAAAAGAATAAGGTTTTTAGTTTTGCTGTGAAAGTGGTGCAAAAAAAAAAAAAAAACGCCGCTAGCGTCACCCAACAGCGTGTTTGTCAATTTCTCAGTGTAACAGAACCAGCCCATGCAGGCATACATATTCTGCTAAAAACAATTATGTAAGTCTTACAGGTGTACTTCACCCTATGAGACACATTTTCATCTTCGCTGCTTTAAGGGTGGCGCAGGTGGCACTGCCTTCGAATTCGTCTGCCTGTATTTCGTGCAATCCAAACTAGAAGAGAAGCTCAGGGGAAGATGGATGCTTGAATCGATGAACAAATCGCAAAGTACGATTTAAAACAGGGAATGTTGCGGGAGCCAACGTATTTCGTGTAGTACTGCGCTTGTCACGCGCGCGGCGGCGCATCCCAGCGCGCCGATTTTCCCTCGCCTCTCCTCCTCGTCACTTCTGGAATGTCGTCCTTGGAACCGGTTTCTGTTCAGAAGCCTATAGACATATTCTAGAAGCCTCCCGCACCTGATAGGGTTGCCAGGGAGACGACGACGCGTCGTGTGCAGTAACCATTCTTGCCGGCGTCTTTACGCGGAGAAAAGGAGCGACTTCGTAGGTGAACAAATTGTTTTAATAATTTCTACTTAGTTTCTGGAGAAACCACTTCACGTTGGGGCAATTCGAATGGTACGCTTTCTATTGAGTAAAAAAATGGGAGAATGATCGAAGGACGGTATCCTGCCCTTAGGTGTCTGTAGCGCTTCTGCCACATTCCAACGAATAATGGACATGTAGCTCACTGGACTAAAGTGGCAGACGCCTAGTATACTTGAACGACGTTGTGTTTTCAGGCACGTCCGACAAACATTTCGCCCGGCTAAGAAGCGTCTTCGCTGCAATGCGCAAAGCAAGACAAGCCTCATTATAAAGCCGGAAAATGCTATTTTGGCTTCCAGGAACTCCAGTGGTCAGTTCCCACGGTGTTCGACCAGACCCAGAGAAGCTATAGCTGCGGTTGCCGAGTTCCCTCGCCATGAAGACAAGCTGGATCAGCGGTTTCTTGGCCTCTGCGCTTACTACCGTCGTTTTGTCGAAGAATTCGGAAAATTGCTGAACCCTTCACGAGGCTAACACGCCAAGATGTCCCCTTCATGTGGACGGATGAGCACCAACAGGCTTTCGCAGAATTGCGCAAACGACTTCAAAGAGCTCCAGTTCTGGCACATTTTGACTATACGGTGGAAGCGGAAATTCACACGGACGCCAGTAACGTAGGACTCGGAGGTATTCTGGTTCAGTGGCAAGACGGCGCGGAACGCGTGGTCGCCTACGCGAACCGTAGTCTCACGAAACCAGAGACTAACTACTCGACAACTGAGAAAGAGTGCTTAACAGAGGTTTGGGCCATCAGCAAATTCCGGCCTTATCTTTACGGCCAGCCATTTCGAACTGTTAGTGACCACCACTCGCTTCGACGGCTTGTCAATCTCCGAGATCCTTCAGGTCGCCTCGCCCGCTGGAGCCTCCGCTTACAGGAGTACGACATCCCCATTGTCTATCGATCCGGGCAAAATCATAGCGATGCCGACTGTCTATCACGTGCTCGTATGCCCTTGACCTCATTTGACTTAGAGTAGAATTTACCGTTTCATGGCGCAATGCGGATGGCTGATCATCAGCGTGCGGACAGTGAGCTGCTTCCTCTCACCCAATATCTTCAGGGAGCTGACGTCGTTACCGACGCCCACTGTCGCGAGGACTTACATCGTACTGCCTGCAGAACAATGTGCTGTACAAGAAAAATTTTGAAAAATGCGGACAAACATATCTCCTCGTCGTGCAAAGGGCAATGCGCGAGGACGTTTTGCAAGCGTGTCATGACGAATCTTGTGCCGGCCATTCAGGCTTCGCGAGAATATTAGCTCGAAGACGCCAAAAGTACTATTGGACACAGCTATTTTCAACCGTACAACGTTATGTCCGAACTTGCCGTGACTGCCAGAGGCGCAATGTCCCAACTGTCAAGACCGCTGGTCTTCTACAGCCTTTAGACGCGCCCGCGGAGCCCTTCCAGCAAGTAAGCATGCATATTCTTGATCCGTTTTCTACACCATCGTTAGGAAACAGATCGATCATCGTCGCAACCGATTATCTAACTCGCTATGCGGAGACAAAAGCTGTGCCGCGAGGAACTACTACTCAAGTCGCCAGCTTCTTTGTCCACGACATCGGGCTCCGCTACGGTGCACACGCTGTACTTATCAGTGATCGTGGTGCAGCGTTTACTGCAGAACTGCTGCGAGAAATCACGCTGCATGACGCACGTTAACCATCGGAAGACGACAGTCTATCACCCCCAAACTACTGGCTTGACAAAACGCCTGGACAGAACATTGGCCGACGTGCTCTATGTATATGTTGACCTGGAACACAAAATGTGGGATGCAATGTTGCCATACGTGACGTTTGTCTACACACAGCCGTGCAGGAGACCACCGAATTTACACCATTCGAGCTTGTTTATGGACATCGCGTGATGCTATGCTCCCAGAAGACCACGGCATGTACGTTACCGTCGCAACGTGCGCACGGCAGACGGACTCATTTGATGTTGCGCAAGAAGAGCAATGATCGGTTGGAATAGGTGGCGGTTTGGTGCTTTTTAATTAAAAATTAGTTGCAGTGTGCTGAGAATTTTAACTATCAAACGCGTCTGAGCACCATAAAATCGCCATTACCTTGACATCGTTCAAAAAATCATCGGAGCTCTTCTTTCATGCTCCTCTGCTACTGATCCGAGGGTCGCGGGATCGAATCCCGGCCGCGGCGGCTGCATTTCGATGGAGGCGAAATGTTGAGGCCCGTGTACTATGCGATGTCAGTGCACGTTAAAGAATCCCAGGTGGTGGAAATTTCCGGAGCCCTCCACCACGGCGTCTCTCATAATAATAGACGGATTTGGGACGTTGAACCCCAGTAATCAATCAAGCTGGTATTTAACGCTTTGCAACCAGTTCCAAGAAATGCACTAAAAATCGCTTTTACGTGCGGAAAGGCTAGTCGGCCATTGGCTGCGCCTCTGTTTTGCGGAAGCCTTGAGCTTACGGGAATAACTTGAGTAGTTCTGTTCGATAATTTACCAAACTTACCTCGTTCCTTTAAGTTGAGCAGACATATTCCGTTAGCGTAACTTTATTAAATCGTTTGAAATATATGTCATTGCGATTTGGATATGATTTACAAAACAAAACTCGAGTATGAAACATAAGCAGTTTAACAAACAGTTAGATCGGGCTAGTTGGCATTAATGATCCATCATTCTGGGTAGCGTGAAACTTTACAAGGGACAAACCCGAAGAAGGACAAGCCACATGCGCTTGATCATCATACCGTTTAGGAAACATGAAAGAGACGAGTACTAGCCTCAGTGTACCTTTAAACAGGTGCAAGTGACGTGACTTTCGAGTTTCGCGATCCACCTTTGTCTGCGTTAAAGGTGCGCTGCTTAACTGACATATACGGTAGGATGAGCAATCATCAACTCGCCCAGAGTTCAAGCGTGTTGAACAGAAGCCCCTGTGGCTCTTCCTTTCCTGCGTCTGTTCCCTGCTGATTATCGCGCTACCCACAATGATGAGCAATTTGAACATTTTCGGTGACAGGGAAGCACGTGGTCATCAGGCGTTTTACGGCCTCTTCTGTGCCGGTGGAGGTCTTGCGTCAGCGCTCTTCTGACCAAAGGTTGGAGCGGCCTTGGCTTGCTGCGCTGCAGGAGGCGGCGGGCTTGGCTTGGACGCGGGAGGAGCTGCGCTCGCCTTCTTCGCTTGCTCGGAAGGCTTCGCGGCTGCCTTTGGCTTGGCTTCCGGCTCCTTCCGGATCGGTTGTTGCTGCTGCATCACAGTTTGCACCGTCATGTTTATTTTGATTCACTTTTGTAGCGCTTTGGAACACATTTTGTCAGAGTAACAGCTTTTACAGCGAAACTGTAGCCTACATAACTCACCCATTTCGTCAGCGCTTAGAAATCCCAGTATAGGTTTCTGAGTGCCGACGAAAGAAAGAAAGAAAGAAAGAGAGAAAGAAAGAGAGAATGAAAGAGAGAAAGAAAGAAAGAAAGAATCTCTGTCTCAGATGTAGGTAAGTCATTTATACAGCTTCGCTGGGCAACCATCTTCACAAAGTGGAATGGCTCAATAATTCTTTTCCTGCTCTCTCAGGAGCGAGACAAGAATTTAACGAACTGGGCTAACAACCAAGACAGGGGCCGTATTCTGACACAATCACTTTCTGCGATTGTGTCACTTTGCGTGACGTAAAATCTGACATGTTCATTGAGTGAAATGACGACTTGCACGTCTTTTCTTCAACAGCCAGTCGCCGTGTACTGAAAGCGATACTGTGGCGATATCTCTCATTGAGAACACGGCCCCAGTGTACAGACTGCATGAAGTTTGTGACAACCGTGCGGCCCGATGGAAGGTTCAATTTTCGAGCACTTAAGAGAGCTCAATAAGACAGCACAATAAGACAGCTATAGGCATGGTCCTCCGTAGCACTATAGTCAAGAAAACGCAAGAAGAGCTGAGCTCACATGGAGAAGTATCAGCTTCCTCCTGGTTTGTAGTACAATCGCGGGTGTGGTGGCTAGCCACCACATTGCGGGCATCGTTTATGACTATGAAGCAGAAGCTGCTTATGACTGTGAAGGAGAAGGGTTCTGCACATGTACGCCATTTTACGCACGCGCTTAAGTACTGCTATCGTTCGCTGATAACGTTGTCGTTTTGCGTGTGTAGCAACTATACGAACGATAGTACAATAGAATAACGCGCATAAAAACTACTGAACAGCCTCGCAATCTTTTAGTAACATCGTGCGAGCGCTGGGTGCAGGACACGTTTGTGCCTGGTAATCTCGGAAAGTAACGAGATTTGCTGTGCGATGCGCAACCGCACGAGACACGCTCACCTGCAAGCTTAAAAGACCAAAAACTTGGGCGAGTTTGTCCAAGTTCACGTTGAATCGAAAGCGCTAAAAAAGACGACGACAAAGGAAGGAAAAAGAAAGAAAGAAAAAGACAGGACGAGCGCTACCTAGCTATTTATCAGTTCGTCGCAAAACACAAAAACACATCGTCACACAAGAACACGCCTCTTATCGTACAGAGCTCAAAGCATATATAGGTAACTACAAAAGCTGGGAAACAATTACAGAAAACTAAAACCTAGGAATAACAGACGCATGCGCACGGTACTGCATTTACCTTGAATCCGCAAAAGGCACTACATTTGGCTTTTGAGGATTAAGCGCCGTTTACTCCAACACATATCTGGGTAATCTTTAAGTAAACAGCCCTGTGCAACGGCACATATCTCCGATATGGTCAAGACAGGGTGTCTACCAAGTTGACATTGCTAAATTCCCTGAGATTTCCAGGTTTTCCCTGAGTATTTTTGCGAAATTCCCTGAGTGGCACATAACTTTCTTCATGTCGATGCGGGTAGGCACCATGTCACCCAATGTCATCACTAATAAGGATTTTGAGCTCTTTCACGGTCAAATAAAGAAAACAAGAAAACCAAACAAACAAAAAGAAATAAGCTTTCCCAGACTGTCAATTTGTGAAATTGCGGATTTCGAATGTACGAAATGCCTAAGGTCCGAAAAATATTTTTTTTAAAAAGAATCAGGAGCTATATTTTCGTGTCAGCATCACTTAAACCGTATTTACTCTAATCTAATGCACACTTCTTTTTCTATAAAACGGGTCCAAAAATCATGCGAACGAGTGCGAACGAACGACGCCGTTACCATATCGAGGCGCGTAGGGAAATGGCCGCCTCCTACGCGCTTCGGGCGCTGCCGAACGGTTACTGCCGAAAGAACAAACTAGCGGCGCGGCGGTCTTTGGCGCGCATAGTTTCTGCAGTTTCTATGTCGCCGCCGGTCCCCCACGCAACGTTGCACGACGCACATTACGCGTAGGCCGTTGATAATCGCCGCGCCAGCTTGGCCATTTTGCGGCCAACCGAAGTCTGAGATGCCCAGCGGCGCGAACTTTCAATAGCGTTTGCGGGTGGCCGTAAAGGGAGAATAGATGTTTCCCATCGCCATACGCAAAACGGCTCATCATCGCATTTCTCCCTCGTATCCGTGCTGAGGCAGAGCCTCTCAGCCGTGCGCGCTGCTTGACGTCCGAGATTGCCGCGATGCAATCTCGGAGATCACGCCCCGACCATGCTTAGGCTTAGCAGCGCCAGCTTCCGCAGCACGCATGGCCGCATGCGGTAGCAGGCTCACGTGAGGGAACTGCGATTGCACGGAGGAATGCACCACTGCGAGATTGCACGCGGCTGCGCCCGGCAACGTGCGGAAGTTTCATCGAGACGCAGGAGCTATGAATCGGCGCGCCGAACGTCTTCGAGACGCCGCGGATCAACTACTGCAGTAGTTTAAAGTTAGCGGTGCTTTTATTATGTGAGTGCGTTCATTACGCAAGGACGGCATCTGGTTTTATTAATGTGAAAAGGTTGATTACTAATCTCTCCCTTTTTCCTGTGTCCCGAAAAATAGGTGTGCACTACAATCGATGTTTGACTTTCTTTTTGTCGTGGGAAACTGGTGCGCGTTACAATCGAGGGCTCGGTAAAATAGAGCAAATACTGCAAATTGTTCAATAGTATTTTAGAACGTAGTATTCCTTGAAAAACGGGTCTACGCACAGCGCCTTATCGCAGTTGCGCACATAAAACGCATCTCTGTTCTCATCTTGGAGCAACCAGCCGCTGTGTTGGCACACACAAGGTATCTTCTCAGCGTGTGGCTGCCTTGCGCAGAGTAAACTCGGTAATTAAGAACAGCAAGAATCCCTCGTAAGCGTAGATAATTGATTGATTTGTAGGGTTTTACGTCACAAAACCAGCTATGATTATGAGAGGCCGTAGTGGAGAACTTCGTAAATTTTGACCTCCCGAGGTTTCTTAACTGATGTCGTACAGTACACGGTCCTAAAACATTTCGCCTCCATCGAGATGCATCCGCCGCGGCTGGGATTCGATCCAGCGACCCTCGGATCATAAGCGTCGATAATAAACAAGCTGAAAGCTACGCCAATAAAGATGAAAATCAACATCCGCCGCCTCTAGAAAGGGGTGCCGTGCCGACGAAGATAATTAAACATCGTTTCACGCGCCTCCGTTGCAATCAAGCTGAGAAACCGAAACCACGAAATGGCGTTGCCCAGCGTTGTTGCTACAGACCACACGACGCGTCACGCGTCACCGCATGGCGTGTAGAATCGGCGCCGCGTCTTCTCCCTATGGAGAGGGCGCGCAGCTTCGTGTAGCCGCGCGTCCTCTACCTCCACACAGTCTTTTCCGCAATATTTGTGGAAAATACTGCTTGCAAGCAAACGCACAATATAACAACGCTCGGCGCACACACGGGATGTGTGTGCGCCGTAGCGCGTCCAGACACATACAGCGGACTTTACATAGAACAAGACGCGACAAGCAAAGCCAATAATTAAAAAAGCAGCCGATTCACGCGACGAAGAGCAATGAAAAAAAAAGGGGGGGGTGGCACTCTTCCCTTCAATTACTGTGAGTTGCGCTATAAACTCAATCGCAAGGTGCATTGTTAGAGCCAGCGTTACCGCGACTTTCGTATTTGAGCTGATTTTCCCTGAGAGAAGCCCAAATTCCCTGAGTTTTCCCTGAGATTTTCCAGACTGATCATATTCCCTGAGATTTCCCGGTTTTCCCGGTTTTCCCGGTTGGTAGACACGCTGCAAGAGTTGCGTATGCGCGCTATGCGTAGCCCAGTATACAAGAGTTCTCGGCTGATTCGCTGACTTCAAGTAAGCAACGCATAGCAAGCGGCACTCGCAGTTGAGTGTGCTCTGTACGCAATTTGCTAGAATATTATATGATACCACGTTCCACGCTCAGCGCTCGTGCAACATTACTTTTCAATAATGCGAAGCCGTACGAATGCGCTCTATGTGCTAAAGCGCCGTTTACATCAGGCTCCGGCACACAAAAAACGGGGAATCAAATCATCAGTGTAATAAACCAAGGCGGCACCGCCGCTGAATCTAAAGTAGAACAGTCTATAGACATTTCTACGAGTAGCCGAGGAAAGCTTGAAACTGTGCTTTCGGTTGCTGTGCCCTTCCATTTTTTTATTGTGGTAGCAGGCGCCATTAACCCGGTACTGCCTTTATCCGATGCCATACATCGCGATGTCAGGAAGTGGGCGTATCTGGCTATATATGACTCATACCCGTGCACGGTAGTATTTGCCCAAATCGTGATAGATGCATATACAGCAATAAAAGACCGACACCAGCACTGCCATGCAAGACTATGACAAGTATTGGGCAAATACGGCCACATACGGACACGTGCCACATATAGCCACATACATGTACCGTATACACATGCCAGGCGCGTGTACATATGTGGCCGTATTTGCCCAATATGTGTCAAAGTGTCTTACATGGCATTCGTCGTGTTGGTCTTTTATTGCCGTATATGGCATCTATCATTATTTGGGCAAATACGGCCGTGCACAGGTATGAGCCATATATAGCCAGATATGCCAAATTTCTGATATCGCCATATATGGCGCATTTTTGTAAGGGTTGTTCCTGGTGCTAGTCAGCGACATCCAATACGTATCGAGTTCTGAACAGCAGGCGACGGGCAACTACGCTGGAGCTCCGAGGCCGCCGTATGAATGTTCTATACATGGGTGACGACAGTCACGTGAAAGCCAGGTCAGCGGCGGCATGGTCAGTTCGTTCAATCGTTCGCATTCGCCGACGCGTTCGCCTAGTATGCGTGGAGGCGTTGCTTTTCATGTTGCTGATTTAGTGCCGAATTTCGTCATTAGCCTCTCAGAAGAGATTACAGGCGTGACAAAAGACATCGGTGCCATGTTAACGCGACAGCGCAAAGGAGCTCGTGCCCCAGAAAGTATGGCCTCGGTGAGGACGTCGGTGCATGCGGGCGCGGACGACCACCGCGGAAAGAATCACGTCAAACTACCACAGATTCCCAAGCCACCCGACCATGTAAAGTACTCCGCCACGGTGCACTTGCGTCAGCGGAAAAGACTGAATTTCTCAAAGTAAATTCCATCACGAAAATTGTACTTAACTAAAACCTAAAACTAAGACTTAACTAAAACCTAGACAAATGAACGCTCTGGCTGTAACTTGAACGTAAGAGAAAACATAATTCTGTTACGAGAAGACTCGAATAACCACAGAGTTTTATATATAGAAGGCGCTAATTTTAGTGCATTTTCTGTGAGGAGGCTATGCCAACGGGGCGCCATCACGCTATAGAGTCTTACTTTTAAAGACGACGCTGAAGCGTCCTTCAAATTTTGTCCCTCGAGGAGTCCGTAAAAATCCGGACGATCAGTTCAACGTCAGATTGTACATCTATCCTGTAATTCTAGTTCTTTCTGCCATCAGGAAATAACTTGAGTAGATAAGAATAAGTTCTCGCTCACTTTTTCGTTTCTTGTTTTCAGTACCGCAGCTTATAAATAAATCTTTTTACGCCTGTTGCTGCGTGCGCACCACAAAGCATTCGACCAAGATGGAGAGCTCCCAGAGTACCACAGCAGGGGATTCATAGAGGCCATCAACTAGTTTGACAGTGTTCGACCGCCGTGTTCTACTGCTCAATGCCTCCATCACAGTTCTTGCATCCGACCATAGCACAGGTGTTAACACCACGTCGTCTACAACACGCAGGGCCCTAACAGACTTCAGCAAATGGCCCTAGTCACACACAGCTGGCCAAGTTTTCGCTAAGCAGCATGTGTCAGTTTCCCTCTCCAGTCAGAGGCCACTAAAGACCAGTCATGTCCGAAGCGCGTGATGCCGTGCAGCTGAGCAAACCGGTTCCTGCAAACGGTCTATACGCGACCGAGCACTGCTTCACACCAACCTTGGATTCTGGTGCCTTCGCTGCTGCCTTTGCTGGCTCCTTCACAGTTGCTGGTGGAGGCTGCAAAATCAAATCGTTAACGCGAAAAATTAGCAACATTTTGTGGCACTACTATCAGCGTGAACATCATTTAAAAAAAGAAACCTCCCAAATTAAATGAAGGCAGGTCACAATGCGCGTTTTAGAATTGCGTAAAGTGACCCTGCAACAGTTTTTTGAACATAGCCCGAAAATGGTGCTGATAAATCGTGGAGGCTCATGTGAATATGATAGCCAAATATTACTGAGCTGCATGCATCAGTGAGCTTGCAATTTGCCTTCAGTACGGCAGCCCGGAATCGCCTCTTTTTCCTTCAACAGATTACGTCACAAGGACAACTAATACGTCGCTCAAAGGCAGAATTAGCATTCGCGAATTTATTAATCACTGAAACGCCCTCAGCAATGTTTTGTTCGTTCATTCCGAGTAAAAAAAAGTAAAAAAAAAAGCATGCACATATATATATATTTATGAAGGCGAAATAGAAAAAGCGAACCGACGTAGGAACGTCGTTCTTTGAAAGAATGGCAGGCGATTTCTAGTTGTACTTAAAATTGAGCTGTAACTTCCCTGGTGCAGTGAAGTGCAGTAATATTTTACTAACATGGCCATAGGAACCTCCACTCCAGAACATCCCCAGTTTCTCACTGCGTTCAAAAAGTGCTGCAGGGCCGTTCACGGCCCTGCAGCCAAGTCGATGTTCAAAAGAACAACATTCAAAGAGCAACGTTTCTGGACACGAACCCTATTCTCGACGGGCTTAGGCGCTGGCTTCACCGCTGGCTCACGGGGCACCGGAGGCGGACTCGGAGCTTGCGTGGCTTTGCGCTCTTCTACCGGCTCGAAGCGTTTCCCTCCGGAAGGCCTGCTCGGACCGAAGGTCACCGTGGCGCGGTACAGCTGCGGACCGACGTCTACGAACGGGAAGGCAGGCAAGGGTCCGGCAGCCGAGGCATTGCGAGCTTCCACCACGGCCACAAACTGGCGCACGTCTTTCTCGAGCAGCTCGGGCTTTTCGTAGGCGGCGAAGTGGCCGCCACTAGAGTGTTGCTCGAAGCTGACGACGTCGTGGTACGCGTGGCCGATGCACGACTTCGGCAACGCAACCAGATCCTCGGGAAACACCGAGAATCCCGTGGGCACAGTTACAGGCACCCTGCACAACCATTGTCGAATGCTTTATTTGCCACGTAACCTCGCGGTGCAGTGCAAGTTTGCAATACATCGAGGTGTGCATGCTTCACATACCCTGTAGCACAAACAAAAGTACACGAACAGCTCGCAGTGCGTGCATTGCATTATAGGAAACTGTGTTCCGAGGGCATATTCCGAGTAGCGAAACATTTGCGAGCGTGACCGCTGGAACATGTCACTAGTACAACATAACCTCCGTAGCATGAATAAGAGATTTTGAAGCTATGCGAGTTTCCGAATCAGTCGGAATACTGTGGATAATATATTTACTCACGATAACACTTTTGCAGTTGTTCTTTGTTCTAGAATGTTCTAGAAAAAGCGCGTGCGGTTGTACAGGCACCTCATGTGCCAGTCTGGTGAGCTTGATGAGGAAACGACGGGTTGTAGAGCTCGGTCCCGCCCAAGAGACGGAGAGAAAGAGAGAGGCGACAGGAATGCAGTAACAGCAGGTAGGCAAGCTAGATTTCGTCCAGTTGGCTGCTCTACAGGAAAGAAGTAGAGAAAGAAAGCGAAAGAGAGTGAGAGATAGAGCTAGAGATACCATGAGTACAGACATTTGAAAACACATTGCAGAGCAGCGCGCCTGTAGGCGATCACGCGTCAGTTTAATTGAAGAACTGGAGAAAATAACAACGTACGGCAATGTGTTACTAACACTGCTAACGCCTTCCCTAAACATATTTGGTCTCCCTGGAAAGAACCTCAGCGCCTCACTTTACACGAGAAATTAGACAGTAGCATCTGTTACAAAATCTTATGGCCTATGAAAATACTTGTACAGGTGCTACATTCACCCAACATATTACGTTTCAGATGCAGTGGGACGCATAATCGGGGTTTAAAAAAAACTCTCTGTTTTCTTAAGTTCCTTTCTTTTTTTTTCTTGCTTAGATATGAGCGCCTTCTGAACAAAAGAACGTCAGCTTGGTCCAGACCTAGCTAACCAGACATGAGATTCCACTCGGACATCCATCTTACCTGGTTGGCCGGGCCATACCACCGCCGAAGTTCTCTTTGTAGAAACGCGCGCTGGACCCAATGCTGTCGGTAAGCCAGTACAGCATCACGTTAGCCAGCAGTTCGTCGTACGTGAACTTCTCAGTGAGGCCTCCGTCCTCGCGGTTCACGTTCGCACCGACAGTCCACGTAGAGAACTTTTCCAGGATGTAGGCTGCCAGACCGGCCGGACTGTTGAGCAGAGCCAGGCCTAAGTACACAATGGAAGGCCAGTAGTAATTACTTCCATCCGGAACACGTGTAATATGAGCAGAGTACGCTCCATGAAGGGCTGCGGCGCAGCCCAGCGTTCCTTTAATTAAATTAAGCGTCCCTAATACGGCTTCTTGCCATTGTGTCACTGATTTGGCTGCGTCGATATCAAATCTTCCCACCATATGTTAAGCGAAGCGCACCGTACTAAGGCCGCAATGGGCTAATTTCTGTCACCTTCCTCATTACCACTGCTGTTCGTCAACTGGCTTAGCTGCGGGGCGCACGCTAGCTATGGCTGCACCTCTCACCGCAGCCGCTGTGCCCAGGTAATCTTTCTAGTACACTGTGGCCGAGGCCTCAGCAGCGATATGGCGCCGCGATGTACCCCTGCTGAGGCCGTCGCCCTCAGTAGTGCTAGCCTCTGTAGTTTAGCGTGCCGGCGGCATGAAGAAAGAAAATCTAGGAGAGGGCTTCACATGGCAATCCATAAGCCTATAGTCATAAACATATTAAAGAACCATGGGAAATGGGCCTTGGTCACGTGGTAGGCAAGCGATCAAGCGTTACGGTGTCCAAACGACATCCAGCGGTCTGGCAATTATGAAGGTTCTAACCCTACCCGAGAGGCAGCGCCCATCGTCGTCAGAGGAGGTTGGCTTGCCGAGACTAGCAGAATCTAGGAGACTAGCGCCTCCTAGATTTTTTTCCCCTCCATGGCCGGCGACGCAAGTATGCGCTGCCACTGGCTGCCAAGTACCGCGGCGATACCATTGGCTGGAACTTCGGTGCTCATAGAGATGACCAGGAAAGCCAATTGTACAGCACATCACCAAAATTTGCAAGCGTAGCACGAGATGGCGAACCTTCAGCATCTTCTACTTGAAGATTGAACCAGGATGATCATCGGAAAGGGCCAGCAGGGAGGACCAGGAGGCGTAGAAACAAAGAACATAGGTTCAATAAATCACTACGGCTGAGCGTTGCGTTCGAGAGAACATAATGGTAACCTTCCGCATGGCTGCAACAACACGTGAGAGCAGAATGACGAACGAGGCGGCGCAACCCTGCCTCCTTTTATACCGCTTTCGCCGTCCGAGACATTTCACTTCCCAGCGTCCCTCAAAGTATAGAAAAGCCTGCCAGGAGAAGTCAACGTGCTGTGCATGGAAAACGCCGCTTATCCTGAACAGTCAAATTCCACCATCTTGTCAAATTCTGAAGTGCGGTAATATGAGCCAATCAGGGAGCCCGTAGCAGCGCTCCGGGCCAATCAGAGCCGAAAAGATGGCCAGTTTGACAATATGGTGGAATTTGACAATGTCCAGGATAGCACTACGGATTTGTTGCCAGCGCAGAGGGGTGAGTGCCTGATGGAGAAGAGAATGGCTCACGCGTACCGCATATACACTTCACACACGCACAGTCGCCACGCGCGTTGGGCAAGTCCGCTCACGGACATGCCCAACACGCGGTCACTTGGCCCGACGTAGGTTCTCCGCCTTTTGGGCTAGTTTTACTCATGACAGCGCTAAGAGAAATGTCACAAGCTATGGTCACCACTTTGACTTATTTGCGCTTTCTCTGACCCGTCGTTCACACTGCTTCATCATAATGTGCGTGAACCTTGCAAGAGCACTTTCACTACCAAAGCCCTTTTCTATCGTTATTATCCTCTGCGGCGGGTGCTGGAAAATTTCCCTCTGTCGTTGCAGACAGGCTGTGAGCTTGGCAGTCTGACAAGCGGGGCTGAGCACAATGCGAGGCTGAAGTCCAGAGCTCCGCCGTTGAAAACAACACCTGCCTTCGAGACTCAAGGAAGGAAATGCCGTTTTAAGGAAATTTCTCGTTGGGCTAGTTGGTTAATATAGTCTTGAACAACCACCATTGTCATTCTTAAAATCACTCGACTAACTTGACCTTGTTGAATCATGACTTGTTAACTTCGCAAATGAGAAATGAGCAGTCACTTTCCTACCGGTGTTTTTATTTGTATTTTCTTGTATTTATTGAGTGGATCCTCAACGGTCGGCAATATTTCGTAAATAAATAAATAAATAAATAAATAAATAAATAAATAAATAAATAAATAAAACAGGCAAGCGCAACTCAAAGGCGCACGCCTGTGAGCATGATGTGTGCAGCACCTGTGTGCACACGAAGAGGTGTGTTTTACAAAAAAAATTATTTGAGAGCTAGCGCCATGTCCTCCCTTCGCTATGTCCTGCTCTGCCGCGTCTTTGAGTTGCGCTTACCGTTTTTCTTTTTCGAGGCAATATCGTTTCATTTTTTTTTTCCAAGTGATCGAGATGTATGAACTTACACGTTATCTGCGCAAACAGAGGAACGTACCAATTGTGTCGGGTTTGGTGGCCTGTAGGTGCATGTATCCGCTCTCTCGCAGCAGGTACATCACCTTGGGCCACAGGGGCAGCGCGGAAGCAGCCATCGGCCGCTCGCCCTCGCCCAGCACCAGTGACGGGAAGAAGGAGCCGACGAGTAGCCTGAGCATCAGCAGAGGGCTGAACTCCACGTCCATCATGTTCATGTGGGCTCCCAGCACTCTGCATGGGATGTGCACCGAAATTACATCGGCTCTGATAGCGTGCGCGTATCGATCGAACCTATGCGCGCAGGGAGTGTTGTAAGATATTGGGGAAGATGACGCGAACAAATCGCGTTTGTCCACGTACTCGCACAAAACAATGATAAACCGAGAGTGACGTACGTCATCGCGGCGCCATGTCGGGGCCTCCAGATAGCGTAACGACAACTTCTACGCTTTATAATGAAGTTCCGCGAGGCTCTCTTTAACGCCCATTCTTCATTTTCACTTGACGTCAATGCACACAGCAGCAGTCATTATGCAAAATGGCAAACTGTCGCCCCTATCGGTGCAAATGACGCAACCGACTCGTACAATACTGTTGTTGTTTTGTGGGGTTTAACGTACGTCCCAAAACCAGCTCTGATTATGAGAGACGCCATAGTGTAGGGCTCCGGAAATTTCGACCACCTGGGCTTCTTTCACGTGCACTAACATCGCACGGCACACGGGCCTCAACATTCCGCCTCCATCGAAATGCAGCCGCCGCGGCCGGGATTCGATCCCGCGACCCTCGGATGAGTAGCCGAGTACCATAGCCACTAGAGACCACCGTGGCGGGGCGACTCGTACAATACAATGTGGGCAAGAATTTGCCACGTCTGTATAAACATTTGTTCATATACTCGAATAAGTGCAACGTGTTCAAAAACGTTCTTTTTTCTCAGTTTCTTTACAAATATATACTGGGAGAATTACTTAATTCTGGTGGCATAGAAACTAAATATTTATTTTGCTGTCTCCACTACACGTCCCATGAGCGCGACGAGGGGGTGTCGTGATCTAATGCCAATTTTTTTTGGTTAATCGCGTTCATTCCAAAGTTGAAATAGCAACATTTTAGAATGGCGCCGTACGATAACACGATCATTTATCTGTTGTTAAGGTATTTTAAAAACGTTGCTTTTCTTAAACTGCGATTGAGGAACAGGGTGCACAAGCAGCGCTTTGTGACGGTGTGAGCGTACTTTGTTGCAGAGGAGTTCATGCTACTTTGACAATCGTCACAGAGATGCACAGTCACGAGCGCAAGCGTGAAAACAGCGGATGATGAAAAAGAACCTAGAGTGATGGTCTATAACAATGCATGCACGAACAAGGGAGCAATATATATAATGAGATATGCATAACCGATCATTTAGAGTTCATTGCACCAAATACTGTGCAACGTTTTATTACCTTACTATAATAACGAAGGGCATGCGCCTCACTGCCATCCCATGAATTTAATATTACATCTGAAAATTTCAAAGATTCCGCCAGAAAAGTTGGTGAGGACACAGAGAGCATCATGTGACGGCAGCGTCACGTGTATTATTAAATTGGTGGCGACCGCAATGCGATATACCATCTTTAGCATCAAGAATTTTATGATACGCTATCGTGTGACGAATCAGCGACGATAGCAACCCACATCGGTATTTATTGATTTCGTAGACCACGTGATGTTGGTGCCACAAGATACTCCTCTGCAGCGTCACTATACCTCTTCGGGGGGATTGCTGAAATAGGTAACTGCGCCATATAAATATTGTCATAGTAGATTACCGGGAAGACACTCGGGCATGTGGAATTGCGGTCCCGAATACGTGGGATTCAACAAGTAACAAAATATTACACCACATTTTGGTACATAGAGGCTCTTGAAAAGAAACAGCGTCAATTACATATTCTGCCTACAGTCAAATCCTATTGGACTAGTGCAAAACCAAACGCTTATCACTTTTTCTTCGTGACGATGTCTTGAGAACTGTAGCTCAGGGTCAAATCTACTGGCCACAAGAAACGCCTATAAAAGGCCGAACAGTGCGGCATAAAAGAAAGCAAGCCCCTTACTTGTCAGGATAGTAGGTGGCCATGAGCTTGGCAATCATTGCTCCCCAGTCGCCTCCTTGTACGTAGAACCTCTTCCGTCCCAGACGGTCCATGAGCTTCACGAACACACGAGCTGCCTCCAGAGCATTGAAACCTGCACACAGGCTGTGTCGTCACGGCTCCGCAGCAGCCTACTTATGCATTACAACTAAGCTGCCTATCAAACGCAGGCGTAGCGCAAAGGCAATTAATTTAAAAAGATCCAGACGGCGAGCGCTTGTCTTCGTCCCATCCCTTCTTCTCCATCTACATTTTGTTCCCAGTTACTCTTATACAATTACGCATCATCAAGGCCAACTTCATACTCTCAACTGTCGATAGCTACTGTCGTAGCTACTCGTTAAAGTGGACAAAACGCGATGTCACTCAGTGGCAGTGTACAGGAAGGGCCGCACAGCTTTAAAGGCACGAGTAGCCTAGATGTTATTTCAACATGCTGGAGGCATATTTCATTTGCAAGAAGGGCAAAGAGTGCATTAGTGAAACGTCTGTTAATTTTAGGAAAGGAGAGATAAAATATCTAGAGGGCTGTGTGCAATGATATGTGATGTCGGATGACGGTGGCGATGTGCTTGACTGATGGAGCATGCGTATGGTATATGTATATATTTGTCGGCATGGCCACAATTAAAGGTAGATGAAAGTGAGCGCGTGTCCTGTCTCCTCGTGTCACTGTGAGTGTTGTTCCTGCGCCTACATTACTGTGATAATGAATATGCACCATCTAGCCCAGTATCAAGTTTTGTTAAACAGCTCTCTATAAGCCCTAGAAGCAGGACAACTAACTCGTCTGCAGAGCATCAACAAGGTAGGACCAACAGCCCTATCGTGTAGGCTTGTTCTCTGAGCACAGTGAAATGGGGACACTCACAGAGGTGGGCAATCGTTTTATCGCAGCTCCAAAAGTCGCATGTAAGGTTGTTTATTTAAATCCGACATGATTTGGCATTCATGAAGGACACGCCAAGCGACCCAGAAACGTCTACCAAACTTGAAATATTCCCGACGGCATACGTAACTCTAGACACAGATCCGAGCTATGGAGAGAAGCGCCATGGTGTTTTGTCGGGCTCCACTGCGCAAGTGTAAAGTGGCCAGCTGGCCATCGAAGCCTTGTAGCTGCACGAGATAGAGGTAAGGGTATACCTCTACAGCGGACGTCATCATGGGGATAGCGGGCGGCCTTTTCTGAGAGTTCATTCCTATTGATTCTGCAATGGCCCGGTATCCACAGATACGCTATATGTTGTGTTCTGTCTCGCCTGAACTGTGATGAGGAGGCTTTCTGTCAACAACTAACAGTTCATAAGGTCCATGACAAAATGGCGTCGCGATCGAGACACAGGAGCGTGGTAAAAGCCTCTGTCAGGATATGTAGCCTTTTTCTTTTGTTTCGATTTGTGTAAATACAGAAAGAAATAAACTCTTATCACATATCAGATAAAAATAAAAACGGATAAAACGGAAAATGGTAGGTGTAACTTTAAGGGACAAGAAGAGAGCGGGGTGGGTTAGGGAACAAACCCGTGTTAGGGACATCTTAATGGAAATTAAGAAGAAGAAATGGGCCTGGGCGGGCCATGTGATGCGATGACAAGACAACCGTTGGTCATTAAGGGTAACAGAGTGGATTCCTAGAGAAGGCAAGCGTAGCAGGGGGTGGCAGAAAGTTAGGTGGGCAGATGAGATCAGGAAGTTTGCAGGGATAAATTGGGCCCAATTAGCACAGGACAGGGATAATTGGAAATCCATGGGAGAGGCCTTTGCCCTGCAGTGGGCGTAGACAGGCTGATGATGATGATGACACTGCAACACGCACACCTTTCTTTTTTTTATTGTGGTGACAAAGTTTGGCCGTATAAAACTGTTACTCGCGTTATCACACTGTGCATGCAACGTCTGACTATCGAAATTTCGCAACCTTCTCGAGTGCTATTGAATATCCTAATTAGATCGAACGCACGACGTTAGTGCATGATTTCATTCAGGAACTCGCACAAGCACCAGCGACAACGTGCATGCGTGGAACGCACGTTGCAAATTTTTGCGTGGAAGCGTTTACGCTGCTATATATACTTCACTTTATTAAGGAATAATCCGATGTATCCCCAGTGTCCCAAGATTTCCTGGAAAGACTTGTTTTGTTTTTTGCAACCTCCAGAAGTCTTACATCACCATTGACGTTCTTCTAATAAGTTTTCGAACCTTATCGTGACACGCTCCTTTCTACAGCTGTAATCAGCACTGCACTGAGTCGCATTTATTTAGACACTGCGCCCTCCTCTTCAGCTGTCCCGTTCGGCGGAATGTACAGTCCAAAGTCGTTTTACAGTTTTTATCTTGGTCATCTTCTATCGCAAACCGATGAAACGCCTACATCGCACGCTCCTCTGTATGTGGATAGCAGCCGCGGACAAAACATCTTAGAAAAGCCGCAAAGCCGCCTCAAGCGCTGCTTGGAGGATGCCCTGCTGCCTTATAAGTAAGTTCTCAAAATGCTATCGTAGCTACAACAAAGGCGCGCTTCCAAGGAAAACGCAATCTATCTTCAAAAACAGCGTCAGAAGACGATGGGCGATTAGTAATCGGCACGGAGGAGGCCTACCATTTTCAGTCGTCCTTGCAGTTTTTATGTTGACATGTCTAACAGCCTGGAGAAGCGAAAGTGCCCATCCAATACGCCTGATTAATTTGTTCAAAGCTCACTCACCGCTTCCGGGCTTAAACGAAAAGACATAATTTACGTAGCCCCCTATATGGGCCGAACAGTCCTATAGCACTTTATGAACCTGATTGATTGATTTCTGGGGCTTGCGGTCCCAAAACCATAATATTATTATGAGGGACGCCGTAGTGAAGGGCTCCGGAAACTTCTACCACTTGGGGTTCTTTAACGTGCACTGACATCGCACAGTATACACGGACCTTAGTATTTCATCTCCATCGCAGTCGCTGCGCTCGGGATTTGATCCCGCGATCGCAAGTAATGGCTCGATCTCTCTCCTCTCGACAAATCGCGTAGACGAGAGGAACGATTACACATAGACGGGAGGACTAGGACACAGCTGGTCGCTGACGTCATGATTGCGAGAACACGCTCGGTAATGAATATATGTTTCTTTCGACTTCTATGAAAAAAGATGTGTGTGTATTCCTTTAAAGAGATACGAGAAATGTACGTTAAGGCATTAGATCCGTGTCACCTGTTGTGAGCGAACGTTGGAAACAGCGAACGAGCGACAGTTTATATAGCAGGTGCTGTTGTGCCCTAAAGTGCGCAGCGTTTGTTCTAGATAATGCAGGCGTAGATTACAGCAATGTGCACATATGATTTCTCGTTTTTCGATCGTGTAATTATCTCGCGGAATCGCCGATGCCAGTATGAACATCTATGGTTCCTGAACACAGATCGCATGTGTTCAAATCGATGCCGTTGTTTATGACACAAACACGGTAGAGCGAAAAAAAGACGGACGAAGAAAGGAAGGAACACAGGAACACAGGCTCTGAAAATTTAGACCACCTGAGGTTCTTTAACGTGCACAGTACACTCAGCATTCGTCTTCGAGAATCGAGATGATACCTATGTAGACAGTGCAACGCGAGGCTGCTTTTTTTTTTTTTTCGGTTTTTAACGCACCAATCATTAAAGTACTTGAGTCGCAGAAAATGCGTCGTCGGCGACGCCATCCGTGAACGAAAGATACCAATGGATGCAAAGAAAGACAGTTCCGGGAATGCTTGCATTGGCAAACGAAAAGAAATTCATGTAAACTTGGGTCTCGCTCCGAAAACGCCACCCCTCGGTAACTCAATATGAATAAACAGGTGCAACGTCACCTGTAGCCGTGATTGATTGATTTGTGGGGTTTAACGTCCCAAAACCAGCTCTCATTACGAAAGACGCCGTAGTGGAGGGCTCCGGAAATTTCGACGACCAGGGGTTCTTTAACGTGCACTGACATCGCACAGCACACGGTCCTCAACATTTCACCTCCATCGAAATACAGCCGCCGCGTTCGATATTCGATCCCGCGACCTTCGGATCAGCAGCCGAGTAGCATAGCCACTAGACCACCGTGGCGGGGTACCTGTAGCAGTGGGTCTGGCGCACAAGCGATAAAGAACAAGAGAGAGAGAGAGAAGTGCACGCACATCGTTGTTCTCTTGCGCTCGATACGCTATATGTGGCGACTTCTATCTTCTCTTGAACACGTGACAATAGTCAGCGGGCTCGCGCTCCTGCGCTTCCTGCTCTGGCTGCCGCGAGAAGCAGCACGGTAACGCCATCGCGCACTACTCTTAAGGCGCAGCTTAAGTGCCCCCATACATCTATGTGTGCATTGTACGAAAGTCAGGTGGTTAACTTGAAAACATGGGTGGGCGAATAGTCTATTTTAGAGCCTAATTTAATACGAATCGTATACTGTTAGGATAGTTCTCGAATAGTAAGGCAAAGCTCTTCAAAACAGCCCGAGAGTTCCAAAACATTTTATTCTAAAGAAGTATTCATAAACATTGACTAAGGACCATTATGATCAGATCTTACTGGCGAAAATAGAGTTATCTAAAGTGAGGTAAGCATGCGTGCCGCAGTGACTACATCCTTTGAGACATTAACTTGCCGTAGGTGGCGCTTGACCGTGCATTAACCTATCGCTTGGCTGTCAGGTGACTGAGTCCTATTTCCTATAACTATGCAACTTACGTAGACTTTCCTCTATTCTCAACGTTTCTGCGCTTCGTCCATCAGAGCAGCCAGCCGGAATGTCTACGCAGTGAATATTAAAACGAAGGGAACTAAAGCTAAATATATCCGCAACCTTCATTCATATATGTATGCTGTAACTACACGGTGGTTAAATGTGGCACAACCCTTATACTCATGCAGGGACCAACATGAGAGGCTCACACACTAATAATTCAGAGCACATTGCTCAAAAACAACATGACTCCGCGACCCTTAGGCTGACTGGGCTTTGCCTTTCACCACGATAGATGCGCTTACAGAGATACAGCGACTCACGGACAGTGGCACTTAAGGAACTTCTAATTAGGAACTGTAATGCGCGTGACAAACTTGCCTTAAACCGTGGACATTAGCGCTCACTCCTCACTGCAGCCATTTCAATGAAACAGTGCATATATTTACCCTTCAGCATTACCGCTTCATAAATAATACTTTTCTTGCACTGCTCTTCTCCATTCTGGAAAATGCGAAATCGTCGCTGGCAGCGACTGAGCGACCATTGCTCTTCTACTAGAAAAATATATATATATATCGACGTATCTCCTTCAGCAACTGCGGTACCATATTACGCAAGACCACACGTGCGCTATCTGAGGCTCTTTACCTTTTTTCGTACATTGTCAATGGCACTCGTGCGCGAATAAATAATGACCTACCTTTCTTGTGCGGAGCTTCGGAGAACCCGTATCCAGGGATGGAGGGGCAGATGACTTCGAATGCAATGCCCTGCTTCGGAGTCGCCAACTCTTTGGCGATCTTCAGGAACTCGACCACGGATCCCGGCCAGCCATGGATCATCAGCAATGGGTACACTTTCGTCTGCGTCAACGGAGGAACACAGAAGAACTCTTACAAAGCATTAAAATTTGATTTCAGCCAATTGGTTCATCCTTGAAAAAAAAAATATACGTGATCTGCGCAAAGGAATGCGGACAGAGAAAGCACAACAGGACAGGTGCCGACTTCCAACTTCATTGCGGAAAGCCATAGGTGCAACCATCGCACTTGGCACACAGATATATATCGTTAAATAAAACGAATGTTGGTCACAATAAACCGCTTCATTTTATGACAACTGTTGCTTGTTCTCAAGCTTCATTGAGAACATGTGTTTTCTTTAGCGATATCTGTGTGGCACGTGTGATGGATGCACCTATATATTCGCTTGTAATGGCTTTCCGGAATATAGTTGCAAGTCCGCGCCTGTCCTCCTGTTGCTCCATCTCTGTCCTCCTTCCTTTGTGCAGTTCGCATACATTTTCCCTTACTAAGCAACCGCCCATACCTGGAGACGCCTTCCACACATCAACATAGAAGTATTGTCACTAGAAGGTTACTTGGAAAAGCGAAGCAGGGCCCATCGGAGGGAGCCCTGCGACACTATCTTCCAAGTAGTCCTCGAATGACATCACCAAAGGAGCTCACTGCCTCACGAGCCGCCTGGCGCAAAAGAAATTTTCAGATGAATTAAAAACTAGGGGGGTTACAGCGTCAAGTCCGAGTGGAGTTCCACTGTCCGAGCGCGTTCACTATCCTTTGGTCCTGACGCGCACGCTAGAAGGGGCACAGATGGATGCGAAACAGAAGCAACGCCGACGCACGTCATGACCTTCAGAATTTTCTCTTCTTTGTTTCTTGAAGCGAATTCGCACTTGAGTAATGACAATACGCACGCCGCCAGAGTCACTGTGGGAGGGTGGCGGCGCATCCACAGATGACAGCGGTAAATGCGTTCGCGAATCAACCAATGGCACAGTTCTTCCACCACCTACACAGCCCGTGCCCCATCAGGGAGATGATTTGTTGAAACAAGAGCAGGCGTTTTCCAGCTGTATTTCGATACCAAATTGCAAATTCCTTTGCTGCATGCAGTGCAATAATATTTGGCATACATCTGTGCAGGAGCGTCCATGACTGGCTGGCAGCGTTTCCTGACTATAGATGTTTAAAAAAAAGTGTTGCAGGGCCGCCTTAAACAATATTTAAAGTTTTCTTTCAATTGCTTTAGTCACCGTTTTTTTATTTTTTCCTTTTTCAAGTTAACTGCTCATGAGACGTAATGGTTTCAGCTTAAAGGGGCCCCGCAACTACTTTGGAACATTGCAAGCAAACTCTGTCGATCAATTGTGGAGCCTCCTGTGAAGCTGTCAGTCAAATATTATTGCACTGCACGGTGCGGGGAATTTGCAGTATGGATTCAAAATACATCTGGCAAGCACCTGTTCCCCCTTCAACAAAACACACCATAGGACCGTTACCACTACGTAATGGGAGAAAGACCATACCACTGGATGATTCCAGAAGCAGTTACCGTGGATGCCGCGGTGACGTGCCACGTACCACTTTAGCAGTAACTCTGGCCGCCCGCCTGCCATCCCTGCCAAAGTGCGAATATGTTAAAAAATGAATGAATGAATGAATGAATGAATGAATGAATGAATGAATGAATGAGACATTTATTGAAAGAATTATCTAATCTACCGCCGTTATTGTTGGAAAGGGTCGTGCGGACCCCCGTCCGAGACTCCGTTGGACAGAGCTGCGGCCCGCGCCCGTTCCACGAGGATCCGCTGATCCTTAAGAGCCGCGCTGGACAAAGCCTCCTCCCATTTTTTCCCATGTCGGCTGCGTTTTCGCTCGATGCTATCTGTATTAGATTGGCAAGAGAAAATGTTCGAAGTAATGAAACATGCTGGGGCTTATCGTGGCTTATTGCCCATTTTTCAAACCCTTATGTCTAACTTCCAGCGCGCTCGTTGGGGTGACAGCGAACGTTTGCGCTCTCATGAAGGAACTTCTCTAAAAATTGACCCCTGATGCCGCTGATACCTAACGAACTTGACAAAATTTTGCGGTAGCCGATTCGTGAGGCAATAAGCTCTATATGTGGTATCATTCGAAGATGATTTGGAAAATATCACGGGGAGGAGTCGTGAAAAGAACATAGAGCTGCCCGATTATAATTTTCGTTGGGCTTCTAAATGGTTGGTCTACACGCTTCATGGAAAAAAAAAACTGCCCCGTGGAAATTCCAACATTTCCTTCCCTTGAGGTTTTCTCGTCGGTGCTCCGTTCGCCAACTACGCAAAAAATATTGGCAACCTCGAATATGCACTATTGGAATCGAGTATCAAATCTAATAGAACGCTATCTGATTCGTTGTTCGATATTTCCGGATATTTGTGCGTCTGTTAATGAAGCAATTGTTAATTTATACTGTAATTATATTGGCGATCGTTCACTACATTTTATGCATGCTTAGTCGTGGCATGGCGCCCTGGCGGCCTTCATATGATGACGCGACATTCCTGGACAATGCGTGACGACGCCGGGTTTTCGAAAAAGTCATTACCTATACTATTTTAAATACACTTCAACATGAGACTAACAAGGCCGTAAAGAAGCCTTACTAGATCAATCAGTTTCGGTGATTGCATAATCGCCGCCATCTCATTTTAAAGGGCAACTCCGGTGGTTTTTCCACCATATTCCGTTATCGCTGTTTTCCAATAATCGATAGCCCTGAAGCAGCCAGGGCCATTCAATTTCCTCAGAAACTCACCAGTAATATTAAATAACCGAATGAAGTGTTCAAACCGAAACCGAAAAGGGTAGACGCTTTGGGCAGCGTATGCCATGACGTCACAGCCTCCCCGCCATCATAAATATGGAGCTGGTGCCAGAAAAATGTAAGTGGCGATATCATCCAACGTATTGAGCTCTTCTGAACATGACAGCGAAATTTGAGCGCTGAAGTAACGCCGTTTTGCTTTAGACGGCCCGGCTGCTCGGGTAGGCAGCGTTGCATGTAGTGACGTCAAAAACACAGGGTGCCTCGCGTGGGAAGAATCTGCTGAAAATATTTAAAATTCATTTTCACAAAAACTAAATGAATTGCAACTGCCTGGCTCGGCATAAATTATTGTAGTACCGAGGAGAACAAATACCGAGAATTTGATTGAGACCAGTGGACAACGAAAAATCGCCGGAGTTGCCTTTTAAGCTAACTAAAGTAGACATCATGATCATGTACGAAAATGCATATATACACATTTCTATTAGAATTGCATGATTACGCACCTTCGGATCAGCCTTGGCCCTGGCGTACATAAAATGCACGCGAATGCCCTCTATGGTAGTGTGGTAGTGCTCGTAGGAGTTGAGCAGACGCTCCTGCTGGCGCCAGTCGAAGTAGTCCTTCCAGTGGTCTACAACACGGCGAAGCTCATGCGCGTTGAAGCCATACTCGAAGCGGCTCTCTTGGAGGGGCTCGGCAAGCTTCGTCGACGCCAGCCGTCGCTTCAGGTCCAGCAGTGCTTCCTCAGGAGCGTGCACGGTGAACTTGGAGATCACCGGGTCATCTTCTGGAGCAGCGCGCACTGCGCCGGGTGAGTGATTCTCACTCGTAACTTGTTCGAGAAGTGAAGCAAGAAAAAAAAAAACGCCTAAGAAGTTTGTGAGGACCGGGGTGCCTCGCGTCACGTGCGACGCCTTGTTTTGCTCAGAATGTCCTTTCATCCCCCTCTCCCAGATGGACGGAGCGGCGGCCCGTCACTGTCGAAGGCCGCCTTCTTTGCCCACGTGGTTATAATCAGTCTGTGATTGGGCAGCTGGTAGGTTCTGGCAAGTTTGCGCGTATCGGGTTTTGGGAGATGTTCGGGAGAACTCGCTGGGACTCGGAACGGCGCGTACGTGCTTTTGCGACCCTCCGGCCGACGGCCTCGTCGGCTGGATGGCGCGCGCCGTTTCGAGCTTCGACGACCACCGGCAGCGGCCTTCGATCGACACCCATATCTGTATGTTCTTTTCCTTCTATTTTCCTTTTCTGGGGGGCGCGCTGTCGCAGGTGCGCTGGCCGAGGGTTAGGTGGTTCTCCCTCTGCATGGTCTCTGTGTGTTATTGTGTTCGCGTGATGTTGATCGTTATTATCCTTTCTTTGTACTTTATTCGACCTTAGATTCGGCCTTGCTTTGTTTGCATGATTAACCTTATTATTAAATTACCACGCTCGGAGAGTGGCGCCTAATGTTCTCCTCCTTCGCCGCGTGCGCCGGGTAGGGCTATCTCGCCTCGAGACTGGCCGCGGGCTCACGCTCGCAGCAGCGCGGCCGTGCATGGCTGGAGATGCGCGAGCGCTCGGACGCGACGGCCCCGTTCTCTGCTCGTAGAGTGCTCGAACCACGGCAGGGTGTTGCTAGTGGCGAGTTCACTGCTAGTAACCCCCACATTTTGGCGCCCAACGTGGGGCCAGGCGCCCAGCCCTTGGTCGCTCAAACGACGAGCAGGTATCGGCAGAGTGGGGAGCAGAGAACAGGGCCGTTGCGTCCGCGCGCTCGCTCAGCTCAAGCCATGCGCCGCCGAGCTGCCAGGCGCGCCAGCCCGTGGCCCGTTTGGAGGCGGGTCAGCGCGTCGAGACGGGCCAGCGCGAACAGGCGCACGCAGCGGAGGAGAACATTAGACGTTACTCTCCGAGCATGGTAATTTAATAAAGGTTAAGTATACAAACAAAACAAGGCCGAATCTAAGGTCGAATAAATACAATGAAGGGATAATAACGATAAACAACACGCGAACACAATAACACAAACAAAGGACAGTAATCAGTACAACGCGAACACACAATGCATAAAGATCATGCAGGGACCATCTAACCCTCGGCCAGCGCACCTACGACCGCGCGCCCCCAGAAAAGGAAAATAGAAGGAAAAGAACATACAGGTGGTGCCGATCGCAGGTCGCCGCCCATGATCGCTGAGGCTCGAGACGGCACGCGCGATCCAGCCGACGAGGCCGTCGGCCGGAGGGTCGCAAAAGCATGTACGCACCGTTCCGAGTCCCAGCGAGTTCTCCCGAGCATCTCCCAAAACCCGAAATGCGCAAACTTGCCAGAACCTACCAGCTGCCCAATCGCAGACTGGTTAAAACCACGTGGGCAAAGAGGGCGGCCTTCGACAGTGGCGGGCCGCCGCTCCGTCCACCTGGCAGAGGGGGATGAAAGGACATTCCGAGCAAAATAAGGCGTCACACGGGAAGCGCGGCACCCCGGTCCCCACAAGTTTTATGCATAGCTTCATGCATCTTAAGAAAGAATGGGCGTGAGCAGGGTATGCTATGTGAAGGCAACAGATTGGATCCCTGCAGAAGGCAACCATGGCGGGGGCGCAGAAAGTTACATGGGGAGATCGGGGGTAACGTCGTCTCGGTTGGCAAGTGACCGGCTCACTTATTGGAGAACTATGGCGGAGGACTTTGTCCCGCAGTGGACGTAGACGTGATGATGATGTCATCGATACACATAGTGTTCACGTGACGTCACATCCTCAGCTCTCGCCCTCAACCGCCATTCATGGCTGCCATTGCTGGGTACATCCCTGGGTACATAGCGGACGCAGTTGACGTGCTGCAGCCAACCAGACATAATGGTGGCGAATGCCGGAAGTGATGAAGCCGAGCTAGGTGACGCGCGTACACACTATGTATAGATTGCACGCCGCAGCCTGGAACTTCTACAAGCAGGAAACTTGATGCTTTGCATTCATTTTGATGTCTGGGATTTTACGTCCCGAAACCAGGCGCCCAAAACCAGGTGATTACGAGACGCCGTAGTCGAAGGCACCAGAAACTTTGACACGGAAAGACGGGCAGAGGGGACACGACCAGTATGTGCGCTCGTCAAGACAAGTAAACGTGTGTTTTTAAGGTTCAGGTTCGGTACGGGTTGACGCAAGCTCCGGGACATCAGCTGGGCTTCAGGTTCACTTCGGGCTAAAGAAATGTCCATTCTGGTACGGTTTTCGGTTCAGGTACGTCACGTTCGACAGCCTGGCTATATCCAGTACTGCTGAAAGGCAGTGCTGCCTGCCACCGACTTTCGCGAATCGACGTGGAGCGTTCAGTGGAAGAACGACAAGAATGCCACCCGAGAAAAGGTATCTGTGGTGCTTAAACGTTATCCAATATTTTCGTAGGAGCAAATGACATGATTTCTTTCCGAGTTGCTCGGTCTGAACATGTTCCGATTGAGGTTCGTGCGTTCAATTTATGTACACCAAATTCCACTGCACGTAACGTATAAATCGTCGGTCGCGCGCACCTATATAGCGTGCGACACAGTGTAACACGTCATCGAAGCGCGCCCACTTTCGTAACCGTACGAAGCTGCACTCTTACCGTTCTTCACGCTGGCAGGTCCCCAGTATCCCGTCTTGTGGACCTTAAACGGATCGGGCGGCTGGTTGAGGAAGCCGATCAGCACGGCAGCTACGATGCCGCACACCAGGAAGAAGATGAACAGCCGCCGGCACATCATCTGCGCATGCAATGCATAGCATATGTAGCAGTATTTCAAAATTGCACAGCCAAGTAGAAGCGCGTGCACTGTATCAAATACACTATACCATATACGCAGCTCGCATAGCCAATTCTCTGCCAGCTGGGCCACGCGACGATCCTTACGCATCTATTTCAATATACCCTCATCTTGGGGAGTTAACGCTGCGGTTTCGTGTCTAGTGTCAAAATGGATGATGCTACTATGGAATAAAATGCATGAAAAGAAATCTGCCTATTCATTCGACGCGTTATAGGATATTCATAGTTTGCGGTCACGACACATAAAGCTGGGTAATCATTCGTGTAACAGTCTAAGATGGCGCCATCCACAAGCCTTACATAATTCGCCTGCGTAGGCAGCAAGCACTGAAACGTCACCATGTGCCAGCAGCTGTATATAAAGCAGTAATGAGGAACGCTTGAGAAGTCTAGAACGCCGCCTAGTGGGCAGACAGAGCGAATTGGTCGGACGCGAGAAAAATTGGCAGATACATTGAATTCATTATGACGAGGCGACAGTGCACGCGGTAATCTTAAAATGGCCAAACGTGCTTACGATGCGATGGACCTCGAACCTGCAAGCGCGCTTTCCTGCCATCTTTGATGACAACTCGCACCACTATTGGCCTATGTCGGCTAGCGGATGAGTAGGGAACCCACATAACAGTTTGGAATAGTCTTCTAGTATAGCGGAACAGCTATAGATATACGCTAACGTAGAACACATCTTCGTGCAGAAACACAACGAACTAGCAAGTCGTATCACAAACGACCTAAATTCCAATAAAACCTTATGCTGGGCAGCTTTGTTCATATCTTCAGTTAGTTGAAAGTTGGCGCCCGTCCATGCCCTCCCATGTGCGTCCTTGTTCAGTTGGCGTATACTTTTTTTTTCTTTAGACCTAATTTCACTATGGTTGCAGAAAACATAAATCTCGACGAACTTGTGGGCTCTTTGAAAGACACGAATTGAGCCATCTATAATGTCCTGGACTATAATGACATAAAATGTCCTGAAACAACTCGTACCACATCAGGATCGTGCGGGCTGAGAAGACAGTGTCCAGCCATGTGGTGAGAGTCAAGGGTGGATGGCACTACCCCTATCGAGCTGTAGGCTGAAATCCACACAGGCATGGCGTGGATTTTTTGTTTCTCGTTATAGCGATAGCGGTTGCGGACACCGGTGGCTGCGGTGGACCAATTTCGGCCATTGCAAAAAGTCCAAAACTGGTTACGCTGTAAAGTATATAAAGTTTGCTTAAGAGACGTAAACGCAAAATCCGAGACCTTTCGTGGTCGAATCCAGGGCTTCGCGCTTGGAAACCGAAGTCCATTCCACTCCACGTAACGGTTGTTCAAGCCCATTCCGTTAACTTGTGAGTTTAAATTTTTGCTGAATCATTGTCATTTTTGCTAGGTCATGCACAAGACCGATTTCTACCACAATTCTTTAGTGTTTCCCACACTTAGTACCGAAGTCCGAGTCCAATTCCGCGAATTTTTAGTGTTCTCTTTGTTTACCCAAGTCGTCAGTTTTCATGACGCGTGCTCATGGCTGTGACATCTACAATCATTATTTGCTGTTTCCTGAACTTAGCACCTACTTCCGAGGTTGTTCCATCGTACTTTGAATGTTTTAACATTTTTTCACTTAGTCATTGTCACGTTTCCTGAGTTATGCTCATTACACATAACTATGATATCAAGCCCAATCCTTCAGCGTTTCAACCTATAGCACCGACTTACGAAGCCAGTATATCGCTTTTAAGTGTTAACCATTTCCCGCTGAGTCATGGTCAGTATTCAGTCATTGCTATATTCTACTACCACACCATGGTGTGGTAGTAGAATACAAACACGGTAGGTCGCAAACACTTTTGTTACGGTAATGCATTACCGTACCAAAAGTGTTTGTGTACCCATTACGAAAGTAACTCTCGATTCTTGTACACACCGGGTTATCGACGGATTCTCCCGCCCTGCCATACTCATTATCATAATTAATTTGGTTATTATTATGATCCCCCATGACAAACATTTCGATCAATTAGGCGATGTTTATGTTCTATGGCGCTAGTCCTCAGCATTTGGTACGCTTTTTGTTGGGGACTGACTATACCTCTCAGGATTGTTTAACACGATAACGTTAAGAAGCTCATGTAGCTGAATATCTGATGACGGCGAAAACGACCATCTCAAGCTACCCCCGCGTTTCCCGAAGCACCCCACAACGCAAGCCCTACGCCATTGCATATGTGTGTTAGTGAAGAAAGCTCAGAAAAATCGTAAACGACCTCTCCTATGCTAGAGACGGGATACTGGTTCCTTGAAGCTATTGCACTCTTTTCTTCACTCATCTTGTCGACTATTTTCGGATGATTACATCCACTATGCTAATACTCTTTCAACTAGACGTCACCACAGGCTCAACTTAAATCCCTTTTTTACGCACACGAACATTCTTAAGAATAGTTATTTTCCTAGAGTTATTGAAAGGTGGAATGAATTACCGGGTTGTACTCGTGAATTGTCGTTGTCGGATTTTGTAGACGTGCACTGTTGTGATAAATCGTTTGTTTTTGTTTTTGCTGCATGGCAACCTTGTAACAATGTATTTGTGTGAAAATGTATTCCACTGCTGCAATATCCCTGCATGGGGCAGCGGTATTTGAAAATAAAATAAAAATAAATAAATAACACCTAGGCACATTTCTTCTTCTTTACAATACGAGACTGGCAGTATTCATGTTGATATGACAGCTCCGACTGTACACTGAATGCACGAGAAAGCATAATTCCGTCATGAGGAGGCGATGCGAAAGAGGCCCAGTGACGCTCTAGCGTTCACCATTACAGGCGAAGCTTAAGCGTCCTCCAGACAGACAACGAACTTTTATTAAGGTCCTTCAACATTTTTTTTAGTGGACAGAAAATAAAGTTGCGTCTCCCTCCGGTAAAAATGAGAAGATCGTGTGCTTAGAACAAGTGTGTTTATGCTTTAGGGCAATTGCACCCAACTATGGAAGAGGTGACGCAGCTGTCCCTGTAACACGAGAGGGCCACACTGGCTCACCTATAGCAGTGTAATAAGAAAATTTGCGACATTTCCCTAGATTGATAGAAACGAGCATACTCGTATCCCATAAAAAAAGGGAGAATGCTTTCAACACGGCCCTGAAAGCCGCGGTAAAAAATTACTGCTGGCGCGGGCCATGCTTCGCGATGTGTGCCATCCTCCATGTGCAAAAAACAAAAACAAAGAAAAAACGATAGAAATACCCAAGCAGGCGCGCTTATCGTGCTTAAGAGTAAACACTTATTACTTAGACTTGTATTTTACACACATATGAAAGCGTTCGTTCGCGACAGACATGTAATATTAATCCCTATATTAAACTGGTTGAGGAATTGCCATCCGCGCTACCTGACCCCCTCGTCTCCTCCTAAGTCCTTTAGAGATCCACTAGAAACATGTAACGAGCCTACCAAGCACTTTTATTTAGGACGTAGAGAATTCTCGCTTCGACACAAGGGACTTAACAGGACGCAGTCTGACACTGTGCGCTTGCTCCTGACGAACTCTTACCAGAATCCTTGGCGTATGAGCCGAATCGACCAGGACTACAACGGCTCCTTCAATTGCAGAGTGCGGTGGACATGTGGCTCTCGGGACATGCTGTGGGGATGCGCGACACAGGCCTCCTATCTAAAGGACAAGGACAAGTCGGACGCCGGTCCTAGCAGCAGTGACTTAAAGGACCAATCCTGGGCTGTCCAGAAGGCTCGCGAAAGCGGCGGAGACCTTAGGGCTCTCCGTCCCGACGTGGGAGGTCAGATGTCCTTCAAGACATTCTTTTTTGAAATAAAGTTTTTCCACCACCACCACCACCATCACCACCAAATTTTGAGGCTATAAAAAGCCTGCTGTAGGCTTCCTCTGCATGCAAGGGCACTCGCCACGCCGTGTTGGGCACAGCAAACGTTTAAAACATATTTCAACTCGCTTCCAAACAATGTCCAAGTGCTCGTTCTGGCGATCGAGACCTGTCGCATGCGCGGTTAACACCCACGTCACTATTTCGGAAGCGCAGCTAAAGCTTAGTGACACCACCACAACAGTGACGGATGCAATAAGCAGTGAACAACTGAATGATTTGTAGGGTCTGACGTCCCAAAACCAGCACCGATTATGAAGAGACACCGTATATAGTGGAGGTCTCCGGAAATTTCGACCATCTGGGGTTCTTTAACGTGCACTGACATCGCACAGCACACGGGCCTCAACATAAGCGCTGAACCACCGCACCGGGCAAGCCGCGACGATGTTCTTTTCCCTACGGGTGTTTGACCAACAGAAGAAGGCAGGAAGAACACAAAAGGACGCGAGAACGCAGCACCCAGAGTGCTTTTAAATTAATTAATTCCTGGTGTTCTGAATCACAAAACCACGATACGATTATGAGAGACTTCGTAGTGGACGGCCCCGAAAATTTCGACCATCTACAGGTTCTTTAACGTGCACTGACGTTGCACAGCACAAGGGCCTTAACATTTCGCCTCCATCGAAATGCAGCCGCCACGGCCGTGATTCGATCCCGCGACCTTCGGATCAGCAGCCGAGTACCACAGCCACTAAAAATGCATATTAAAAACGATATAAAATTTACGAAACTCATTGGGAGCTGTATATCATCGATATGGTGTCAGAGCAAACGTATTTTATAATAAATACATAATTAATCATCACGATAATTACCATAGA
This sequence comes from Hyalomma asiaticum, assembly GCA_013339685.2. Taxonomy (NCBI): domain Eukaryota; kingdom Metazoa; phylum Arthropoda; class Arachnida; order Ixodida; family Ixodidae; genus Hyalomma; species Hyalomma asiaticum. Next base: position 37,676,126 of record CM023486.1, read on the forward strand.
ATCAACAAAATCCATGAGATATAATACCACTTGTGGTTCGTGCCATGCATATATGGGTAGTGTACATGCAGTGACAAAGTTCAGAACACCACCTAGGTGCGAGCGCTGAGGAGACACCAAAGTCAAGGATAGGGCGCGCCTCTTATCAAGTGTACATCGTATACTATACGAAACTTTGTGTTTTCGTAGATCTTCATTTGCCCTGCGTCTTCCTTCTTTTTTTTCTGTGACAGACTCTCTCGGACGTGAATCAGAGGTGCCGTGGTCGTGTATTAACGTCCTATAGGAACGGTGAGAAAAGAACCTCTAAAATGACACAGGAGAGGGCTGTGTACAGTCAGTACGATATTACAGTGGCCATCTGTTACTGGTACATCGAGGACACGTGAATGGAGTGCGCTAAAATTCTGCCCTTTGCAAGAATGGCCTCCTCCAATAGCATACGAGATCATTTCAGCCAACGCCAAAGCCGCAGCGACAAGGGACTCAGCGGACTTTGCTCGAGTCAAACACAGCGCTTCCTTCACACAGATTGCCCGAGACATATGAGGAAATCACTGCGATGCTTCGGCCTGCTTTGGATGCAGTGCACGACCTCCTAAGTATGCTACACAGTCCGATAGCCGAAACTTATCTGAATTCAAGTACTAAATACCCCTCATCCGCTGCTTTCAGTTGGACTGTGATCATCATGGCAAGGGGTTTATCCAGAATTTCGATTTTGGGGGGATGTTACCAATGGGGTAACCAGTACGCAAGGGAGTGTGAATACCAAGTCATTGGTTAACCAGAAAATTCCTGGGTGGGGGGAGGGGTATAAATCCCTGCATTCATTTCTGGCAGATGGTCTTTCCACATTGAAGCAACGAAGACTGTATTCCTATTTGTTAGAAACAACTTAATGAGCAAACAGACAATGAAGCCCAGGAAGCATAGGGGAAGTTACTTGTGGTATTGTAATTGTGGAGAAAGTAGAAAGGAATTAAAGTGGACGAAAAGACAAACCTGCCTTCGGTGGGAACCGAACCCACGACCTTCGGATGTCGCGTCCGATGCTCTACCAACTGAGCTACGAAGGCGGTCGTTCCCCCCGTCCACTTTATTGTGTATTTTTGTACGTATTATCCTGGGAGTGTTGGGCAGCGCCACTCGTGGCCGAGGCGGCGTGTGTGGAACACACTTTCTTGCCAGGAGGCGTCACGTAGAACGTGAACTTAGATGAGATGGCTGCTGCCCAATAAGCCCTCGCATGCTACCTAAGGCACCAAGTCTGCCGCAACGAGGCCCTATGAAATAACGAAAGGGAAGGGGTCAAGGGCTCGTTCTTTTCCTAGGCTTCATTGTCTGTTTGCTCATTAAGTTGTTTCTAACAAATAAAGAACGAGCCCTTGAACAAGTGGTTATTCAGATGAACGGTTTAAAGTACATAATACTCTACAATGAGAAAGCTTAATATGGCCGCCCCAGAAGGTGCGTGTTTTTTGGCTCTCGCAGTCACCATGTGTGTTCAGAACAGATGCAATCGATTCAGGGCAATAACGTACCCTACAATGGGAAAGCTGTCGCAGCCGTCCAAGGAATCATAGGCGGAGAGCACGGGAAGGGGGCAAGGAGGCGCGTGCCTCCCCCCTCCCCCCCCGCCCTTTCTCTTGGACTTTCCCAAGGTGGCGTTGCCCCCCCCCCCCCTCCCCGGTAAATCTTGCAGCTCATCCCCCCACCTCCCGTATCCTCCGTCCGAAAAAAAAAATAATAAATGCCAGAGCGTAGCTGAGAACCAGAGGAAAGAAGCGCTTCTGAGCATTACAAGGAAAAACAGCCTCTATAGTCTGTTTCCGGAGTTCCGTCCAGCACTGCGGAAGCTACAGGCCCCTTCGGGCAATGCCGAGGGCAAACACGTGCTAAACGTATCCCTCCGCGCTATGACATCTGCCAATGGTGGACGCTGCAGTGGCAGGAGCCACCTCGGATTGATTGATTTGTGGGGTTTAACGTCCCAAAACCAGCTCTGATTTTGAGAGACGCCGTAGTGGAGGTCTCCGGAGGTTTCGACCACCTGGGGTTCTTTAACGTGCACTGACATCGCACAAGACACGGGCCTCAACATTTTGCCTCCATCGAAATGCAGCCGCCGCGGCCGGGATTCGATCCCGAGACCCTCGGATCAGCAGCCGAGTATCGTAGCCACCCTGGCGGGACTGGAGCCACCTTGGAGGAGGAAGGAGTGGGCTCGCAGGTGCGTGTCCGAACAATGGCATTTATTCTCGCTTGATGGCCTCGTGGCCTTGGCTCTGCTGCACGGAACTCCTGAAGCAGACTATAGTAAAGTTCCCTGCTTAATCCCCTCACCCTCTGACCGACGAAATTTAACACCAGCGTAGCGGATAAGCAAAGGAAATGAGGGCTTTTGAGCATTGCAAGAAAAAACAAAAACAGACAAGGTAATTCAGGTGAATAAAACGAATTCGAATTATTATAAAACATTTATTTCGATGCAACCACCCTCGTCACGCGAGATGTAGATGTAAATATATATATCAATATAAATAGCAGGGAAGCAATGTACCAGTTTACTGTTGAAATAGACGTGAAACATGACAATATATGGTTTCTGTGGTGAACCATGATGAAGTTACCCCCGTCAAACTGCTTGCCAGGAATGATACGTACTATTAGGTTTCATTGCAATTAGAACAAGTGTAGTAGGTGAACGATTTATGGCACCGTACTACGGGAGGGCTGCTGCAGCTGTGCACAACTAGTATACGACAGCTTAACTCGTTGAAACCAGAATGCCGTATGGCCTCTCAGTGTACGCACCCGTCAGGAATGTGATGCCACACTAACCGATTGCGTTAATATTTTGCATATTATCATTGCCCGATCCCACGTTTTATTGCAGTGTTTCACAAGCGTTTTGCGCCCTGCATGAGCCTCTTATCCGAGATTCCGTTGTACACTTCGGCAAGATCCGCGCTGAGAATGTTTCAACACACGAGGTCTCCGCACGACGCATTTAGATCTCGAACACTAACGCATTATGGTGTCAAGACGTTTGGTCCAGCGATGCGGTGGCTATAAACACTAAGTGTGCGTGCATAAGTTTGCCTTTTGTATTTATTAAGAACAAATCTGTCACTAACTGTACGAACTCACGCTTAACTTTCGTGTTCAACGGTGTCAACTATACTCTCTTATTTGTCTTCGTGGTCTGGCGAGAAGTCGCGTCACTCAACCATTCTTACTGCTACACCGTCTGCTACCAACGTTATTAGACTGGACTCTAGTCTAGTAACGTTAAATGGTCTGCTGCGGAAGTACCGTCTGCTAACGCGCACTGCAGGACGGTACTGCACCGCGCCCAAGGAACCGCGCCCTACCGTCGATCCTAACGGTGGTGTGAACTCGTCCATACTCATGTCGTGGAAGGAACGGCCGAACGTGGTTATGCCCAGACGAACGTAGGTAACGGTATAGTGCCTAGAAAAAAAAAAATTCTAGGCACTGTAGTAACGGCACGATTGCTCGGACAACGCTACCAACGCCGTCAGCCCATGATGCCGTTTTTTCCCCCTTTCAGGGAATCTAGGGAGTTGTGGCGCACTACATTACTGAACGGACAAACAGCTGTACGCGGTGCCTTTCGCGACCTTGTGTGCTTACATGTACTCTCTGTAAATATTGCATTAATCTATTCCATAGGCTACTGAAAATTGAGAAACAAACACGACGACAAAAACAAAAATGCGCAGCGAAACAGTGCGACGCCAGCGCCACCAACCCCGCCAACTAGATTATTTTCTCAGCGGCACGGCTGGGAGCAGAGCAGGGTCCCAGGATTTTCCTTTCGGTTTCTAACCGTTCATTAGTAATTAAATTCGATGGGACTGATCCGTGTCATGAGCGTCCAGCCTGCCGATGGTTAAGATACACCCTCCGCAGGGCAATGGATCGGCATTGGACAGTGCCTACTTGGCGGCCGACACCATGCGACCGCCGGACTCCGTGCGGCCCGAAAAGGCCAAGGGGCCCGAGACCAACCCGGACTTTGCCACCATCCGAATCGTCAGCCGCGTTGTGCTTTTCGTGCTTAGGAAATGCTGGATGGTGTGCGGAGTCTCGTTCGTCACCATATTCGTCATCTACTGGTACTGCAGCAGCATCCTAGCGCTGCTCCTGTTAGTCTTCGCAATTACAGGTACGCACGCGCTTTGACAGGCGCCGCTCTCTGACGCGTTCTCGTCACCGATCGCGACTATCTGCGTCCGAGAAGCGGGTGTCTTGGCCGCGTCTCGAAGGCGGGAACTTCGGGGGTTGCGGAGACACGCAGAGCGTACTCACCGTGCACGTTGGTCAAGCGTGGAGGAAGGAAGCGCGCCGCTGCTGCTCCAAAGTGTCCTTGTCGTTGTGGAGAGGGCGAACCTGTCTTCGCGGCAGGAAATGCTCCCCCGCACACTTTTCCTCAGCCGGCGTGTGCCGCTGCGGTTACGGCAGCCGCGATGTGCATTTGAATCGGCTGCGCAAAGTTCAGTCCCCGTCGCGTCTCAAGTGCACGCCCGTTGACAATATTATCCGGTGTCGAAGATAAGAGAGTGCAGATATTTACGGCTACTGTAGCGATAGCGTACTAGTCTGGCATGTGAGCCTGTTCCGAGAGAGCAAATATTGGGTGATATAGCTGCTAAGCTGCTAAATTGATCGCGTTGCACAGCGGTGCAAAACAGTGCAATGCTAAAACAGCGTCACATACGATTTCAGTGTATTCATGTAATGTTTAAGCATGTAGGATAAGCGCCTAGTGACACCTCCTGCTAAAGCTGTGGAGAGTGCAACTGCATCCTGCGGTCTATAAGTAGAGACCACCTGTGTTTTCATTTCCTTGAGGGAAGTAAATTAGGTGGCACACAAGACTGTGCTAGACAGTTATGGTCTGGCAGTGTAGTCGTTTGTGAATGCTCTTGCTGTGCGACAAAAGTAGTCAAAAGCACCGCTGCTGTGGTGTTATCAGAGAAAAGTGAAGTGGTAATCCTGTTTTCATATTATCAGAGGAGCTCCTTTATACTTCAAGTACTGTTTGGTCGGGGCTTCACACCTTTGTCGTGCTGCCATTCATGACGTTCCAAACTGGTGACTTGACCATTGGTGTCATTATTTGACACTAGGGCTAAGCTCGAGAATACAAATTTGATTCTTGGCCATGGCATCCACATCTCAGTGAAAAGGGAATGCAAGAACGCTTGCGTAATTAAGCTAGTTGCCTGTCGGAGGACCCAAGATGATCAACATTAATCCAGAGCCCTCCAACGAAGTGTGCATCAAAGATCATGTTTCGGATAACTGTGAGGCAGTGACACTGGAAACTGTTAGCAGGGTGGATATTTGCAGCAGCGACTTTATTGCTGACTGCAGCTCAGCTTACAGCTTGAGCCAAGACTGTTCTTCCTTTCCTTTGCTCATTCGACAGCACGCGTGCGCATTGTCCGAGCGACTAAATATACATTTGTGGCAATATTCTGGGGTTAGCATGCAAAATTCCAACAGCTATTACTACTCTTTGGCTCTGCACAAGTCCAAGCCCCATCTTCATGCCGACTGCCTGTGTTATGGCAAAATTGTGTTCTGCCTTATAGTGAATTCATTGTTCTAATGTGCTAGAGTGCCAGCCTGGCTTCGAGCGCAATACACTGATCCATTTGTTTCCAATGACATGTTTCAGTGTTACTGTTCAAGCTCTTTTGTGGCTCAGAAAAATGTAAGCGATAAAAAAAAAAATAAACGGTATTCTTATGAGTCTCGGAATATAGAGACAGCAATAATGAACGTCTGTGCTTCTGGTGGCTGCACCAAAGTGGTCTAGTGGCTATGGCACTCGGCTGCTTATCTGAAGGTCGCAGGATTGAATCTCAGCCACCGCGGCTGCAGTTCGATGGAGGCGAAATGTTGAGGACCGTGTACCATGTGATGTCAGTGCACGCTAAAGAACCCCAGGTGGTCGAAATTTCCGGAGCCCTTCACTACAGCATATCTCATAATCATATCATGGTTTTGGGGCTTAAAACCCCGAAATCAAACCGCGTGCTTCTGCCATGCCATATGCATAGTGTCCAACTACTTGAATTCTCTGTGATGCTTAAAATTTGGCCTTGTCCTGCAGTTTCACAAATGTTGATGTTAAATTTTATGAAAATTGGCATCTGTTCTACAAGAAAGTTGGTAGAAAAGGGGGCTGCACAGAATGTCAACTAGAGCTTGGGACACCTTTGTGGTGTTGAAATGACACCAGGGTGATACTTGGTCCCAGTAAGTTCTTTTGAAGAAGCTACTAGGCTAGTGAGATCAGCAAGAGTAATGGTCTTGAAGCACAAGGGGAAGTGCAACGTAAGTTGAAAGGAAACTGTTTTTTCTTAGTCTTTACCAAGTTAAACTTCATCTGAACATAAAAAAGAAAATAAAGCAAATTAACTTGCTCATGTGTCCTGTGGAAAGGTGCATGTTCAGGACAAAAAACAGGACAAGGTTCAACTTTAGATTAGAAAGTATCTACTGTGTTGCCTATACATCACCTGCAAGCTTTCCCAAGCCTGTGATGTAAGAAAAACCTGACTCAATGAAAGCATATTTACAAAGCATCTCATCTTTTTCTTAGTTTGTCATTGTTTGTTTATTGCCATTGGCATTGACTTCGCTCATGTACAGACCCACTTTGCCTAATAAATGGCATGTCTAGCAACGTTGGAGCAGCTATAACTAGGTGTGAAACCCACTTGTGTCAGAAGTGATGCATTGCCCTATCACTAAATGCTTGTCGTATTGTTCTGTGAAGTTGATAAACGCAGCAAGCTTTTGTGGCTACTGACAAGGGCTTGCTTCGCCAGCTGTCTGTATGCATAGTGCAGTAGAGGTTAGCAATTTGGCCTGCAGTGGCAACGAAACGAACAGTGAAGAAGGCAAGTTGTAGTAGTGTTTCATCAGGTGTGTAAGATTTTCACATTAGTCTTGTGTAGCCTTGCGGAGATTAAACCAGGAATGACCATGGGCAGTTGAATACAGGTATATTCAATCCATGTATGATTGTGTATGTGGAACAGTTGTGAAGTCCCACTGAAAATTCCTGTTGAAAATTTTTCGGATGCGTGTTCACGGCGGGTGCAAGCTGCTTTGCACATGCCGGATTTTCCCGGTCGCACGCAGAAGACGCTGATGGTGACTACGAGGACTGCCACGATCTCTACGAAGCCGTGAACAGCATCGTTGGCGCAGATATGGAAGGCAACTTCGAATCATTCGCGATGGCTGACGTAGATGTACCCGTCGTTGCCCCAGCTAGGGATACCGAAACAGCCGACTCGCTTGGAGGCCCCGATCAGGAAGATGAGCCGCTAGACGAACAGCCTCGCGAGATACCAGCAGTGGCACAAACGCAGGAGTGCCTCCGTCTGTTGCTAAATAGAGCGGAATGCACGGGCGGCGACCACAACCTCATAATTTGCCTGAACAAACCGGAGCAGGCACTCCTCGCGCCCAGCCAAGGCACCTGACAAAGCCAGCTGACTGACTTTTTTGTGTGTGAATAAAAGTTTGTTTCACCGAATACCACTTCTGCGAAGTTGTCATGGATAATTTAGCATATATTGAATTACCTGTATCATGGAGTTTCTTGTGATCACCTTCAGGTTCGGTTAATCTGTATATTAAGTCGGTAGCGTACCTAAATGAAGGCTGAAAAAGCTCCACAACGCCTCTGTGACACGCATTAGTGATGCCACCTACTACTACAAATTGTTGTACACTGTTGTTATTATTAAGGGTTTTGTTCATTCCTGCCGCAAATGCATTAGCATGCCTTTAATGTACTGTCATGTTCAGAAGTAATGTACGGAGCAGTGTATTGCTGTAATGCTGTAGGTAATGCCAGTGACAAGATCAGGCATCCCCCCCCCCCCAAAAAGTGCCCATTTATCATTGATTGACTTCCGGGGTTTAAAGGGACCCTGAAAAGGGGGGGGGGGGGGGTTTGACGATTTTGGTACAAACATGGTGATCCGGTAGAGCGAGTCATTAGGATCATTATAGGATAGATTTCAGCGCTCTGCGTAAAGTGTGCAATGTACAATAAGGTTTTGAACACGCGGGTGGCAAAAGATCGCAGCGGCTCGCCAAGAGGCATTTTCAAACGCTCCCGCCATTGAACGATGGATGGGGAGGCTGCTGATTGCCCCCTAACCAGTGACGTGTACGTAGTTTTCCCAACCTAACTGCGAACAACATGCTCCTACAATATGCTTCTGCGTTTCAGCAAACGGTATCGTCACGGCATCTGGCGGGCATACACACGAGTCGCCGGTGCTTTATTACAGAGGCTAGCACTGCCAAGGCCGACGACCTCAGTAAAGATATTGGGGCGCTATATTGCTACGGAGGGCTCGGCAGAGCGGCTGACGCGTGAGGCGCAGTCGTCACTAGCGCGCACTCCCCAGCTGATCGAGTTGAGGAGGGACAGCAGTGGTAAGGAGGAAGGCGACAGAAATAAGCCCATAGCTGCCTTAGCGCATGGTGCTTCACTTTATTTATGGTGTCAGTGATTTCATAACTGTGTTGCCTAATCAGTGATGCAATCTCAAAAAAACGTTTCAGGGACCCTTTAATTTCTGAAAACCACTATATGATTATGAGAGATGCCATAGTGGAGGGCTCTGGAAATTTCGATTGTCTGGGGTTCCTTCATGTGCACTGATAGAGTACACTACGTGGGCCTCAACATTTTGCTTCCATCGAAATGCAGCCGCTGCAGCCGGAACCTTCGGATAAGGAGCCGAGTGCCATAGCTACTAGACCACTGTGGTGCGGCTACCCATTTATCGTTCTCGATACTTCACAAATTGGACTGGCCTCAAGGGAACTCAAAAACAATCTTGCTCTGACGCATTATGTGATGCAGTACCTGCAAGCGAGTGTGTGCACAAGAATGACAGCTTACCACAGAACTTCTCAAGGGAGAGAGATTTTACTTGTGTTGCCTGCCCTTCCCCTGGTTACATTATGACACATGCCAGAAATGAGATTTTGAAAGAACCACTCCCTTCACAGTCTTTTGCATGAAGTCAGTAAGGCAATGGTTTTGGTGGCTAAGAGAAGGACATAATAAAGGTTACTATCCGCCAGCATGTCTCTAAATACTTCGTTTAAGAACTCTTGCTCTTTCATCCTCTTGTAAGTAAGCTGGCAGTATCTGGCATATTCAATTGCCTCTACTGTGGGGAAACACAGAATGGATGCAGCTTTTAGCCTGCTTTGTGTCAGCGAAGAATTTCAACTAGAGCACCACTCAACTTCTGCTGTGGTTATAGCTGCTGTGTTTCAGTACAGAAGACGTTTACAGTCTAATCTCATTACAACAGACGTTGATAGTGAAGAAAATTTTGGTCTGTTCTAAATGGAGTATGTAGAATACAAATACAATACTATTAAAGGAGACTTTTCTGTAGGCACTCCATGAGTCTGTTATAACCAGAGTGAATTACAAGTCACAGACATGGTTTAAGAATGCATTTATTCCTCTCTGACTTTTCTAACAGCAGCCTGTCAGCTCTAACTGTGCTGTCCAAGGAACAGTTTGAACACTATGCACGTTTCCGTCATTACAAGGCTATTGACGTTATCTGCCACCATAGTACTTCACTCTGTTGATCCCAAGGCTGCTGTCAAGTGATGTTTGATGTTGGAAGCTAGTGAATTTGAGGTGGTCCACTGTACATAAGCCTGCTGTAAAGAAGTGCTCACCAGCTAGCTGGCCTTATAATTTAGTCCTTTATATCCAAACATATGTTGTATCAGAATTCACTGTAAAAGAAGTTCACTCAATGGAAGAGATAGGAAGACCAGCACAACACCATAGTTTGGTATGTTGTATCCAAATATCTGTTGTAACCAGATCTGTTGTAATGAGGTTATACTGTATAAAAATCGCTTTGCTGCAGATGTCTAGTTTAATTTGGTGCATTTTACTCATTTGTTTGGCGTATTAGCATTCGTTGCTGTCATGCATAATTCTGTTACAAAGTTCAACAACACACAATTCTGTTACAAAGAAAGTACCTATTTCTCTAGGCAAGCCTATAAACTAACAGTGCACCCTCTACTATATATACATGCAGAAGCTCTGTTAGTATCAACACACATGCACATGCAATCTTTTTTACTGGCCAGAGTATGCTCACCTGAAGGACTTTTGTAATGGCTAATACAAAAGCCATCCTAAGATGTTGGACAGTCATTTTGTTTAACATCCGGATTAATGAAACACATGAGTCACAAACTCCAAGTGTAAAGAAACTTCACAAGCAGGATTACACTTCTGCATGCCATAGCACTAGCTACTGCCATGCTTTCCTTTCTGTAATAACAGTGCTATAGCGGAGCAATCTTAAGGACTTTTCTTTTTCAGGGCCAAGAATATAACAAGGCTCCAATATGTATATAAAGAAAAAGGGAGGTACAGACGTTTTTTGCTGGTGATGTTAGCCTAGAAAACACCTAATTCTGCAGTTTATACATGACAGTACTAAGGAGATGGGTGTATCCTGTTAGTATGGTACACTGCGTTATCCATCCTTGCTAGGTCAACACATGGACACACGTGTGTGTGCATGTGTGTGTGTGTGTGTCTTTTACGATAATGTCGACTGTATTCGGCCCAGCATGGGGAGACAACTGCTGTCATTGTGAACTTAAGGTGTTTGCATTTGATTTGCAGGGCTCGTATACCAGGTGGGCGATTGGCTACTGTACCATCCGGAACAGCCAGCCCATTCACGCCTATATGTGCCCTCTCCGAGCATGCTGGGATTGCCAGCAGAAAGCCTGCAACTGAAGACACATGACGGCGTCACGCTACATGCCTGGCTTATCAAGCAGCCTCCCGAGTTGTTCAGCCAGGCACCCACACTGCTTTACCTGCACGGGAATGCAGGAAACATTGGACACAGGTTGGCTGCTAAGTGTCGCTTGCTTGGCGAGAAATTTCAGCATTGCTTGGAAAGACTGCCTCCGCAACGCGCAATGGGCAAGTGGTATCCTGGAGGCTGTACATGGAAAGTAAACTGTGCAGACCTTTAGGTGTGGTGTCGGGGTTAGTAATGAAACGAGTGAATGACCTTTGTCGTCGGCATCCTGTTGTTCTCACGTTGGGGAGAACATTGGGTTGTTAATGGCAAACATCATCCGCTCACTGCATTGCTACCCCTGGTACAAAATCTCAAGCACACGAAAGGTTTTCTTAGTAAGTGTTTGATAGGTGTTGGGCCTGTACAGAATTTATGGTGCAGTGACAGTTTCTTTTGCGGTGTCTGACAAAAACAAGAACCTGCCCTGTTTCATGAAGGCAAGCCATCACATGGGGGTGACCAGATGGTTCACTTTCCGAACAGTCATAGGGCAATGCCCTATCTTTATCTAATGGTAAATGTACCACATGTTCATTTCAGAAGAAGAGGAAAATTTGCAGTGCTTACATTTGTGGAACGGCAATTTACTCACACCTAAATATGTTTTTCATTCTCGGACAACGGTTTGCACTTATGTGTATTCAGTCCAGAATGCCGTACATTCTGTATTTCTTTATGGCTCCATCAGTACATGCCCTAGAATTTAGCTCTATATGATTTGAATACCTTGAACTTGAACATATTCCTTTAAATTCATATCAAAGGGAACGCCGGTTAGCACAGCGCTTAAATCAAATGACACAATTTGAAAGGTTTCTGCTACCAAACATGGTAGTATATATAAAGACTCTTTCCAATACAGTACTGGTATTGCACACTTTTGTTGTATGAGTTGCTTCCTATAGAGCTAAAACTAATAAACGTCCCAATGTTGTTACAGACTTCCGAATGTAGGGGGCCTGTTCCACCGCTGTGGATGCAACATTCTTCTGCTCGAGTATCGGGGATACGGTCGCAGTGAGGGCACGCCCAGTGAGGAAGGTAAGCGCTGCGGAATTGTCATATCATCTTGGAGAGACATCGACGAACGTCCATGCGCACTCTCCGCGTGATTCATGATCACAACAATGTGACTGTGTTGATATTTCGAAGTGAATTTCTGCGGCTCTCAAATGAAGCTGCTGATAAGCTACATCTGGCTGCACTTTATTCGTGCGCCTTTGAATGTTTAGCACATTGGAGTCACCACCAGGCTACCAGCTGTAGGTTTGTGAAACCATAGCATGTGCTTCACATGCAGTTGCTAGTGTGTTCGAATCCCGCTACTGCTGGGTCACACTTACCACATGATTGTGTAGTAACCATGTGTAACCACTCCTATTTGAATTTTCTTTTGTCACTTGCTCTCTGCATTAACAGCAAGAGGTGAATGGTAATATAAGCCTTCGCTTCATCTTTCATATTCTCGCCCAATTTGCTACATCAAATGTGCTGAAACTCCCTGTGGAAGGAAGCGTCTGGGGCTTCCTTAGAACACAGTGTATGTGTTTCTTACTGATGTAGGCCTTGGAAGACGCTGCCAAATATCTGTGATGTCACACGTTTTAGTGCTGGAACTTCAAAGCAGCATTGCCACCTGTGTCTCCTTTTTGTGCATTTCCCAGCTTACTGAGGGTTCTCTCCTCACAAGAGCAGTGTTATTGGTAATTTGAGAAACTAACGTACTGATACAAGAAAAGTTCTTTTTCATTTTAGTGTCCCTTCCACAACATTTTTGTATGTTTGCGTCGATTTGAACTAAACCCCATTGTGTTTACTAATTTTTCATGCCAATTTCAAATGTGTAGTAGCTTATTTAATAGTTGTACTGGTTCAAAAGATGTAGAGGTTTGCCAAAAAAAATTTATAAGCACATCTCACGGTGGCGTTTTGGCAGTTAAATCATGTTAAACCAAAAAAGAAAGAGCCTGGCCCAAATGCCCAAGGCAAGCTCTACGGGGTGGTCCCATTTTGGTACTCTTGTGACTGATGCACATGTCTTGACCTTTTGGTGCCTACAAGTCTCCGTTTAGGCTTGTTCTCTTCAACCGCACGAAACATTTGCTTTAAAATGAGAAATTTCATGTCCGTTTCTATGGGAACATCAGGGGCACTTGCAGTTACAGTAGAACCTCGTTATAACGAACCCGGATATAACGAACTATCGGATATAACCAAGTAATCGCAATTCCCCTTGAAATTCCTATAGATGAAATTGATATTGGTTATAACGAACTAATGGTTATAACGAAGTAATTACCACTCCCCCTTCAACTTCGTTATAACGAGGTTTTACTGTAGTACTTTACGACTGTAGTGGCCAGACGCTGCAACAGCTATGAGCTTTGCAGGGCTGTACCTGGATGCCCAGGCTGGCCTGGAGTACCTGCTCTCGCACCCCGGCCTGGATCAGACGCGGCTGTTTGTGTTTGGCCGCTCTCTGGGGGGAGCCGTGGCGTTGGACTTGGCCGCCCGGCCAGACCAGGCCCAGCATCTGCTCGGGGTCATTGTGGAGAATACCTTCTCCTCCATACCTGAGATGGCACGCGTACTCTTTGGCTGGCGCCTGTTGCGATGGCTGCCAGACTTCTGCTACAAGAACCAGGTTGGTGTACTTGCAGATAATGGCGGGCCAACATGAAATGCCTCCTTTGGGCTAGCAAGGGACTTTCTGTTGTTGATTTTGACAGCTTGTTGTTGTGCATATTTATTTATTTATTTATTTATTTATTTATTTATTTATTTATTTATTTATTTATTTAAAGATTCCTTACAGGCCTCGTTGGAGGCATTGAGTAAGGGGGGGCATTACAAAAAATATATGATCACACATAGTGAATACATGTTATACAGAATGAAATGGATAAAAGTACGCACATAGCTTCGCAAACATATTAACTATTGGCTAACAATGAAAAAAAAAGGAGCAAAAGAGTAGTTCTACGCATATACAATCAAAGCAGATCAGAAGGAACAAGAAACCGACACATTTTGTAAAACGCGCATGCGATTCAAAGTAGGAAAAAACATAAGAGTACAAGAAATGAGCGAAAAGAATAACTCATAAATATGAACTAATAAAACATACATAACCAGAGAAAAAAAAGAAGTACATTTTGACAAGTTTATGCCAAGTTTATGACAAGTTTATGACAAATTGTATTGCAAATGTGGGTTCTATCATAGCGCAGTACACTTGTATGCTAGCTGTCCGCCCTACAGGTGTTGCCAGAATGCATACATGCTGCAGTACGCTGCCCTTTTGCTGGTTATCATTTTATAATGTGTGGCGTCCGCTAAAGTATTAGTGTGTTACACTGTTCACAAAAGGAAGAGAAATTGTTCTGCACTCTCTCTTGAACGTTCTTCCACATTCTGCAGGATTGGTTTGCCATTGTGCAGTAGAATCTGTCTTTAACTAGCTGGGATAGTTGGAATTCATACTTCTGATGCATTTCTGGTGCTTGACGGAATAAGAAAGACATGAGGAAAAAAAAAAAAATAACCACAGATAGGAAGAATGCTGGTCTTCAGCGGAATTTTGTTGCATGGAAAGAAAAAGTTTACATCCACATGGGCAGTGTGCACAGAATGAAACGCGACGCATATACATAATGTGACACAAACTAAAATGCATGATTGATCAATATAACCATGTGACTGCAAATCTGGCTGCTGAACTTGATGGGTTTTCTGGTGAATGTACATGAGGCAATATTACACCAACAGGACAGGAAGTGAAGAAGCTAGAAACGAAAGTATGTGCATCGCATAGTCTTAAACTGTCGCATTTCAATCTGGGAGCACTGTAATTGCACCAGTGTCTAGAACTAAGCATCGTGGTGCATGCAGGGGTTAGGAAATCATACACATGTTTTTCTAGAACCAAAACGTGTTTCTTTTCGCTGAGTGTGCAATGGCTTATATGCTAAAGCATTTTTATTTTGTTTTTTAGAAAGCTTTGTGAATCACATGGCATTGCTGATATTTGTGCCTACCAAAAAAATCCACGCATATCCACGGAGTGAATGATGATGAGTGGGCGAAGCTCGGGAGGTTCATCGTAGATTGTGCCGAGTTCCGGATTAATTTAGTTAACGCGCACGCTACGTATCCTTATGGTTCAACATGCACAAGTGAAATCTCCCACCGCCACTTCATTGCAAGTCAAGATCCAGTGCCTATATATATATATATATATATGGGTGGCCGGTGAACGGTTCTCCAACGCGAGCAGTCGGTATTTCTCAATCAAGAAACTCGCTAGGAGACGCTGCCTGCGTCAAGCTTGTCTCTCGCAAGTGAGGGCGCGTTCTCCTTCTTTGCGAGCTGGTAGAGCGTTCATCGAAGAAAGAGCGTTTCCATAGTCAACGCGCGCCTTTCGCGCTCTCTGTCTCTCTCTCTCTCTCTCACAAGACAGCAGATGGAAGAGTGAGAGAGCTCGCGCGCCGGGAGGCACGTGCCGAGGGCGAGCGCGAGTGCGAACTAGACGAGGTGGCTACGACGGACAATGGCAGACAAGCCTATGCCTTAAGGAGCTTCGCCGCTAAAACACGTGTGCTATGGAAATTAGGTGTGCATTGTACCCCTTGCAGTGGTCAGTTAATTGATTGGCACCTGGTTGAAGGCCATCGCTCTCCCTGTCTGTCTTCCTTCTCTTCACTTCTTTCTTATTCCTTCAAGTGCTGTAAATTCATCAGAAGTATCTCCGTCAGTGGTCAAATCAGTTAAATCTGCAGGACCGACAAAGTGGGGGGCATGCCATGTAATTCCATGTCACGTCGGTAATGAAGCGATATTGAAGCGAATGATTTCCTTGTGTATTGCATATCAGGCGTTGAACGGGTGCTGTTTTACTTTGGACAGAAGCTGATGCCTGTTCCCACACTACTCTGCACAGCCAGAGATACCGTATTTACTCGCGTAATTTGCGCACTTTTTTTTCACGATTTTAGAGCTCCGAAAAGGGGGTGCGCAAATTACGCGCATATTTCGCAAACACGTTTGAAATAACGTGTAATATAATGCAACTAGCTCGCGCGGTAACTCTTTTGGATACGATCTAACGTAACACTGCAAAACGTACGGCTGCTCCAGGGAAGGCGCAGCACGTAGAAGTGTTTACGAGCCGCTGATGGCTGCCAAGATAGCGCTATCTCCTCGGCGACAGCAGAGCGACACTACCCCCCCCCCCCCGCCTCGCATCTTTTCATGCTCGTTAAAGACGGGCGGGGCCTTTCCTCCCGCATCGACAGCAGGTGTCCCGATCGGGGTGATGTTATCATATCGGCCCTCGGAGCAATGGAGATAGGCCGGGCTCGTTTGATCTCTGCTTCAGCCGTTTTCTTTGCCCCCACTCGCATGCTTTTTTATTCTAGCGACCGTACTTTGGGCTTCGGGGGCTTCCGGAGAAAAGAATCGAAAAAAGGGGCATCGCACTCGTAGCCCCTTCTGCGTATGACTGCGCTCGCTTGCGCAGCGCGCGGCCGCGCGGCTGTTGGTCCGTGCGTGCGCGCTGGCGAGCTGGGAACGGGGAGCGCAAAATATGCGAGTTTTTTTTTTTTTTTTTGCGAAGCTGGCTAAATATTAGGGGTGCGCAAATTATGCGAGGGCGCAAATTATGCGGGTAAATACGGTACTCTGTGCAAAACTTCATGAAGATCTGGCAATTTTAAATGTCTGAAAGCTTGTTCACAACGTGTGACAACTGTCTGCATGTTGTGCACAAGCTTTCAGGCATTTAAAATTGCCCAGCATTCATGAAGCTTTGCGCAAAGTGCCTCTGGACGACATGGAATGTTGATATTTATGCAGAATTTTGATATTATTACAGCATATTTGTTTTGTAATTTGATATGGCAGTAGAGGAAATGTGGAGTATAAAAAGGGCACCTCCAATTTTTTTGCTGGAAATATAGCAAATGTAGCACTTTATTCCCACATTTTAGGTT
Organism: Hyalomma asiaticum; assembly: GCA_013339685.2. Classification (NCBI taxonomy): domain Eukaryota; kingdom Metazoa; phylum Arthropoda; class Arachnida; order Ixodida; family Ixodidae; genus Hyalomma; species Hyalomma asiaticum. The sequence goes on from CM023486.1 coordinate 37,693,056, forward strand.
GTTTTCGGCGCACTACTGTGCAGCAAAACGAGCCATACCGGGACGCTATGTGAAAATTTTTATGAAACTAAAAAGTGTATAAAAGACCCTATATTTGTCATCATAGCTATTCTAGATCAAGAACCATTATAGCAACAATAAAAGTAGTTCCAATTTTGAAATCAGTATTACAAACATTACTAATGATGGCGATTTCAGAGCTGTAGGCCAAGAAGCAAAGAAAGATCTTTTTCGAGGAGCGTCTCCCCTTAAACCACTCCCTGCCACTTGCAAGGCAACTCTTCTTTGAAAAAGTAGTGCAGCATTTCGCGCCATCTGTGGAAAAGGTCTATAAACAAATATAACTTGTTGTAAAAATCTTTTGTCACCAGGTGGGGCACATGTTTCTGTATCTGTGTCAGTTCACGTCTCTTTGCCAGCGTCTCAGCCATGACGAGTCAGCTTGCCATGTGCGCACACTAATTCACGGACGAAGTATAGATCTAAAATGCCATGCTAGAAGTGTTTTTTAGGCAATTTGTCATTTTAAGTAGTGGTTAATTATGTTGCTAATTATACTTATTTATTTTAATTATAATGTGCCAAATTGTTTGTTTGATGAGACAATGCTCACTAAAAATGCTTACATGTCCTGAAGAGCATCCTACTGCATTGCTAGCGCAAAATTTGCACATAACGTGCAAAAACAAACCCACCAGTGAAAGGGCTAAAAAGCTTTGCTTGCTCTTCTTTCAGTAATGAAGTAGGTATCTGTCATATGCAGCGTCAGAAAGTCATAGCAGTCATAGTGATTTGGCGGGCTGCATTGACAGCTTTCCAACAGCATGCCGAGAGACTGTCGTAACCTTAGGCGCCACTGCGCCTGGCAAGGTGTAATCTTGCCATGCCATTCCAGGAATTGCCGTGAAGATTGTGATGTTTACAGGGCACAAAGCATGTTTACGTCTCCACTGTTTGTTTTCTTAAACTTGAGTTCGACAACATTCCGTGCATAGTGCCGATAAGGTTTATGCAGAATAGGTGCTTTGCGTTTACATTGCAGTTTCGGTCCATAGACAAGGTGCCTAAAGTGACAGTTCCCATACTGTTTGTTTGTGGTCTCTCGGATGCCCTCATCCCGCCTTCAATGACACAGCGGCTTTACCAGGTAACTGTCAGAAGCTTCACTTTTCCTGTTTGCACAGTATCGTGGTGCCTTCCTTACCCCTCTCCCCTTTTTTTTGGATACCGTATAGTTTTGTCAAACTACAGAAAATTATCTGAATTAATCTACTTGCAAACCATCGTATTTTTCCGAAAGGCAGTGAACAAATGCTCCGGAGTAGGTTCTCAATAACTTTTTTAAAAATGCAGGCAGCTTGCTCTAGGGGTTCAAGGCTAGACTAACAGCAGTGCTTGTGGCCGACCTAGCTTCTTTGGCTTCTGCAACCTAGGCTAAGTCATGTAGTTTGTCACGTGACTAGCTGTTACATGGTTCCTGGCGGGAACATGTCACGTGACTACCTCTCGCATGGTTTTGATGGGAACATGTCACGTTACTAGTTGTGACATCATGCTATGTGGATTGGGTCATGTGTTTAGGTTCAAATTGGCATTCTGGATCGCATAGAACGAAGTGCATGCGCACCTATGTCGGCACGTGTGACCGATAATGATGATAGTTTCCTGTTCAGTATACAAGGCGGAACGAAAAGCGTAAGCAGCTCCTCTGTTAAAATTACATACCTCTGAATTGTCATCTGATCCCGTCAAGCATATGCATTATTTAATGGCCATCAAGCTGCCATTAATTTGGATGTATTTGGCCACACCTTGGTAAATTCGGATGATCTTCCAAGTGCGCCAAGCAATAATTGATGCAAGTGTGCAATGCAGAAGTTAGACCTGTGCTAGCGTCTCGTCTCGTTGAATCAAAACAGTGTGGTCCACATTACGATAATAATCGGTGGGATTCACGTGGTAATGCATTCGAGCCAGAGAATGGTTAGCCTTCAGAATGGTTAGCCATCAGTGATCGATGTGTTAGCAACCTTCGATGCATTCAGAGCTGGTGACAACAAATGAAAGTTTCGTCTTCATTCTGCGACTAATGCTGCAGGCGTGGTTTCCAAAATGCCTTGATGCTATCCATAACAATGTCATTAAACCTTGCAGTTTTTATCCATGGCAGATGTGGCACTAGTCTTTTCATTTTAGATTGGCACATTAAGAATGCAATGTTACAGACATGGTGGAAGCTTCGAGAATGAGGAGTGGTTCTATACCAGTTTGTCTGCTTGTACCAGACTTGCCAGCTGCCTACAGCGGGTTGGTTGGATAATCTGCTGCTAGCCAGCTCACTGAGGGAAAATAATTCTCATGGGCACTTACTGCATGATACGGCATGTTATAATTGCATTTGGTGCATGATCACCACAAAATAATTGTGAGGAGATGGGCAGTAGTACCTCTGAAATGCATGTAGTATGGTGTGCAACTTGGACCCAGCTGGTTGAGTAACAAGAGCACTACACCAGAACTACTTCGACGACAGTCCGTTTGAATGGGTCTCCCCATGTCGATTGTCACAACTGCTTTGCTCGTTTGTTCGCAACGGGTAACTGATATGTTTGGGCTCTCGAATATTTCGAGAATATCAGTTCAGGTTTAGGTCTAGCCAAAACTCAGGTTCAGGTATGCTCTTTGGCACGGCATTTTGAACTGGACGCACTTGTTCAGGGATCCTCTGTATCTGAGGCAGTGCTTCCATAAATGTATGGCTGAAGTTAGGGCCTTGACAATGTTGTGCATTTGCCAGCCGGCAACTTGGACAGTTTCAGTGTAGAGATGTGTACTTCTCGATAAGTCGGACTTGGCTACATCAATTGACCAAGCTGAATAGAAAAGAGATTTCCACATGTTACAGGCTCGGCCACGGGCGAATTGTTGAAACCCAAATTGACGGTTTGCCTAGTCAATTCAGTCGTAGTTGTATCGCAGCCACTGGCAGTGACGAGCACCTTTCACAGCTTCAACACACAGCACTGCTGTGTCCTTCGATAGGGGCCACAGAGACGCTCAGGTGCTTTTGCCGTTTTCTTGCAGAGCTGCTCTAGTCCAATGAAACGACTGGTGACGTTTGAGTCGGGCACACACAACGAGACATGGGAGTGCCGAGGTTACTACCAGAGCCTGTCCCTCTTCATCAATGACGTGAGTGGCATTTTTCTTGTGTTGGGCATTGTTAGAATTTTGCGGCGCTTGAACAGTTTTACTTTTTGTACTTTCATAAAACCTCGGGCATTCAAGGGTAAGTTTGGCGGTTTCTTTAACCGCATTCTGGTATCTCTGTATTTTAATGTCATTGACACTCATGTACCAGGCAGGATGACTGGATTTGCTCAGGAACTGTTTCAATAACTTCAAATAACCCAGTGAACGATGTGTTCAAACCGAAATGGGTAGTCGCTTTGCACAGCATGTGTGACAACATCGCAACCTCCCTGCGATCAGACGTGTGATGCTGGTGCCAGAAAGATGAAAGTGGCAACATCGTCCTATCATGCATCGAGCTGTACTAGCTTTTTTATTTAACACCGACGATGTCAGCACCGAAGGATTGCCTTTTTCTTTTGCTCTTCACTGCAGGTCAGTGAACATAGAAAAATTGCTGGAGATGACCTTTAAGTTGCCATGACATGAGTGTACAGTAATCACCTGTTAAGATGGAATTCTACTAAAACAATTTCTTAGATATATCTAGCAGTGTGGGAGCATTTGGTTGGTTTTTCATAGTCGGTGCGAAAAAGTCTGCATAACACAAAAACACCTACTGTGCTATGGTTAAGAAAAACTTTTGTAGCAGCCATCAACAATGGGCCTTTAATTATCGTCTGAGTTCCAGTAGCTAGACGGGAGCCAGTTAGTTTCAGGCCTGATAATGAGTGACGTCATGTGCTGGAACCATGATAAATTCCTGAGAGATGCCAGACGAATAAAATCCTGACCAAATCGTCCTGTGAATTTAAATACAAAGGCATCATACCTTATAATGGTTTGCTGATTAATGCAGTAGCACAACACCATTGCTTATTTAATAAAGCTGTGCAAGGATGGTTGAACTCATAATTTCCTGTACATGCAGAGGCAAAATAATTTGATGAGCACTTTTTTTTTTACAGTTAGCTCCCCATCGCAGACCTACCTCAATCACTGTTTTATGTAACATAGTATGCAGCCTACGCTCGTTTCAACAGACTGGTAATCTGGCAAAGAGTGCCCATTTTACGCGAAGTCCGTAATATTCATTCTTTGGACTTCAGTACGGGAGGGGTTCATCTGCGTCGCCGTGCAACCAATGTTGCGGCCATCAGTTCGGCAGCACAGTGTAGGCTGTTTCTGTAACGAGCTGCCAGGTTTGGGCTCCACAGCATGATTGTGAAGGACACCAGTGAACAACAGCAGCAATTTACAACTGCAGCACATGTTCTATGTCAGTGAGTGAGTGCCATTATAGTGGGTGCAGCCAGGCCACTGCTACTCTGAATTAGCTCTGACATATTCATACAACCACACCTCTTGCAGTAACTTATTCTAATTTGGCATGTTGATGGTCAGCGCGAAACACGAGGACAAAAAGAAGGAAGGGACACAAACCACAGCGCTGTCTCACAACTAACTTTTATTTAGCAACACACGCATATTTAACAGGACTGACCACACCCACGTGATCCCATGACGCCGATGGAAAAGTGTGCAACAAAACATAAAAACCTCGTTTGAACCAAAACAACGTAAGCTAAGTGATGAACTGCTTCAAAAATGAAATTTTCCTGTCATGCAGGGCTATCGACGGCATGCTGACGCAGCGGCAACCGTTTTTGCTGATGTGAAAAGCTTCAACAATTTCTCTTGTTGCCTGATCCCTGTGTATGAGCAGACTTTTTGTATCAGTAAATAAAGGGGTGCAATCAGTGGTTTGATTGAATCAGGGAAATTTCATTTTTGAAAGTGACGAACATCAGAAGTAAAAAAACAAGCACGCAAAAGCTTTTTATTCATATTTAGCTCAAGTGCTTGAGATCAGCTTTGTCCGACACTTGCTTGCCTATGATAGCTTTATTGCTCACAAGTGAACTCGCGGTATCCTTGGATAGCCCCTCATTTTTGCGGTGTCCGCTTGCTTTTTGAGCGCACACAACTTCATCCACAATCTTAATCTTGTTGCCTAGTGAAATTTGCTTCTTTTTTGGGGGCTATTGTCGTGATCTGGCACAATTGACTAGCACGGCAAAATGATGTCACGCCAGCATTGTGCTTGGCCTCAGGTTGGCTTGGCTAGAGGCTTGGCTTGGCCAGTGGCCTCCAACGTTGCCAGCCACAATTCAATCTTGTTTTGGTGTAAGCGCACAGCCACTGCCGTGCTAAAAGCATTGCTGTTTTGATGAAGTCTGCTGTCAGACTAGATTGACACAACAAAAGTTTGTTTTATACGTCCAGGTTGGAAAAGGCTGCCATTAATTTCGTCCACTGTAGTCGGTGGTCCATTGCATTGTGGTCCGCTGAAAGTAGACTTTGTTGCATAGATAATATACACGGGACAAACTTGGGTTGAAATACTGTCCACTATATTCGAAAGTCTGTTGTAACGAGCATGGACTGTACTTGGACGAACCAGTCATCTTGTCACTTTCTTTAATTTTTATTTTTAATTTTATTTATTTGTTTGTTTTATTTATTTATGTATTTACTTATTTGAGAGGTACTTCTGATAATGTGAACTTCTCATAAGACAAGCAAGATTTCATGGTCTACCCTGCTCTTTAAAGCTTCTTTTTCTTTAATTCTTAACAGGTATTGATGAAAGTTGATGCATTTATATACGTTTATGTGCTGCTTTTAAAGGAAGACACTCCTTGAAAAAGATTTTCTTTACTTCTTGGCCTTGAAGTCTGAAATTGCTACCACTAATAGAGCTTGTGATGTTGACTTCAAAACTGTATTTACTTTTATTGTAGCTATAATGGTTCTTGAGCCAGCGCAGCTATGATAAAATATAGGGTCTTTAGTGTACGCTTTTTAGCTTCGTAAGAAATTTCACATACGGTCCCAGTATGAGTCATTTTGTTGCACATGGGCAGTAGTATGTTAAGGACACACGTAAAATGTGGAAATAACATGCTGCATTTGCTACATCCCAACAGGAAAATCAGAGTGCTTCATCCCAACAGAAAAATCAGAGGTGCCTGTTGTATACTGCGCATTTGCCTTAATGACATTTCAAATTATAAAACAAGTGTTTCCTAGCAGATATCAAAATTCTGTATACAGTAAAACCTCGTTATAACGAAGTTGAAGGGGGAGTGGTAATTAGTTCGTTATAACCAATATCAATTTCATCTATAGGAATTTCAAGGGAATTGCAATTGCTTCGTTATATCCGATAATTCGTTATATCCGGTTTCATTATAACGAGGTTTTACGGTACATATAACCATTTTACGTCATCCACAGATACTTTGTACAAAATTTCATGAAGATCTGACAGTTTTAAATGCCTGAAAGTTTGTGCACAACAGTTAGACAGTTCTGACATGTTGTGCGCAAACTTTCAGGCACTTGAAATTTCAATACATATGTTCTAATCACTTCGCATGCATTTGTCCAACTTTGCTCAATCCTGTAGGAACACTTAAATGAGGGAAGATTATGCACACAAGTGCACCGTATTGTGTGCACTTCTCTTTGGCGGCACAGACTTCTGCGTACCAACGTGGGTGCCAAATGAGCTACCATTTATTACTCACCATGGTGCTGTCAAGCTTCCTGGTCAGCCCTGGTTAACAGACACTTCATGCACTTTGCACAAGGGAGTTCATTCTATTTTAACACTAAGGGACTGCGAAGACTGTCCCTGGAGCACAGCCGTATTCTCTTACACTGGTGTGTTGTAGAGTTACGCAAGATCGTATCCAAAAGTGTTAGCGGCCAGCCTCACTCGCATAACATTTCATATCATGCATTGCTTCGCCCTTCTGGCAACTTTTTTTTTTTATTTAGGAGCAAATTCACTAGTTCCTTTTTTTTTGTCTGGTGAAAAGAGATCGCGATCACTGCTTGATCGATGTAATAATGGGCATGTTAAGCAAAATCATGCAATAGGCACGTAACTCGGCAGCACATCGGCCATTAAGCTGGCTGCGCATATTGGAAAAAAAAAAAGGCTTGGCAAGGTGGATGTCACCGTTCTTATCGTCTTTTCACTATTCTTATCTTGTCTACAAGATAAGATAAGTCTATGGGCACTTTTTATCTCGATTCACTGCAAGGTGGCCACTGTAGTCTTTCACCGAGTGAGAGGCCCTTCAGCTTCTACCTCATGCTAGTGTTAAACTGGCCATCGCTGACTGAAACTTCACTCTAAAACATCACTAATTGCGTGGTAAAGTGTCTGTACCGCTGTCGCCACATCGTAACTGCATGTTTCACGTGAGCTCACCCAATGTGACTGCGATCCCACATTTGCGATGACTGCGGTATAATTTATGCAGTGTACCGATACATCAGTCGCAGTTTAATGTGAGTGGTATCAAAGTTGATCTCTCAGGCAACGTAACTTTACCTTGAGCGTTTATGCACGCTGGACCAATGCATTGGCCGAACATGGGCTGGTGGTACATAGGCTCGTACATGCGCTTTTGCTGCGGTTGGAAAGCTACGATGCAGTTTGCAGTGGAGGACACCGAATCCTCGAACCAAAGCTTTTCGTGCATTTGCAATGGGCAGTGGCAATGCTGCATCAGGGTGATAGCCCACAAGCCGGCAGTGAAGCTCACGAGCTGCGTCCGTTCACTGTTGAAAACTGCGATTTTGCGCGGCCTTAGCGTAGCGGCAAAAGCAGAACCATGCCTTGGTGTAAGCTCGGAGCAGATTATGCTGCTTTGTCGGTTTTAGCAGTGAATTTGTTGCTTCTCGTATTGCATAACTGTTGAGTCTTTGGACACGAGTTTAATGCTCAAGAGTTGGTGAACGTACCACAAAAACGAGCTGAATGCATCAACACAGTCCATTGCATGAGCGCGCATTCCACCAATGCCACATAGCGCGATTGATGGCGATGCCGATGCGCACGACCTGTTAATGTGAATGTGCATTTACATGGCAGCCGTGGATTACACTTGGCCGCAAAGCGTAGCCTTCGAGATTGGAGCATAGCCTTTGAGATTTCGGCGTGTTGACTCATGTTTCGCTGCCTGTCACTTAGCAGGGAAAATGTCGGCGTGGCAGCACGTAGGTCGAATTATGTGCGAAGGATCCATTAACTGTTCTAATTAACGAGTCCTCTAGCACATAAGAGTTCTGTGGAGCTTGGCCGGACCGTGCCACTTAGTTCGAATTGTCGAAAAATTCAAATTAACGAGATTTCACGTATTTTGCCACTACAGACACGCTTGTTCACACCAGCTGTGATTATCCACTCCGACTAGTGAAGACAAATAGTCCACTGCACTGTTGTGCCTAGTTGGTATTCATCTTGTTCGCAATGAGCAAGCAGGATTTCCTAAGAATAGTACTATGACAATGTATGCATGTCAAAGGCTGAAGATTCACAGTATTGATTGATTGATGATTGATTTGTGGGGTTTAACGTCCCAAAACCAGTTCTGATTATGAGAGACGCCGTAGTGGAGGGCTCCGGAAATTTCGACCACCTGGGGTTCTTTAGTGTGCACTGACATCGCACAGCACACGGGCCTCAACATTTCGCCTCCATCGAAATGCAGCCGCCGCGGCCGGGATTTGATCCCGCGACCCTCGGATCAGCAGCCGAGTACCTTAGCCACTAGACCACCGTGGCGGGGCGTTTCACAGTAGCAGCAGCACCACTGCAACTGCTGCTGCAATTTGACAGAGCCAGCCTCTGTTCTGGGGCTCGCCTGCTTTGTCCGCTGTATACAGCTCCTGGACTAAGCCTTCACATGCTACACTAATGCTGCAGCCAGATCGACGGCTGTTAACCATTCTTTTGTGTCATTGAAAAGTGTGAAAATAATTGCTGTCTGATGAATGCGAGTAACATAATCTCACTATCACAGGCCAGCACTGAATGCATTTACTAGCCGTTAAGTTCTGCATTACTGTGCACACTTTCATCTGTCAAGCCATTCCCATCGATCTAAAATAATTGGTGTTCGATACCACACAAATCTGCAACCATTGCCATGTTCAGTGCTCCGCAAGCTTTCAAGCTGCACCATGAAGGCACCATTTTGGCATCATGCCGTGATCAAAGACCGCGGTGCGTTGCACCAGTGAATTGCGGACTCCTGCCCAAAATTCACTGTGAGCTGGTGAAGGAGGCGCTGCGCGCCATGCCCGAGTCGAGCGCACCCTTTATGTCATTTCTTTAAATCATTAAATCGAGCAGAGTGAGATCATGTTATCATTGTTATATTTGACACTTTCTTCTGTGACACTTTCAAGGGCTGAATTAACTATTAATGAATTTTGTCCTTTAATGTGCATTTCCACATCCTTTGTGGTGAACGCAGCACGCACACACAGGGACAGAGATGGAGCGAAACGACACGAGCGCTAGTGTCGTTTTGCTGCTTCTTTGTCCTTGTGTGTACGAGCTGTTTCCACCATGTGGTGTTATCACCAACTTGCCCAAATCGCCACCTTGCTCCACATCCTTTGGTGCAGCTTGTTGCCAACAGTCACGTGCAACGGGGCTCCACAGAGTGGCCAACGGGCCACACGTGCATACACGTGCCAGCTGATGTCATCTGAAGTTGCACTGCTCTGCACATTTGGTAGGTATCTCTCCAGTGGCTCTGCTAGCGCTCTGTGGAAGGTGGCCTTGAAGGGCCCTTAAACCACACACGCGTTCGATTGATAAAAGTGGCGCCCGCTTGTTTTGCTCTCTCCTGCGCCACGCTGTTACCTCCCTGCCGAGTGTTCCTCTGAAGGTCACGTGGCATACATCGTCGGTGATGTGCAGTTCAAAAGGCTGTCCACTTCCGCTTGACACGCCTTCGCTATGTACGACAGTACGATTGTGTTGGAACGCAAGCGAATTTGCACTTGCATTGTGGAGCATTTATGAATTCAAAAGTGCGCACATGTGAACTCCACCAAAATCACACACGATGAGGAAGAACAGACAGGCAGGGAGCGTGTGCACACGCTAGCAGACTGACCGGAAGTTGGAGTTCTCCTTTGACGGAGCTCTGCCTCTGTTGACGTCGCCAAAACCACGTTGCTGTTGTCACGGCTAACTTTGGTACGCCGCAAATGCCATGAGAGGTGCTAGGGATTGCTTTGCGAGTTTGTGGTGCGGCCGCGGAGCGTAGCACTACCGTATTTGGCAGCGTTCGTCATGATGGCATTATCAACTCGATGCGTGTGCTAACTTGAAATGTTAAAAAAAAAATGTCTGGGATGGTTTAGGGGCCCTTTGAAACCTGCATTCATATTTGCTGACCAGTAGTAAATGAGGCTAGCTCGCCCCATAAACGTCATCTGTTCACTTTAGGTTTTTGCCTAATTACCATTATATAGTCCCACATATGGCCGTATTGAAAACTGGGCAGGGTAGGCTGTAATATGGCATGGGTCTGTGTATGGCTATATTTGCCCGATCAGCGATAGAGCTGTTTGTGGCAGTACTGGTTCATTACCCTGAAACGTTACGCTAAGAGAAAATGTCTCTTCCAGGGTACGTCTCTCATTTATGGATCAGGTGAATGTGAGGAGATGATTAATTATCTAACATTTCATTTATTGGCGGGAGTTGTTTTGTTGCCCCTTTTTACTGCCATTCTTATTGTATGTTTGCACTGTTTCTATAATTATCAAGAATTACTCAGTGCTGTTTAGTTGCCGTTTTTGTGTCCTTATCAACATGTAATTTTCTGAAGTGTGTAGTCGCCAAACAGGGTCGCCTGCAGCATGACTGCTTGCTTGGATGCCTTAGCTCCCCCGCAGTGCTCGGCAAGCAGCATGCCTTTGTGCAATCATCCAACAAAGCCCAGAGACTGGCAACTGTAAAACACCCTGCCACTTCAATATGGCCACACCCGTGCTGCAGACGACTCCATTCATTAATTGCACGCCTGAGAGCAGCACAATAGCAGTGCGCGAAATGCTCTGTCATGCGTTTATTATTTTTTTTTTTCATATTTTGCATGCTTCTTTTACAACGTGTAAAGAATGACTATGCAAGACGAATCATAATGAAAACCATTAATTCAGTGGCTTCTGAAGGTGCTTTACAACTTTGCTAATAATACTTAAGGTCTGCAGCTTCAAAAGGGTAGGTAAAAATGTAATTAACCAGTTAATTAAGGGAGAAATAAAAGATGGCAACTGCAGACCAGTACAAACAGTATGCACTTGGTTTTATTCACTTCTGATGCAACTTTCACTTTTTTTACAATCCTTGCTCAAGTTACGTCGGACAGCATGTATAATCATAAACTTTGTATGCCAACACAAGAATCTTCATCTGATGTTTTCTGCTGCTATATGTAGATGGCGGACTGTTAGTTATAAGATGACACATCAATTGCTCCACCGCTGGCAGATAGTTGCTTACAGCGTGTTCATTACCGACTAGTTTCAGTTTCGGTCAAGGAGAGCTTCAGCAATGACAAGGCCCTGGGTGTAACTTGCATCACCTAGCATATTCAATGGGGTAAACAAATTCGACCATGTGATGCCAAAGAACTATGATGCACTTCCTCACGACCTGCAATTTGTGCTCATATTCTTTCAGCAGTCGCATATCCTGCACGTTGTTATCGTTGTTTGGTGGCAACGATTTTCTTGAGGTACGGTATCTCCGACAGCCTACTAATGCAAGCGCAAAAAAGGGGCAATGGTGGCTATGACATTATCGTTGCTAGCTTCGCTGCTGGGAGCTCAGCTGCGTTAGTGATGTGGCGGAAGATGGGGATCCCTTGGGTCACCTTAGGTATTGTCGGTCATGAGGAATGGCATCTAGTGCTCAGTTGCCTATGCAAACTTCAGTATTAATTTAAGTTGCCTTCAAAGGTGTATTCACTGTTGAAATTTGGTGGATGACATATGCATGTCTACGAAAGTCAGTTGCACAAGATGTCAAAGCAGTGGAATTTTAGTGTATGTGCCCGCTTAAAAAAACTTAGGTATCGCACCTTGTTCATTATTTTTGTTTGCGTAATGAAATGATAGATATAAACTTCACTCACCAGCAGTATCTTCATAGCAACGTTCAAGCAACAATTCCAATTACTAAAATTGATGGTACATATTTTTACCGAGAACACTGTAGTTTTTCTTTGTGTGACAACCCGCTTCCTTTCTTCTTTTTTTCAGCATTGAAAATCCATTCAAGAATATGCCTTGCCTGCTTCCTGGTTGCCAATAAAGAAGTGCACTTTTACTTGCATCTTTGCTCACAATATCTTGTTTTGTCTTTACTGGTGCTTGTGTACCCTAATTATTGTTCGTAGAAAGAGACGCTTTTTCTGTTATTTCTTGTTTCATGTTTTGTCTTGCCATTGCCAGATATGGGCAAATTAAGCAGACTTGTGTGTGACTAATTATATGTGATCAGTTTACTTATTACTGCAGATTTCTCAAGTAGTTTTGTAACTTCTGAATAATTTTTTTCACGCAGTAACACTGTAATTACGTCTACAAAGTGCTTGCACTAGCAGGCCAATCTGTAACAAGCAATGCAGCTCAAAGGAGTTTAATATGGTGGGGACTAGAGTTACTGTATATGCTCCCGCAGGGAGCCAGAGTAGCGCCTCTCTTTTTGCACTTGCCGCTTGTGACCTGAAGGGTTTGTAACGCACTATGCACGGCTGATTCTGAAGATTAACTACGGCTCCAGCCGTACGCAGTCGTTCCGTGCACGTGTACGTACCCTTCCTGTAGCGTGGTGCTCACTGCTACGGCGGGTTCGGGCGAATAAGGCAACTGGCCAAGCAAAGTAAACGACACTTTATTGCTGTACAAGCAATACCGCGTACACTTCGCTACGTAGAGGGATAGTCCGCTCTATACGTAAAAAGTAAACGAAAGGGTAGGCTTACTCCTTGGTCAGTCTCGCGGGGTCAGGTCGGTTCAAGGGGTCACCGCTGGCACAAGAGAGAGTGGGCTCATTGACCAGTGCTCCTTTTATACCGTCCGTCTGTTCTGCGAGGGGCGGTAGTTCCCCCTCACATAGAGACAGTCACCTGACGCCGCGAGGGATCTCGGGCTGGCGCGCGGCATTCAAAAGGCAGAACGGGACGGAAAGGGCGGCCGGGACGTATCCGTCACCTACCAGCGCGGCCCTTTCGCTTCCGTCGCCGATGAGCGCTCGCGCCAACGTTAAGGGAAGGAAATGGGTGCGCATGCTTCCCCACAGACGACACTGTGTGGAGGAACTTCTGCTCAGGCACACATAGACAGGTTGCGATGACAGTGCCACCATGACGCCACTTTTTAGATTTATTCGGTAACCAACATAACCAGCACCGTTTGCTAAATTTATCTGACCTTTTATCTATTCTAGCAACACATCACTCGAAAACCACCCATTTTTTCTTATCTTGAATTTGTTTATCGCTACACACTGACATTTTCTTTGACAGCTAGTGCCACGAGGCCATAAGCGAATAAACATCCTCCAGGCGACGTGCTGGTAAAAACAGCAGGATGTTTATTATGGCTGACATTAATTAGAGCAGCTATTGTTCAAATGTACATATTGAATCGGGTACTTTTCTATTATCCCTGACAAAGCGGGTATAACGCTGGTGTAGTGCACGCGGTTCGTGACCACACATGTTACGAGGACCATGTCTGCTGCAAATGTTTTGGCTTTCCCTCAGCATATCGGTTGCTTGCGCTCCAAGATGGCGGACCTACGCGCAACTCTGCTGAGCATATACAGTAACTCTAGTGGGGACTGAGAACTGGCAACACCTGCCGACGAGCCGGATAACTACAAGATTGATTGATTTAGGGGGGTGTTATGTCCCGAAACCACAATATGATTATGAGAGACCATAGTGGAGGGCTCCGGAAACTTTGACCACCTGGGGTTCTTTAATGTGCACTGACATCGCATAGTACACATTAACATTTTGCCTCCATCGAAATGCAGCCGCCGCGCCCGGGAGTCGATCCCGCGACCTTCAGATCAGCAGCCGAGTACCATAGGCACTAGACCACTGTGGTGAGGCAAGAACTATAAGAGCGCCTGGCCCCGCGAAGGGGGAGAACGTCACGTGACGATGGGCATTCGGAGCGAGAGTGCGCGCTCACACGAGAGCGCTTATGTAGTCCATTCCAATTGTTCTGAAATCAGTTTAGTTTTCGTCATCCATAGTGTATCATGTGCACCAACCACTGACGTGGCGACGAGGACCAGTTAAACAGCACAAACGTGGAGAAAAACCTGAAATACATGCTGCGAACAAATGCAAGCACACAGTAGGGCTGAAGCAAGGTTGTTAAGTGGACAAAGCTGAACGAGGTCAACGACACGTGACAAAAGCGAATCGGAACGACCCCGGCCTCCACAGTGTCAATGAACAAAGTGGAATGCCAGTCATTCACAAAACGAAGCACGGCGCGCAATGAGCGAGCAGCCATGACGAATCGAGAACACGAGGCTGAGCACTCAACGCCCAACGACGAATACGGGAGCGAAAAGCCTCACGGCGACACACAACGACGCAGACTTTTTTCCCTGAGGCACCCACGACGACACAAATCGAAAACCCAAACAGCACGAAGGAACTCGCGATGGTTGTGACAACGGTGAAAATGATGGCACAACTGTAGGAACGACAAAATGGGATCGCCAGGAAACCCAGTCAATGCAGTAAGCGGCAATGAGACACTGCAAGAGCAGCCAACGAACACGCCACAATCCAGATTACCACAATGCCAGACCTCACGGCAACTCTCCGGTAGATGACAACGAAAGCCCAGACGGATGGATCGCATCTGTGGAGAACACGCGTGAGAGATGCTCAAGGAACGACATGGCCTTACTAAACGCCGGAATTTCAAGACTACGTGGACACACAGCTGCTTCCCAGGTGAAAATGTGTAACTGGTAATGAACTGGTACCAACTGGGCCAACTGGTCCCAGTTGGTTCCTAACTGGTCCCAGTCTGGAACCAACTGGTCCCCGTTGGCGGCCAACTGGGACCCAATGGGGACCATCTTGGACCCGATGGCAACCAGTTGGGACCCGATGGCGACCATCTGGGACCCGACAGGGCCAATTTGGTACCCCATGTGGGAGCAAACTGGGACCATCAGGCTTGCATCTGGTCCCAATTTTGGGACATCTGGGACCCACGTCCTCCTTTATAAACTTTATAGAGGAGGTCGTGCTGGGAACACATGTGTATGCATCTGCTGGCAGCCAAACTGGGTGCCATGTATTTGGCGGTGATCTATATACTTCAAAAAGGGACACTTGGGTCCAAGCAATTCAAGATCCGTGCTTGTATGAGTAGTTGAAAATAGACTAATTTTATCATTGGTTTTACATCTCAAAGCTAGGACATGATTATGATAGTGGAAGGCCCTGAAAATTTTGTCTACCTGGGGTTTGAAAATGAACTGAAAGAGGCTGCACATGTATACATTGTATGTGTGTTTGGATTAACGTTCTGCAATATTTTCATGGAGGCGGAATATATATCAGGTTTGCACAGCATGTGAATTGGAAATTAAATCAATTTATGGTGATGCGGTCGTACACATTTATGTCTTGAATCATTTTTTTTTGCAGTCAATTGCACAAATTTGTACAATTGACTGCAAAAAAAAAATTCGCTTAAGCAAATGTGTAGCGAAAGTTCTGTACAGAAGCATTTTTGACATCTCCCTAAAAATGCTGAAACGCAATGTTAGTTTCGTACGGCACACGTGGGCGGCGCGGCAGCCTAGGCCAAGCCAGCCAAGCCAAGCCGGTCAAGTGAGGTGTGCGCATAGAGAAACATACTTCGTAAAGAGTGGCCACAAGCATGGAGCTCCATGGCCACAAGGGCCGTTTCGCGGCTGAGCAGTTGAGGGTCTGACCACCCGCCAGACGGTGCAGCGATGGCCGCTTCCACTCGCTTCAAAGATAGACAGCTTATCATGCCTCCAGCAGGCTCCATCAACATGTCACACATTTCTCCATGACGTCCTTTCTGTGGTGTCCCGTCTGCGCCGGCTGCTCCGGTCGTGTGCCACTTGTGCCGCTGGTTACGCCCACCTCGCCGCGCTTTTCAGAAACACGTCGGTTCGCTGCTGCAGTAAGTCGCTTCCTTTTGTCTGCACATATAATTTGCAGTTTCTTGCGTTCAACATCGTTAAAGAGCTGTGTATATATATGATGGTGGAGTGTATTTTGCGTGCGTAGCATAGAATACGTGCTTCGGCGCCCGCCGGGGCTTGTTCGTAAGCGTGGGTTTTACTTGACGCGTTGGTGTCATTGCTAAACCATTCTTGTTGTGGTTCTCACGGATGTTTTAGATCAAATAGACGCAGCGCCTCTGCGCTTTTCCTTTCTGCGCTTTACCATTCATATTTCTAGCTCTCATTTGTAATATGATGCACATCATCAGGTGTGTGATGAGGCATGTTTTTTGTGCAATTTCCCTTGTAAACAATGAAAAATAAAAGATTTTGTACCGTACTACCGCTGCTTCCTCTTGTGTGTCATTCAGAAAAGCGGTTTAGGCTGAACAGTGAAAACAGTTACAACGACAGCTCTGATCGCAGAATTTTATGCTGTTCGCATGAGAATATTTTGTTTTGCATGAATACATCGAGGATCTTGGTGGTTTCTTTAGTAAAAATTTTCCGATCCGCTACTTTATACGTCTGTACACAGTAAAAACGCAACACTGAAGCTTCACTAAAGACGACGTAGTTGAACATTTTAACCAGATTCAAAAGTGCTGCTGTCAAAACCGAAACCAAAACGGAGCTAAAACAAGCATCCCAAATCTCGGAAGGCAATATTTACGTAAGTATGTTTCTCTATGGTGTGCGTGCGGAGGCTAAGCGTGCACATGCGTCGCGCAGTTGTGATGTTTTCGAAGCAGTTTGGGTCTTGTATGCTGCGTAATATAATTTTGGGACTTGTGTGCTGCCAGTTTCATCTCCGGAAGACCTGATGACTGCCGGCAACGCGCGTGACCAATGTTTTCGCCCATGGCAAGCACGGATATGTAGATCCATTGTGTGGCGCGGGGGTCGATCTGCGATGGATTTGTTGGCGACGATGGAGCAATTTGAAGGTTGTAGTGAAGAAGCCGGATCGCGAATGCTTCACTAGTGGGGCGTGAGCTGAACATGATTTGCTGCTGTAGTTAGTTAAGCCTAGACGCCATCGTGTCTGCCAGTCGGTGCCGACCCTGTCCTCCATAACTGCGGTTCGGTTGAACTTCCTTATCACTATTGGTGGAGGATTGCTGGGTTTCCTCTCATCCTGAAACTGCGCAGCCGGACTCTCCGTCCCACCATGGCTACCGGTACTGATTCGAGCTCAACACCAGGTTCTCCCCAGACCAGCGCCTGCCATGGAGCGACCCGTCAGCGGGACCCTCCGATATTCAGTGGCACCGACGACCACGACGTTGATGACTGGCTCTCCACCTACGAACGCGTGAGTGTCCACAATAAATGGGACGACGTCGCGAAACTAGCCACGGTATCTTTTTACCTCACTGGAATTGCCCACTTGTGGTTTCGGAACCACGAAACAGACGTCCCCAGCTGCATGGACAGCCTTCAAAACAAGGTTCAGCGAAGTATTCGGGCGTCCGGCCGTTCGAAAGCTTCGCGCAGAACAACGCCTTCAATCCCGATCTCAGCAGCCCGGTGAGAATTTTACCAGCTACCTGGAAGATGTGATCGATTTGTGTAAGCGTGTCGATCCAGCAATGACCGAGGGAGATAAAATCAGGCACATACTCAAGGGTATTGATGAGGATGCTTTCCAAATGCTGATTTCCAAGAGCCCCTCAACTGTCACCCAGGTCATCAATCTATGTCAAAGCTACGACGAGCTTCGCCGACAACGCCTTGTGACCCGCCGCCCTGTACCACATCAGGAGTCCTTGTCAGCCTTGGTACCGAGTTTTGAAGACCCCGCCTTTCTCTCGCAGATCAAGGCTTTCGTGCGGGAAGGAAGTTGCCCGCCAGCTCTCGCTCATCTCCACCCCGCCGCAGTCAACTTCGTGCCTCAGCCCGACCATTCGGCATGTTATACAGGAGCATAAGTGGCCGAGGTTCTCCCGCAAGAGCGGTCTCCTCAAGTCGCCGCTCCGTTGACGTACTCCGACGCATTATCTCGACCGACGACCACAGATGAACCGCGCTCCAGCTCCCGTGGCTACCCCTGTCTTTGCCCCAGTGCCGCCACAATCCCCAGTCTATCGAGTCGTGAACCCGTGGCTCACGGCAGACAATAAGCCCATATGCTATTCGTGTGGAATACCCGGACACGTCGCCCGCTTCTGCCGCCGTCGTCCACTACGTCCACAGTACGACGCACGCACACATGTTTACGATCACCCGCTGTCTTACGCTCCCGACCGTGACACAGAACCACCCCAGCCAAGCTTTCGACCACCGCCTGGCCGCCGATCTCCTTCCCCCCGCCGTCGCTCGCTCTCCCCGATGCGTCGGCGTCCATCCTCTACCGAACCGGAAAACTAAGTTACGCAGTTCCCGAGGCAAGAACTGCGTCACCGTCGAAATGCCCAAGCCCTCTACGCTCGCCTACAAATGTTATAGATGTCGTCGTCGAAGGTGTTTCTGTGTTTGCGCTCATTGACACTGGTGCTGCTATTTCCGTAATCGCCGAAAAACTATGCCGTTCACTTCACAAGGTGACAACGCCCTTCTTTGGTCCATTACTTCGCACAGCCACAGCAGAACACGTCCAGCCGGTGGCTGCGTGTACCGCGAGAGTTGTAATTCAAGGGAAGCTCTACACGGTTGAGTTCGTCGTATTGCCCCACTGCTCGCATGACATCATTTTAGGATGGGATTTCCTCTCTCGTCACCAGGCCGTCATTGATTGTTTCCGAGCAGTAGCTTTCCCTTCTCTTGGCGGTGCCATCTGTGACGACGTTCCGTCCTCTCGCGCCAAGTTGGTTATTCGCAGACGACATCCAAGTCCCTCCGCACACGTATGTCATGGCACCTGTATGCTGTCCCGCTGCCTCCGACGCCAATGTACTCTTCACCCCTTCCACTGCTTTCACCGATCGCCACCTTGTACCGCTTCCAAGCGCTCTGCTTGCCCTTGAAGACTCTGCGGCTAACCTTCTTTTCTGCAACCGATTCCCGTTCCCGATTACATTGCTTCGCGGTGAGTCGGTTGGCACTTATTTTTGGCAATTGGTTGGCAATTGGTTGGCAATTATTTCATTTGTATTTTGAGTGCAAGCTATTCTGTATATCCCGGAGGTAGAAGTACCGCGACGTGGTATCAGTGGCTGGAGCGTTGGCACGATGGAACATTATATTGTAAACAAGGCTTCTCGTGTTGTGCTGTCGTAGCACGGACGGCGCAAACATTGCAACACTTGGATAGCGGCACTGCGAAAGGCGGTCAATAAACAGCAACTGTTTTGCGAATTGGTGGGGAACGTGAACGCACGGCGACAGAAAGATGAAGCCATCATAGAGTACATGTACTCCCGTCTACAAGACATCAAACGCGGCAAATACACATTAACCGGCGACGACATCGTCGACTGGTACATCCAACGTGTTCAATCGGAAAGCGTAAAGCCCATGCTCGCGGCTTACCACGACTTGAGGACAGGAAACGTATCGGAATTCATCAGCTACGCACGGCGATTCGATAGGCGCATGACTGACGAGAGGTGAAACCACAAGCGTGAAGCCATTCCCACAGAACAGCAGCGTGCGGATCGAGCCAGCCAAGAATGCAGCGAAAGATGATCATCAGCCGAGCAAGCCCACGATAGAATCTCCGCTGGCGCATCCTCTCGCTGCTTACAGCGAGGGCACCACGCGAATGATTGCACGTAACCTGACCACCTGACAGGCACCGCAAACAGAAGGAAGCCGCCGCACAGAGAAGAGAAGAAAGAGCGGCGCGCCGAACGGCGTACCAACTAGTACCAACCACATCGTAACGGCGAGCCCTGAAGGTAGGATCATCTCGTTCCCACGAAGACCAATGGCGTGGAGACATTAGCGTTAGCACACAGGATGCACCTCAACTCTCGCTTCATCAGCGTTTGTAAAACAACATAATTTCGATCAGTAGCGCACCCAGGATCTCTGCCGGGAGGGGGGGGGGGGGGGTTAAATTTTTCACGAAGGGCCTGGCATGCGATTACACAGTTGTTGCGTGTGTAAAAAAAAGTGAATAAAATGCCAAATAATAGTAAGATCTATGATGATGATTATTTTATTTTTTTCGGCGTTTTGCAGAGACAATAGCGCCACATTATTCTAGGACACAGGAGCAGTTACGGAGTGGGAGGGGGGTTAGGTTGGCTTCAGGGGGGGTTACAACCCCCGAAACCTACCCCCCCCCCCCCTTCCGTCGGTGCGCCACTGATTTCGATGTTGTACCCGCTACGGATTGCGTATTCGGAATACGATCTGGAGAAACAACGGTTCCCGTCGGAGCAACTGAAGGGCATATCGTCATCGAGGATGCAAGCGCGACCATTGGTGTAAAAGTATTCGACGACCTGTTGCCACATGCCGCCGTCAAACTGGCGAGAATGCATCGCATTCGTCTACATCGAACGATACGCGAATGAAACACACACGTCCGAGTGGATATCGAAAAAAGTGGGGGACCCTTAAGCTTCGCCTTTAAGAGTTGAACGCGATAGCGAAATCCGGCCCCCAGTGTGCACTTCAACCAGCCAATGCATACTTATTAATGTGCGTTGTTACACACATACGCGCGCACAGACAGACACGCGCGCGCGCGACGTATGTATAGTAATGGTAGAGGTTTTCGATCTATTTAACAACACTTTTATATCAACTTCATGAAAATTTTGTACAGTGATGTCACATGGTCCTGTTTTATGAACTGCACGTAGGCGTGACACTTTTATTCCTAAATGGTCACATTCTGTCGTCCTTCGTGCGTTAACTATGTGGCAGCTGTTCGATTTGTTCTTCTGGAGAGCTCTTCCGGCCAACCGCAACAAGCATCGCCTTATGGTCAGTGAAATGGCAATTGCAGTACTTCACTTCTTTAATGGTGTCGTGAGAATGAAATGCTAAAAAAGTGGATACAGAGCATCCGACGAGACCGCATATAGGCTCTGCTGCAGTCGCATGGCCTCCGAGATGGCGGGCGCGCTCGCCGTCTCGGAGGCCATGGTAGTCGAGACATTGCTTGATATGTCTTCCGCTAGATGGACATAGTTGTCCTATTTTTGGAGCTGTTATTTTGCACTCACGGCCGATTTTTCGCTCACAAGAGACGCGTGGAGACGGCGACACCGACAGCGGTATTTCTGCGGAACGAGCTCTCTAACGCTATCGCGTTAAAACAGTCCACATGAAGCGCCCGAAATGGAATATCGAAACAATGACACTACGCCACAGTCGCCACACAAAGATCACAACGAATAAACCGATGCAGCATTGTGTGGAACTGTCACACCGAACGGCTTCCAAAAGCAACGTGCTTCCATCATTGGAGGAAATGCGCGTCGCGAAATTGCACAAGTGCAACCGGCGAACTTAAATACGAATGAAACGGGAAAAGTCGGATTTTGGGATTTAAATGCGAAGCATTTCTTGGCGAACTTCGGCGACTTTGAGCGTATCTATCTATCTATCTATCTATCTATCTATCTATCTATCTATCTATCTATCTATCTATCTATCTATCTATCTATCTATCTATCTATCTATCTATCTGCCGCCTACGACTTTGTGCTCTCCTGGCCGTTTCGTTAATGTGATTTGTACGAAAGTTGGTATGCCACAACATGACTGAATGAAGAACATAAATGGCAGGTCGTAACATGGAAATAATGACACATATGTCATTAGCGGCATGATTTACATGCGACGGTCTTGGTGCTCTCCCGGCCGTTTCGTTAATGGGATGTATGAGAAAATTGGTATGACACAACATGGCTGCATGGCGAAGATAAATGACAGGTCATAACATGAAAATCATGTTATGACCTGTCATAACCTGTCATAACATGCGACGACGGTTTTGGTGCTCTCATGGCCGTTTCGATAAGACCAGAACACAGCGAGTTCGATGCGTGCCGCCATATTTGGACTGCGCATCGCGCCATCTATTGAACGCGCGGCGAAACAGCGCGCTGAGCTGCCACACGCAGGCTCCCGCAGGTTGTTGCCACACAGTTCTAAGGCGATTGTAGTTTAGCACGGGCGTTTCAAAGATGCTAGGTGTGTCCCCCTGTGCTGTTGCGCTGAAAGCATGAATGGATAAATTTTATTATGAAGGGGGGGGGGGGGCAACAGGGTGAGAGAGAGAGAGAGAAAAAAAAGTTTTATTGAACGTCCTTGCTGGACTGTTCGCACGCGGAACGTGAGCTGGCGCCGCTTGCTGTGAGGTTTTCATCCCCGCTGGATGATCTGTCGCACCTGTTGTACAGCAGCTCCTGTTGTATGTTAGTGAAGATGCATTTCCCTCTCCCAAATAAACTAAGCAACCATCTAAGCCCACCTCAGATCGGGAGGAAATTGCTAAACCGGAATGTGGAAATTTTAGAAGTGCAGCGGCAACATTACGCTACATGTGCTGTCAAAACATAACATGGCAAGCGCTACAGGTGCAGGTGTGATGAAAGTCCTGAGGTTTGCACGGACTGCCTGCTTATCTCTGAGCGGTAACTATATTGGGCGACTTGGCCTGCGCACGCGTGATCCTCAAAGAGGAATGACTTGCAAGTATTGGCGCCAACGCTGTTTACGCTAAACAAATTTTAGTTGGAAAGGAAACATCGGAAAGGGAATAGCAAAGAAATTCCACAGGTGTGCCGACACCGAAGGTAGTGCGGAAAGGGTGCAAAGACCACTTTAGAACGGGCTGGCTTCGTGTGGAGCGCAGTAACACATGGGACGGCGAAACGGTTATTTTCATGGCATATGCATGCGTTCAAGTGTCGGCAAGCGGCTACAGACCACACACCGTAGCCCTCAGATATTGTTTCCATCCCAATATTTCAGCGCTCAGTTCGCTAAAAGGTTCGCAGAGTTGCAGCGCGCTGTGACAGCGCAATCGTCCCCAACAGTGCTGCATCGTCCAGAACCACAACTTGTGTAGCAGTTGTAGCAGTTGTGTTAGCAACCACAACTGATACTCCACAATTTTTGATAAAATACTGGCTACAAAAACAAACCGACGTTTAAAAACGACCGCATTATTGCTACGCAGCGGACAGATACCACTTTAAACTCTTCCCTGCGTAACACACGCACGAAATGTGAAGAGTTCAACAATTGGAAGATATGAACTCGTGGCAGACGATATCTGCAACGCCGTCTCATAACGACAGAAGCTTTGAAAGAGCAGCTGTGTCGACACACGATCGTCGTTAATACAAACGTGTCTACATTCTCCGTGATGAATAGTAAGTTTATTTTCTGGTATTCATTGTAGCACATGATGCTGACCTGTATGAAACTAGCCAGTTTCCTACGACTGATCTTGCAGTAAGCCAGCTGTGAGTATCGCTGGCCGCGACACAGCGCTGTCAATCTCCGCTGGGTCAGAAAAAGAAGAAAAAAAAAAATGAAAAGGTTAGTCTCTTTGGTGTATTCAAGCCTCTTTCCTTGGACACACCGAACGTATCTCAGTGCTCGCCTCTGGTTCGGAAATTGCTCGGAGCGGCCCTGCGTGTTACATAGATTACGTTCGTAAAACGAAACAGATGAGCGTTGCGGTAGAATAACAACGTTAGCGTATCCATCCGCTCGTGCACTTTCCCCGGGCTCACGAGCTTGTAGTTTTCCCCGTTCACTGCATTGAACCACAGGCGGCAAATCTCGGCGTTGTTCGTTATGGCTGGAATCGCCTGAAAAGAGCGCACTGGCAGGGTTCCGGTGGTGCGTTGTGCTCGTCGCAGACAGCTTAACGATCTCTTCCTCTAGCTCTGGTTGTTTGGCATCCGTAAATGACACAGTACCAGCCAGACATCATCACGTATGCAGAAGTAGCCAAATCGGGCACTTTTTCCGAACCTGAGAGCTGATGTTTGCCGTGTTTACTTGCCGGAGATACACGCGCCTGCATACGCGCTGTCCGCCGTGGCAGCTCAGCTCCGTCGTCTGCTCGCGTACCCTCGAAACCGGTTTGCTTTCGACGGTATGCGGGCGCCTGGGTGCGAGATAGGCGTGCTCTCGTCTTATAAAGTCGGTATGCCACAACATTACTGAATGAAGAACATAAATGGCAGGTCGTAACATGAAAATCATGACATGCGTGTCATTATTGGCATGATTTATATGCGACGACGGTCTTGGTGGTCTCCTGGCCGTTTCGTTTATGGGATATATCCGAAAATTGGTGTGCCACAACATGACTGAATGAAGAACATAAATGGCAGGTCATAACATGAAAATCATGACATCCATGTCATGAGCGGCACGATTTACGTGCCACGGTCTTGGTGATCTCCTGGCCGTTTCGTTAATGGGATATATACGAAAATTGGTATGGCACAATATGACGATCATAAATGACAGGTCATAACATGAAAATCATGACATGCGTGTCATTATTGACATGATTTACATGCGACGGTCTTAGCGATCTCCTGGACGTTTCGTTAATGGGATATACACGAAAATTGGTATGCCACAACATGGCTGCATGACGAACGTAAGTGATGAAGCGGTCTACGCCGGAAACGTCATAGAACGGAGATCAGCAAAGAAGAGGAAGAAGAAGGGCTCTTTCGAACGGGGCATAATAAATGGCGGACGACACCCGTCTCGCTCTCGATATGTGTCTCGGTATGTCTGCCTAAGGGAACGCTACATTTTGGCGCAGTCGACAATCGAACATGTGGGTGACCTTCTTCGTTGACCAAACGTCATCAAATGGCATAACCTTCACCAGTTACGAAGTGCAAGGTGAGCCAGTGAAGGACCTTGCCCGCGATGTCACAACCGACAGCCTCGTCGAGTTGGTGCTGGAAGGAGCTTCAATGAGTCGCGAGGCACTCCTGGAGACCGGATCCGCCAGTGTGGCCCTGCAGCTGGAGGAGCTTGCGGACTTTGTCTTGGAGCCTTCGCGCCGATGCACTGTTCGGCAGAACTCGTCGGTGGAGGTGAGCTCTATCTTGAATGTCATCGAGCGTCAACAACGACAGATGACGCATCAGACAGAACTTTTGACAAATGTACTGAGATTGTATAGCCTTCAACAAAACATAGTGAAACCGCATAATTTCGAAGACAGCCACTCAAGCCCCAACTACTGGCTGTGGTTTTATGAATACGCATGCGAAAAAAATGGGTGGGTTTCTGACGAACAAAAGATTCGCAACATGCGCCGCTACCTTGGCGGTATAGCTAAAGCGTGGTACGAGATGCAGCTTTTGGATGAACCACGAGCATGCTGGGAGCACTGGAAAACAAGTTTTCTGGCTGCTTTTCATCACAATGCGGTGGAAAGATGGGATGCGGCTCTGCGCTATACATTTGAGCGTGGATCATTACTCAAGTGCTTTCTTGAGAAACGTCGCCTGTTGTATGAAGCGGAGCCTAAACTCTCACCACAGGTCACTGTTGCGTTAATAATACAGGGACTATGCCTCGATATACGAAGCCAGATCCAGATAAGAGCTCCTACTACATTTCAAGATCTTCTACACTGCCTACAATATGTATTACCAGGAGCTGATCTGGACGCACCAGATGAAGAGAGCGCAAGTGAAGAGATAGTCCATTTGCCTAGCCCATCAAATGGTGTTAAGGGAAGCGCAGATGAGCGTACGGATTGTAAACATAACAGCGGTCTACACAGCACAATCGCAGCACCTCATTCGACAGATCTAAGAAATTTTGATGTCCATGAGAAGACAAAGAATGTATACTTGTATGATACAGTGCACGTCGTGTCTAATTGCTTGCTTCACTTCCCTGTTAAGATCAATGATGTTGAAATGAAAGCGCTCGTGGACAGCGGAGCGTCTGTGTCGATCATAAATAAGGACCTAGTGGACGTCAGCCACCTACACGTGGGAAAAACCCTGCGAGTTCAGGGATACGATGGCTCTGTGAGTTCCCGTAACGAGTGGGCATCTGTAATTCTTGAATGCCAAGGACGCAGAATTAGGACGGACGTATTAGTGCTACCTGATGTCACTTATGAGTTTCTGTTATCCTGGCCTGATATGAAGAGATTAAGAATGAACGTTTACTGGAACGACAAGGTCTTAATTGAAAACCATACAACAGCAAATGACGAGATAGAGTCGCCTGCACACGTAAGACAGCTTGCCTGCGAAGAAGATATACACTCTCAATACCCAGAGCTCGTTTGCATAGGGAACTACCCTCCAGCAATTAAATCTCACGAGGTTCCTTTTGATCTTGCAGACAAAACAGTTATTCAAAAAAGACCGTACAATATGTCGAGAGAGAAGAAGGTATGGTTGAAAGCAGAATTACAGGCGATGCTAGACGCTGGCGTTATTAGACCTTCAGTGTCTCCATTTGCATCGCCAATAACTATCGCTCCGAAAGAAGACGGTACTTTTCGTCTGTGCACAGATTACAGGGCTCTTAATCACCAAACTGAGCTCATACCATACCCAATGCCAAGAATCGACGACATAATTGATGAGACTGGTGGTTGCCGCTGGTTCTCAAGACTGGACCTCTGCAAGGGCTTCTGGCAAATCCCGCTGACAGAGGAAACCAAGAAGTACACCGCGTTCATTACCCCATTTGACTTGTACGAATACAACCGATTACCTTTTGGATGGAAGAACTCCCCAGCGTGGTTTCAAAAGATCATGAACGAAACCCTAAAGTCGTATTTGGGAATCTTCTGTAATGTGTATATTGACGATATAATTGTTTATTCAAAAACAAGAGAGGAACATAAGAAACACCTGTCTCTCGTTCTGAACGCTTTGAGCACTGCATGTCTCAAAGTGAACTTCAAGAAAAGCGCCTTTTTCCAAGAGAAAGTAGTGTTTCTCGGAAGAGTTTTTGACGGATACACGAAAAGCACGAAGCAAGAATCAGTTGACAGAATTTCACAATTGGTGAAGCCCTATGACGTGCATTCACTGCGTGTCTTCCTGGGCCTATAGCCGGACATTTTCGATCCTTTATTAAAGACTATGCCATTAAAACGAGATGTCTGACACGCCTGACTCAGAAAGGCGTACCCTACCAGTGGGACAACGACTGCGAAAATGCTTACTCCGATCTGGTGAAATTAATATCGTCGGACCCTATCCTACGCATACCTGACTTTTCCTTACCATTTGTTCTCAATACGGATGCATCATTTTATGCCACTGGTGCGGTTCTCTACCAGAAGCCATCAGATTTAAATCGCCAAACGCATCATGTTGTGGGATATTATAGCTATACATTAAAACCAGCTGAAGTGAACTACTCGACAACAGAAAAGGAAGCACTGGCTGTACTGAAAGCAGTTCAGTATTTTCGAACGTACTTAGAAGGTTCAAAATTTACTTTATTCACAGACCACCAGGCTCTCACTCACCTACTTGGAATGACACAACCAAGAGGCCGCATCGCTAGATGGGTAAATTACCTGCAACAATTTGACTTTGTTATTTCACATCGCCCAGGCCCTCTACTCACTGACGCTGACGCAATGTCCAGGCTGCTGTTGCCCAACACTCTTGACAGCCCTATGCAAGTGAACCACGCAAAGCTGTGGGAGGGTACCGAAGATATGAAGTTCATCAACGGAAGATATTATGTTCCACCAACAATGATTTCTAAGATTCTTCACCTTTACCACGATACACCGGAATCAGGAGGACATGACGGATTCTGGCGCACGTACAACAAGCTGGTGAAACGATTTAAGTGGCCAGGCATGAAAGATGCTGTTAGGAGTTACGATCTTGCCATCTCTGCCAAACGAACAAAGTTAAGTTCAAGCAGCCCACGGACATAATGATAACCACAGAGCATTCGAATGTCCCATTTGAAGTTATTCACTTGGACTTCGCGGAGCTCAAAAAGAAGGGGGAAGGGGTCAAGAAGACACAGGCATTTTTGCTGGCTATTGATGAGTGCACCAGAATGGTCACGGCCAGGGCCGGAAGGGAAGACGCCAACAGCGTCATGACTGTTCTGAAGGCTGATTGTTTCAAGCATACAAAGATATTAGTGTGTGACAATGGACCTGCCTTTCGGAGCACGAAGCTTTCAAAGTGGGCGGAGGATCAAGGGATAACCATAAAGTTTTGTTCACCCTACCATCCAGCTGCTAACGGCCTTGCTGAGCGGGCAATAAGGGCACAAAAGAGTACATAAAAATGTACCCGAACTTCCAAGGAGGTTGGAAGTGCTGCCTCGAAGCCGCTGTGAGGCATCACAATCGATCGAGCACAAGTGCACTTGGATGCAGCCCTCTTTTTGCGGCTTCTGGGACAGTACCGGTACTTCCAGCAGACATTGAACTAGGCCTTCTTGATCGTCTCATGCTTTCGGAGACCAAGAAAACTGGGAAAGAGCAAGAAGTGTATAAAAACCGAATGAAGAAAAACTTCGATAGAAGACACAGTAATCACATACCGGACATACAACCCGGAGATTA
The DNA here is from genome assembly GCA_013339685.2 of Hyalomma asiaticum. NCBI lineage: Eukaryota > Metazoa > Arthropoda > Arachnida > Ixodida > Ixodidae > Hyalomma > Hyalomma asiaticum. Next base: position 37,721,843 of record CM023486.1, read on the forward strand.
CGTTCTTGTACGGAAAGGGATAGGAAGTTCCAATGACAAGTTTTATGGACCATTTCAAGTGATCAAGACCGCTTCGCAGCATGGTATCTTGAAGACCATCTGGTACCTGGGAGTTTCCAAACAGACAGAATGCGCCTCCATCAGCAATGTCTAAGTATTACACCAGGAGGTGTAAACAACGAAGTCCGGGAGAGTGAAGCGGTCTACGCCGGAAACGTCATAGAATGGAGATCAGCAAAGAAGAGGAAGAAGAAGGGCTCTTTCGAACGGGGCATAATAAATGGCGGACGACACCCGTCTCGCTCTCGATATGTGTCTCGGTATGTCTGCCTAAGGGAACGCTACAAGTGACAGGTCATAACATGAAAATCATGACACACATGTCATTAGCGGCATGATTTACATGCGACGGTCTTGGTGCTCTCATGGCCGTTTCGTTAATGGGATGTATGCGAAAATTGGTGTGGTACAATATGACGATCATAAATGGCAGGTCATAACATGAAAATCATGACATGCATGTCATGAGCGGCGTGGTCTACATGCCACGGTCTTTGTGCTCTTGCGGCCGTTTCGTTAACTTTGCATGCACCGAAATCGGTATAGCGAGAGAACAATGCAGATGCATTTTACGTTCCTGATGCGTGCTTCGCATTTCGTTGATTCCCACTGCACGTGGGATCTGCCAATTTTTTTCAGTAAGTTCTTTCTGGAAAAAATTCAAAACAGAAACGGAAACGGAAAAAGACGGCAGATGGATTTGCATTGTTGTCTCGCTATACCGAGTTTGGTACATATGAAGTTAATGAAACGGCCGCAACAGCACCATGACTGTGGCATGTAAACCATGCCGTTAATGCACGCATGTCGTGATTCTAACGTTATGACCTGTAATTTACGTTCCTCATGCAGTCGTGTTGTGCCACAGCAATTTTGGTATACATCCCAGTAACGAAACGAGTGGCATGTAGATCATGACGCTCATGACATGCATGCCATGATTTTCATGCTATGACCTGTCATTTATGATCGTCATGCTGTCATGTTGTTGCATACCAATTTTCCTATACATCCCACTTACGAAACGGCCAGTAGAGCACCAAGACCGTGGCATGTAAATCATATCGCCCAGGACATGCATATCACGATTTTCATGTTATGACCTATCATTTATGATCTTCATGCAGTCACGTTGTGCCATACCAATTTTCGTATATATATCCCATTAACGAAACGGCCGCAAGAGCACCAAGACTTCGGCATGTAAACCACGCTGCTCATGACACGCATGTCATGATTCTAATGTTATGACCTGTCATTTACTTTCGTCATGCAGTCTTGTTGTGCCATAGAAATATTGGTGTACATCCCATTAACAAAACCCGTGGCATGTAAATCATGCCGCTCATGATGTGCATGTCATGCTTCTCATGTTATAACCTGTCAATTATATTCGTCATGCGGTCGTGTTGTGGCATGCCAATTTTCGTACACATCCCATTAAAGAAACGGCAAGAGAGCACCAAGACCATGGCATGCAAATCATGCCACTCATGACATGCATATCGTGCTTTTCATGTTGTGATTTGTCAGTTGCGATCGTCATGCAGTCATGTTGTTGCATACGAATTTTCGTATACATCCCATTAACGAAACGGCCAGGGGCGCACCAAGATCGTCGCATGTAAATCATGTCGCTCATCACATGCATGTCAAGATTTTCACGTTATGACCTGTCATTTACGTTCCTCATGCAGTCATATTGTGGCATGCCAATTATCGTATATATCCCGTTAACGAAACGCGTGGCATGTAAATCATGTCGCTCATGACACGCATATCATGATTTTCATATTGTGACCTGTCAGTCATGTTCGTCATGCAGTCATGTTGTGGCATACCAATTTTCGTACATCCCATTAACGAAACGGCCAAGAGAGCACCGAGACCGTCGCATATAAATCATGTCACTCGTGTCACTACGGTGGTTGGATTGTGCGAAGCACTGTCAACCATGCAGAGCATTATGGATGGTGGCTTGAAACCGCTCATGAAACCGGATGGTGGCCCGAAACCGACAGAGGACACGTAATTGTGTATATATGGACGATAATCCAGAGTTCGACGGAAAACTGTCTGGTGAGGAATGACCATATCGAAGCAAAACTAACACTCGCCAAGAAGTGAAATGTATTAAAGCATAAACTTGACCCTTCGGGGCCCGTACGGGTCCCTTGAGCACAATGAAAGCAAACGCAGTGGCTCTTGTTTAAGTATGGGAGAGATGGCGCAGTTGTCGTGTACGACCCGTACGGGCCCCGAAACGTCAAGTTTTTGTTTTAATACATTTCACTTTTTGGCGAGTGTTCGTTTTGTTTCATTATATGGACAATATATATGCATATTCACCAATGACGTAGAGCAGCACGTCAGAACCGTGAGCATGTCCTGAAGGCGACGGATCTCAACCTACGAGTGGACTTCAGGAAATGCACTTTCGCTGCTCACGATCAGCTTCCTATAGGACGCACACTTTCGAGAGACGGAGTTGCTAATAACCCAAGACGGACCAGTGTCATGGGCTACCACGCTCGAAGGCAGAGGTGCGATCATTCCTAGGGCTGACATCTCACTACAGGAAGTATATCAAAGATTACATGAAGATCTCTTAGCCATTAACGAAGCTTGTGAAGAAGGATGCACTTCTAACGTGGACTGCCGAATTCCAATCGGCTATGAATATGCTGAAAGCGCGACTGGCTGAAGCACCAATACCCCGCACTCCCGACACAAGTGCAAGTCGACTCATCATACACAGCATTTGGTTTTGTCCTCTCTCAGAGATGCGGACGAAACGCGCATCGTGGAATACGCAATTAAAAAGTTGCCAAAGTCGTACAGGCACAAGCACTCGACAGATTTGGAGGCGATCGCGGTGCACTGGTCTGTCACCGGCAGATTCCACCAATGCCTCAAAGGGCTACAGCACTTCGAAATATACACCGACAACTTGGGCGGTATAGCGCGTATTATCTCGAAGAAGCATCCGCAAAGGCGGTTCGCCCGGATCGTGCTTGACCAGATGTGATACAAGTTCACGATTTGCCGCACATCAGGTAAGACAAACGTCGTCGCAGATGCGCTGTCACTAATCCTAGAAAGCACGCAGAATGTTTTCGTTCTGAATGAAGGCTGAGGACAGCCGACTTGGCAGAGCGCAAAGACGATGCTATGTTCGCCCTGATAATCGGCCAAATACAAGGAGCACCTTGTAAGGGCGATCCCATACAGAATGGTACAGGGCAGACTTGTACACTTTATCACCGACGGAGACAGAGAGAAACACCGCATCGTGGTGCCGGGAAGCCTGAAACAATTGGTTCTGATGTCTTACCACGACGAAGATGGTCACGGCGATACCTCTGGAACACTCCAAGAAATCGAGCAGCGCTACTTTTGGCATGGCATGAACCGCGACGTCGAAGACTACGTGCGTGGATGCCAAACGTGTCAAAGATACAACGCCAAGACAGGAGCGCAAGCCGGTTCGCTAAATCCCCGTACGCCAATGCAGGCACCATTCGACACAATTGCTATGGACCACGTGTGCTCAATTCACACCGAGAACCTCAACAAGCATAGGCGGGTAAACGATCAATGATTTTGCGCAGCCTACATGGTCGCAGCTAGCAGAACCTGGGTAATAGGAGAATTAAGGGAGAGGCCGGCGAGCGCAGGCTCAAGATGACTTAGACAAATGGATCGACAGATGCAGAGGCTGGAGTGCTGCAGTAGGATATGCGTCTTCCTCTACATATCCAAGAATGTCGCACCTAATGTACTACATAGTTGGCTGAGGATCAGGCACTGATGCACGAATGACACACCACGAAGAAAGCACAGCGTCGTCTATCGCATACCTTCAACCGTCTGGGAAACGTGATCCAAGGCGCCGCGAGGGCATTTTTTTTTTCTTTCATGAAGCCTCTAGCGCAAGCATGTAAGAAAACCAATAAACGAAACAAACATACAAGGACTCCGGATGTTTTTAGTAGTGGGGGTGTGCATCGTAGTCTTTGTATGTTGTGTTATTGATTTATTTGTTCTCAATATTTGTGGATTCTTATTTATATACATTACAAATTATATGTTATTAATAAGTAGTTTTAATGACATCGATTAATAATGTTTTATTAATTTTAGCGATATTAAATTTCACTTATATCCTCGCTAATTTTAAGTTGATACGCACCATAAAAACGGCTGGAAATTTCGGAAGTGCTGAAAGCCTGCGCAGACCGCGCAAGCCGCGTGATTGTGTGGTACTGTGCTTTGGAAAGCACTGGACCGCACAAACAATAGCTTGATAATTCTTGTCAAAAATTTTATTTCAGCATAAACGGTCGGAACGTCTGAAGGGAGGGGGCACTCTGGCTACCCCTGGCCCCACTGCCACCCCGGTCTCGGAGCCCCTGGAAACATATCGAGCACGATTCGCATCTTATTGCAGCACTGCGCGGCGGCGCCGTGGTTTTACGTCGCGTCGCCGGTCTCTCTTTTGTTCGGGTTTGGTGCACAGGCGCTCCCGTGCTGACGGCTTCTCAAGCTACACGCGCTGCCTGGGCCTCGCAAACAACGCCGGAATCCAACTCCCCGTACGTGATCATTGCGCTCTGCGCAGTCGTACGCAAGGTGCACTCGTAGCGCACTCTGTCGACCACAATACGACGGCAGACCACGCAGCGAGATAAGGCGGACGGGAGAAGAGTTTGCATACTCGGTGAAAGTATGGCGACGAGATTTTGGAGAGAATCGGAGCGTCGTGTTGACCCCTACTGGAGCGCTGCAGCAGGCGACCAGGTCGCTTCCATGAGCGTGTCTAACACTGTCAACTGGTGGCGAGGTGAATTTCCCAGCTTCGGCGAGGCGTGCGAGGTCGGGAGCTTCTCGATGCTGGGTCGGGAGCGCCAGTACGTCGACCGTCCCGTGCAGAAGAAGTACCTGATCGGTGAGATCCCGCGCGAACCCTTGTGGAACCTGAACCACGGCTACAGTGCGGCCATACGACGGGACTGGACACAGACTCGGGGGTCCATGCGACGTGCTCTCCTGGATTGTTCGTAACGCCGATACGGTCTCGCAACCGTCTTCGAGTCAGAAGGAAGGCGCCGAGGCGGAGTCACACGGACTGGAAAGGCAAGTGTTCTTTGTTTCGCAATTACTATATTAACGCTCAAATATTCTGCATTGTCGCAACAAAGTACAACTGCAGGTTTTTCTGTTTGCTGTACCAATGCTGACGGAATTTCCTTGTAGGTTCGGTACGCTCAAAGTGCCCCTATGAATTCCGAATCCTTCTAGAAATTATTCTTGTGAATTCTTTGCACAGTACTGTCTGGCGAGATTCGCATCTAAGGACATAAACGTACAACTGGATGAACTGCGCTTTTATGCACTTGTAAAAGAAATCGTTATAAGTTGTGTACAATAATGTCACACAGCAAGTGTTTCACGTGTACAGAGGGCCTCAAGTAATATATTGTCCTCCGCTCCTCCATCGCCTCTTGCTGTTTTTATTCTCGCCTACATCGCGCTGTTGTGGATGAGGCTGGAACTCTACGGACCCTATATGCGAATACGCGGCTTATTGTGAAGCGGGATGTTTGAAGATTTACCGAATATGATATTGTTACGAGGAGTATACTACTGACCGGCGGACTAGCACTTTTCTTGTCTAGGCCAAGCCCGTGGCATGTTTTGAGTTGCGCGTCCGCGCTATCAGATGGCGCCACTGTCGAAACGATTGCAGCGAACCTGGCATCCGCGGCAAACAAAAGTCAGCTAACCCTAATAAAAAGAAAATTGCACGACCACAGTAGTAAAGAAAAACTTGTTCTTTAATAAAAATACTATCAGCCACGAGCATCATAAATTACTATTTCATAGAAAAGTTTTACAAACATGATTCGGCACGTCTCCGCTAGCGCCGCCAGCACCGACGCTCGCTCGTTCGTTGCAGACGATCGTAGCAGACGACTCCACGACCGCGAGCGCGCCGTAGAAACGCGAAGGCGCGAACTACTGACAGCAATTATGGTGCTTGTGTACTGCTGCACGAAATCTTGTGATGCATCTGGCAGGAGCGGCGAGCACTTCTACACCATTCCGGCAGACAACAGGTATTTATGTACTTACTATGTTCACAAGCCAGGCAGCCGCGAGGGCAGGCGAGGGGCCCTTGCTACAATTCATCCAGCTACAAACACACGCACCACATAAATAAACAGGCAATTACACGGGAAAGCAGTGCTGGGGCAATTAGTCCCTAGAATGCAGAAATCGTCGATAGAAGTAGCGCGAGCAACCGACCCAATCTCGCGAGCGCCATGGCGCTACCATATTAGACTCTCTTTTGGATTGGCTGGCCTCAAGCAGGATTTAGCAATGCAATCGCTTGCCGCGACTCCCAGGTGCTGCCACCGTCGCGAAAAAACAAAGAAACGTCCCCATTGGCTCTATGGACATGCCATCCCCTTGTCTAGGCTGCACGAACACGGGGCCTTAAGTCTGTCAAGGCAGCTTTTGAGTCAGCCCCACACTCAGTTATGGGCACGTTACCAGTAACATAGTAACAGCGTTACAGTTACGGTGAATTAAGTCAAAAAGATAACACTCTCTCAGAGTTTTTAAAGTTAACTTGTTAGTTACTGTGAAAAAGTAAAGCCTTTTTACTGTTACGCTACTGTATAAAACTAATAGATCCCGTACCAAATGATAGAACTCTTTTAATAGAAACTTACGAAGGCATGCTGGTAGTAAAAATTGCACGTGGGAAAACCCTATACAAGGGCAACCTGCGGGGCACACTCTCGTCCAACATCAGTAATATTGTGCAATCCTCATTTTGTGTCGCCAAATTTCTTGTGGTCTGGGGAACTTATCTGCAGCTTGGGATCAGTTGTTTATCATAGCTCCAACCAAGATCCTCCCTCTCTTGATGGAGAACACGTCACGCCCTCTACTGAGCAGAATTCGACGCGTCCTTTGTGTCGAGCCGGAGCACTATCCGGAATCCGCCTTTTCCGAGAGCTTCGCCAGCTTGCTGACACACACACGCACACACGCACACACACACACACACACACACACACACACACACACACACACACACACACACACACACACACATGTACACACAGAGATAGAGAGAGAGTGCAGAGAGAGAGAGAGAGAGAGAGTGTGTCGGTGAAAGCTGGAATTATACAGTGTATGGCCAGGTAGTCTGGCAACGCGCTCGGGCACTTCCGGTGTCCGCCCAATAACCATCAGTCCTTCCCCAGCCACTGCACGTTAAAGCCCCTCTACCCAGAGTTCTTTGATCATATACCAGTTACCAAACTCCCCATAGGCCCCATGTATCAAAATCCGGACACGCCGAGTGCCAAAACGGCGGAGGTTAGCAGATTGTCGCGCCATCTGTCGACACAGAAACTGACTACTAAATGGCAGGTTAGTGCGTTTTGTGTTACGGAGCACAGAAAGCTCCGCCGCGTCAATGAAGCGAACCTTATGCAAACGATGTTGCGCACACAGAACATCCGTCAATTTCACCGTGGTTCTGGCGGCACTGGCGTCTTCTGCAGAGCAAGGAAATTCACTGACCTTGTGCCGTCGCTTCTGCTTCTGCACGAACACTGACGGTTCACGAAGCGTTTTGTCCGTGCTAACGGCTCTCACGAAAGAAGCAAGGAATCGTCTGTTCGGCTGCCGAGGCCGCTGGTGAAAGAACAAGAAAGTTATTCGAACAGCGGATGATTTTCGGTGAATAATTATTCTTTATTTTTCGTCTTTAAATGTCGATGTGTCATTAGGAATCCAGCACAAAGCGCGCATCTGTGGAATTCAGTTCACATGACTACAGCATCGATGTGACAATACAGCAGCAGAAGGCCTTCAATGCAGAGCGTGTCGTCTGCAAGCGAAAAAGCGTATGGTGCAAGTCAACGATCCAAGTGCAAGCGAATTGCAATGTGAGGCGTCTCTATCTCTCGCTCCTTTCTTTTGCCCGTCTTTATCCGCGTGATAAGAGAGCGATTAGCAACTGTTACGGTGCTCCAACGTTTGTGGCCGCCATTTTCATGCAAGAAACATCGCCTCCGAGATCCGGTGAGTATAGCGTTTTCAGTTACGGCTCCCAGATGGGGCGATAGTCTGCTAACCTCCGCCGATTTGGCCGTCGGCTTGTCCAGATTTCGGAACGCAGTTTGGCAACTGGTATGATTGAAGAACTCTGCCTCTACCTACGGAAAAGTACCGCCATCTCTTGAACAACGCCGCTTCCTCCTCTCCTCGCCTCCGATAGGGCGGCTGCGGTCACGTGGTAGCGCGCTCACTTTCTTTCTTGGTATTTTGTTTTCTCGCCGCTCGGCGCCATGTTGGATGCGCCAAAGTGCCACTGCGCTGTGTGTTCGCCGGTCGCAAGTGCACGACGTGCGGAGTGCACGTGTACGTCTGGCTAGATTTGTCGCGATGCCGGTTTGCTGTGCCTTTTCCTGCATACCTGTTTTTCATGTAAGAGCATTTCCCTGAAAAGGGGTTACCGCTTCGGTTTTAAAGATGATCGCGGCTGTTCGCAAGCGCAGCCCGTTTCTTCAACAGCCTGCATGCCGCGCGTGCTTATTTTGGAATGAGCCGTTCGCAGTTAAAAAAAAAACTGTATGGCAATACATATGACGAAGTGCCGAAACTTTTCATCGCATCGAGGTCACGCTGTGGAGTGTGTTCAGAGTATACATCACTTGAAATGGGCGACACCCTCTCCAACAGCGAGCGGTAATTTCGGTAGTAGTAGTGACGTGAATGCGTTCGTCTACTTCTACATTCACAACGCACCAGCGCGGTCTTCTAGCAATTAGAAATAGTTTCCGTGCGTAAGGGCGATATTGGTCACCTACATCGGCAACACCCACGCAGGCATGCAAAACCTCACGACAACGTGTTCAAACTGCGCCGCACAGGCCAAACATCCCAGAACGGCGTACTGCGTGCACAAGTCATCGGGCAGGCAGAGGATGGCATGACGTGCGAAACTTCATGAAGTTTTGAGTGTGTGCCTCCAAGGGCATTGTTGGCGTTGCTGCAGTTACAGACGACCGAGATAATTTATACGCACGGGAACTATCCCTTCCCAAACGTGGCTTGACACCACAGCTGCGGTTTAAATATTTCTTGCTGATGCAATAAATAGCATGCTGTGTTTACAGAATTTCATTTCAACCTTTTCCAAGTAAACACAGTTATGGTTATCCGCGCCAGATACACAAGGAAACACTACGCTCCGAAAGAAAGCTTAAACGACGTTCGCTTTCGCTACAAATTGCGCATGGTTTGCAGCAGCTATTCTGAGGCGATATTTCATTAGGTAAACCGGATGGTGAGCACACCCACTTCTGCTTAGAAAATCAACGCAGTAGAGTGAATCATTATATCAAACCGTACGCGAGGCACAGCCACGGCTGGACGGCGGCAGCGGCGGCGCGCGTCCAGCTCGAAAGCTAACCGAAAACTCGTGGCGCTTTCCAGGGGGCGCCGCAGTCGCGAGCGGAGAGGAGGTGGCGGTGGGGAGAGTAGATGGCGGTACTTTTACGAAGTAGAGGGGCTTTACTGCACGTGTGTGTCGTATGATACATGGTGTCAGAAGTGGCCAGTTTCTTCACGCAAAAGTGACTGACCTTCCGGCCCCAGAACCGCTGCGGTTTGGCGATAACGTAGATGATAACTGGATACGCAAGCAATGGGTAGAGCTGTACTTGGCTGCCACGGAGTCGCAGGAGCCAGCCAGACAAAGCAGCAACGCCCAGGGAGCTGCCACTTTAGGGGCGAAGCTCCATAGGGCATAGGCTAGTCCGGTGTCGTTGTCGTTGTCGTAGCCACCTCTAGGTCTCAGAATGATCACGAGATGGCGCTGCGGTGCGCAAAGCCCCTCTACTTCGTAAAAGTACCGCCATCTACTCTCCCCTCTGCCACTTCCTCTCGGCTCGCGACAGCGGCGCCCCCTGGAATGCGCCACGAGCTTTCGGTTAGCTTTCGCCGGTTGCGCGCCGTCGCTGCCGCAGCCCAGCTCTGGCCGTGTGCCGTGCCTCGCATACGACTTGATGTATTGGTTCACTCTTCTGCGTTGATTTTCTCAGCATAAGCGAATTTATTTCTCATTTATAGTGAATTTCACGTCGTTTACGTTTCCTTTCGGAGTGTAGGGTTTGCTTGTGTATCTGGCACGGATATCCATAACTAGGTTTACTTGGAAAGGGTTGAAGTGAAATTCTGTAAACACGGCATGCTAGTTATTGCATCAGCAAGAAATATTTAAATCGCAGCTGTGGTGTCAAGCTACCTCGTTTGGGAAGGAAATAGTTCCCGTGAGTATAAACTACCTCGATCGTTTATAACTGCAGCAACGCCAATAATGCCCATGGAGGTGCTTGCTCAAAACTTCATGACGCTTCACATGTTACTTGTCCTCTGCCTGTCCAATGACGTGTGCAAGCCGTTCTGGGATGTTTGGCCCGTGCGGCGCAGTTTGCACCCATTGTCTTGAGGTCTTGCGTGCTTTCATGGGTGTTGCCGATGTAGGTGATCAGTATCGTTCTTACACACAGAAACTTTCTAATTGCTGGACGGCTGAGCTCGTGCGTTGTGAATGGTGAAGTTGATGAACGCAGTCGCGTCGCTACTACTGCCGAGATTACCGCTCGCTGTTGCAGAGGGCGTCGCCCGTTACAGGCGATGTATTCTCTGAACACACTCCACAGCGGTACCTCGGCGCAATGAAAAATTCCGGCACTTCATAACATGTATTGCCATGCAGCCTTCTTTTTTTCATTTTTTTCAAGTGCCAGCGCTTCATTTCAAAACAAGCACACGCGGCATGCGGACTGTTCAAGAAACTGGCTGCGCCTGCGAACAGCCGTGATAATCTTTAAATTCGAAATGTTAACCCGTTTTGAGGCAAGCGCTCTCCCATGAAAAAAGGGGTATGCAGGAAACGGCTAAATGCATACTTCTATTTCAGGGCAGCGCGCCCTATCACGTATAAATACAGTCCCCATCCAGGATGTTATAACGGTCCTTGTTCGTTCTATGCATGGTTATTAAACCATCTATTTTCTGCCAATAGTATAAAGAAAAAAAAAGTTAAAACTGCTCTAATAAAACCGAAAACACCCACGTACTTATTCTATAGAGGTGTCGCGTTTGAAACGCGACACTTCTATAGAATGAGTACGTGGGTGTTTTCGGTTTTGTCTGAGTAGTCTTAATTATTTTTTTGCTGCATATTACTCATTCTATAGAAGTGCCGCTTTTCAAACCCGCATCTTCAGTGGCTGTAGCTTCACTAAACATCCCACTCAACGTACATATCTTTCTCAAGCATGTTTTTATTTCCTTATATGCGATAGATTTGCAAAAGTACAAAACAAGGAATAAGACATCTACAGATATTTTACACCAAAATCGAACACATTGTCGGCATATGCTTAAAAATTACCCCGCAAAACGAACGACAAAGAAAAAGGCTGACTGAAAAATAAAAGAAGATGGATAAACATTTGTTAAAATACCCTCAGGGTATAAACCACAATTTCATTTTCTTGTCCGTTCGGGATGACAAAAAGCTTCTTCCCTTGGGTGTACCGGTTATGGCAGCCAAAGGTACAGCAACCTGGCATCGTGACAAAACGACTCAGACGCACGCGCGCACTTCGCACGTCGTGCATTTTACGTCCGGTGAACACACAGCACAGTGGCACTTGGCGCATCCAACATGGCGCCGAGTGTCGGAGAAAACAAAGTACCAAAAAAAAACAAGCGAGCATACCACGTGACCGCAGTCGCCCTATCGGATGCGAGGAGAGGAGGAAGCGGCGTAGTTCAAGAGATGGCGGTACTTTTCCGAAGGTATAGGGGTTTTAGCGGTGCGGCGCGCCGGGAGGCTCGCTTGCCCTCAGCGCGTGCCTCCCGGCGCGCGAGCTCTCTCACTCTTCCATCTGCTGTCTTGTGAGAGAGAGAGAGCGAGCGAAAGGCACGCGTTGACTATGGAAACGCTCTTCTATGAACGCTCCACCAGCTCGTAAAGAAGGAGAACGCGCCCTCACCCGCGAGAGACAAGCTTGACGCAGGCAGCGTCTTCGAGCGAGTTTCTTGATTGAAAAATACCGACTGCTCGCGCTGGAGAACCGTTCACCGGCCACCCATGTATATATATATATATATATATATATATATATATATATATATATATATATATATATAGGCATTGGATCTTGACTTGCAATGAAGTGCCGGTGAGAGAGTTCACTTGTGCGTAGTTGAACCATAAGGATTCGTAGCGTGCACGTTAACTAAATTAATCCGGAACACGGCACGATCTACGACGTGGGAGCGCAGGAATCTCATAAAGACCAGGAGCATAAATGATATCGCTTGTGTGACATGCATGAGTGGGAAATGCCACGGGTGATTTACGGTAACACAGAACGATCTCCAGCTTCGCCCACTCGTCATGGTTCACTTCGTGGAGATGCGTGGATTGATCAATTGATGGCGCAGAGGCGCTCGCTGCGTGCTCTAGTGTGATAGGAGAGCGCTAGATGGCGGCTGCGGATTCACAGCATGTCCACGGAGTGAATGATGAGTGGGGCGAAGCTTCCGTCCGTCTGTCTGCCCGTCCGTCCGTCCGGACAGATGAAGGGGCAACGGAAGCCGCGGCTTATGTAAACGGTAACCACCACGGCTCACAACCAATGAAGAAAACACGGCTCCAGTACGAAAACGAAAAATCACGGCTCACGAATAAAAAATTTCTTGTATATATACACACAGTGTTTGTCCCGTCTTTGATGTACTGGGCAAGATTCACGGAAGATTCACGGTTTTTACCGATGAACATCCGGAGCTTCACCCATTCATCATCATTCACTCCGTGGATATGCGTGGATTTTTTTTCTTCACCTCGCCGGCCAAGAAGAGATAGAAGTTTACAACACGTTCGACCTCACCGATGAAGAGAATAGCTACGAGAAGCTAGTGCAAGCATTCGAGGCCCACCGCCTACGCCAGAGCAATGAGACGTTCGAGCGTTACGTGTTCCGAAGCCGCACGCAAGCCGAAGGTGAGCTATTCGAGCAATTCTACCGTGATCTGCAACTTAAATAAAAAAAAAATGCCGCCTGCATCTTCCCACGGGGGGTATCACGTGAATGTTGCGTAATTGGGTATGGTTTGGGAATGCTTAATTGTTATTTCGTCTTTATTATTCTTATTTATTGAATGAAGGCGCTTGCGTCCACGAGCAGCGTCCGAAGCCGCGTCTCGTTGACAACATTTGCACGCCGCTTGTCGCTCACGTACCTGGGGTCTTCAAGCTCGCTGCTCACGTTTCCCCGCTGCTTCTCGTGCGTTCGAGGGAGAGGAGTACGGGGGAGAGGTCAGCAAAGACGCCCTTGACTGAATTCCGAACGCGCGCTCCGCCGCTTATATACACACCACCCGCGTTCGAGGGAGAGGAGTACGGGGGAGAGGTCCGCACCCCCACTGCGCATGCTCGGCTTGCTGAACGCCCGGTGGGCCGGCACGAGACGAGCCGAGCATGCGCAGTGGGGGTGTGGACGGCGCCGACGCCGAAGCGCGACATCATGCGACTAAGAAATGCTCTGCATTTAAAAAGCTGCAATTTTGACAACCTTCGAGAATCGTTGCGTCACCAAATAGTGTATGCACATCTAGTAAGACGCCGAGGGAGAAGCTGCTAGCCAAAAGAGACTTGACACACACCACAGTGGTTGAGTGGGCAAAGGCTGAGGAAATCGCTGCCACCTAGAGCAAAGCGTGGAGTGAAGAGAAGAGAATCAATGCAGTGGCGCACGCAAAAAAAAAAACAAGTACCAGCAACACGGGAAGGATGTGCAAGGGGTATGACAAAAGGGGAATTGTCAGGCACTGCTGCACCAGACACTCCTGCTGGTCTAGGAGGTGTTGCACGAAGGCGTTCTGCGTGCACTTTCTCCGGCCGCTGGCAGTGATGCTGTAGGGGATTCTAGGTGCCTAGGCGGTGCACATAGCTCCCCTGCTGCAACTACAACCTAAACAGGCGTGTCATTTTAAGCTCGACCTAATTAGTGATAACTTAGTTAGGCGTGATATAAGTAGCCCTACCTAAATTGATATTGTCCTAATGCTTAGCTTAGCTAAGCATTGCTTAATTAGATTTATCTTAATTTAGGTTGCTCGTATTAGTGCCAGTCTAATTAGTTGGGAATAAAGTAGTAATCTCAGCCTTTTTAGACATGGCTTCATTAGTCTTAGCCTAATCATTATTAAATTAATTGTCTTTTGCTTAGTGACTTATTCAATCACATTTTAATTATGTTTTGGTTAGTTAGTCTACCTTAAATAACCTCTGCCTCATTAGATTTGTTTTAGTTACGCTCGGCTTAATTAAATTAACTTAATTAAGCTACGATTATTTATCTTTACTTTGATTAGACGGTGTATTTAGTTTTATACTGGTGTCACACGGGCGCTTCGAAGGCCTTCGAACCAACTGTCCATCGACTCAAAAGTCACGTTTGAGCTGCTACACGGGCGGTTTCGATGGCGGTCGAGTCGATAGTCTATCGACTCATTACATTATTTAGACTCTACCTAAAGTCTCAGGAAGGTCAAATTGCCTTTACTGTAGCTTGGCATAGTTATGCTAGCATTACATAGCCTAGCGGAGTTTTCTGCGGATTTCCCAGTTTCACCAAGAGCTTAAGCAGGTTTGCTGTTGAAATTAAACTAGTATAATAAAGAAGACCAACGCGGTCGTAGACGCAGTGCATATTTGGGTGTATTCGCACTTTAACATAATCAATCCGCCTTACCGCAGCTGAACGCACCCTACTCCACATTAATCCGTCGACAACTACTGGTTCGAGTCCTGAAGGTCTTCCTTTCTAATCATGGTATCGCGCGTTTGAGCCCGAGAGGATGATTAACCCCGTCCACAATCACTATCGCCCATTAACTAGCCTTGGGTTATGCACAACGAGGTGAATTAGCGTTGGTAGTGCCGTGGCGCAGTTTATCCTGAGGCTGTCGTATGCGCTGCATCGAAGACAAGCAGCGCACTGACAAAGTAAGCGCGCACACCTCTGAGCCTAAATAAATGTGATGAACGGAAAGCATAGCATCAGAGTTTTGCTGCAAGGGCGAAGCAGTGAATGCGATAGCAAGAAACAGTAATGCTGTACGAAGTGAGGCTTGCTGCTTCAGGAGCAATATAACTTGTAGCAAGCATGCACTTGCTAAGTGAGCGCCTCCCGTGGGCAGCGCGTGCTGGTACGAAGGGCTTTATACGTTGTGTGTCACAAAGCTACGCATACAAAGCTAGGGGAGGCCGCTAAATGAACAAACAGAAGATGAGCGCGAACTATCAAGTGAAGCACGCACGAAACGAATGCACAGATATACACCGAACGAGCGCGAATAAGCTGTCACAATGGATACTCTCAGTTTGAACAGCGCTCCTGTTGCAAAGGCGGCCGAAGCAGCGAAAGAAACTAGCGTGCTTCAAGTGTCGAGCTGTGACACTTGATAGTTCGCGCTCATCTTCTGTTTGTTTGTTTAGCGGCGTCCCTTTAGCTCGAGTGACTTTCGGTGCGTTTCTCGCGCCATCTCGCTGGTAATGAAGAAACGCTTATAAGCTCCTGCCGTCTCTGAGTCCTGCCAGCGGTAAAGGGTATGTATATAAGGCTCGCCGTTACATCCCTGAAGAATCTGCTCTTTGTGGCGTAGTGATTAGCGTCACGCGCTACGGAGCGACAGGTTCCTGGTTCGATTCCGCTCTTCGGAAGCATTTATCTGAAGTATTTTTCTTTGGGACTTATATATATATATATATATATATATACATACTTATACATATACGGTTCATGACGGCGGCAACGGGGATGGCAAAAACCAGCCGAGACTGTCCATATAATTGCTATCGCAATAAAAAATGCAGTGATCGCGAAGGCACGCGACAGCGCCCAGGCGTGGAGTGAGCAGGCGGCCACAAGTGTGCGCTGCCAACAGCCCCCGCCAGTGCGCGCTTTCAATCGGCCACTCTGATATGACTTTCAAACCTGGTGACGTAACGTGGTGGGCGGGGCACCTTCTTCTACATCGTCCACAAGAGCTCTATGGTATCTGATCCGCATAGTTGAGACAGAACTGGAAAGGGGGGTTTTTCGGCTAACAAATATTTTTGAAAACGCTTTCGGCTGTGAATTTCTGAGAGGCTTTCAATACACATCCAGCTGTTTTCAAAAGCAAGGCCGAGAGGTGGCTAAGGGCTCCTTTAAATGCGCTCCGCGCTGGTCGCCTTCCAGTAACCATAATTGTCATGAAAAAAAATCTTGTTTTTTCAATAGTGTCCGTTGGGCCGGGTTTTCGAACGTGACATCTAAAGTGCTCTCGCACCGTTGCTTCTCTACGTCGGCTGTTAGAACGTTAAGGGCCTTTGCGACCTTGGAAGCTTCGCCAACACCGCCTCGTCTCTTCGCGACCAGCAAGATAAAAATGATCCGGACATCCTAGCGCCTCTTTCCCGGGCCCGTGGCACCCTTCGACATCACGGCGTCGAGCGCTGTTTCTTTGGCCGCTTTGACCAGGCTGTTCGGCTCCTCACCACAATCACAGAATTTCTCCCTCATGCTTCCGTAGCAGCGGGGAGAGCAGCTGGCGCGTGGTCGGCGGCATAGGTATCGGTCTAGGTAGGCTTGCTGTGCGCGTACATTGTAAAATCGTGATGCTACCGTGGAATGCTGGCAGCCGTAGCGGTTTCACTGGGTGAGGAATGAATAAAGGTGCTACAAAGCACATGTGCGCGGACCGCAGTTTGTGTCTTGGTTCACAAGCCTTAATACGGTAGCGATGCGAGATCGTTGTGCGCATCTTTAGATCGGAGTACGTTGTATTTAGGTATTTCCTGTCTTTCAAAGGTGGCCTGGTGTGAAATAACGTGATCAAAAAATGAATACGCTGATTCGACGTAGACCAAAGATGAATACTGTTAGATGGAGTATATCAAACATGCATAGAGGTAAATAACCATGAATCAAAGATGAGTTCAAGTAAATTAATGTGGATCAAAGATGGCGTTGTAGAGACCACCGACACTGCAGCACGAGGAACGCTAGCGTCGGCGTTCTCAACCGGCGCGTTTGTGCGGGCTGCAAAAGGAAAGAAAAAAAAAGCTGGCTGATCCCTCTAATCGGTATAAACGAAAGTAAAATGCCTCTTCGCCTAAGCAGTTGAATGTTTATTGAACTTACCCATTGCTATCGGTGTTTCGCTGGCATGGCAACGTTTGCCGTGGATGAACCGACGTTCACGCATCGCCTCCATAACATCAAGGTCCAACCCTTTGTGATAACTGAAGTAGTTTACCTAATAACTGGACACTGCGGTCTATATAGTAGATTCCGCGCGACAAAGGTATCATTCATATTTACTTGCGTCACATTGAACCGTCAATGTCGTTGCCGTGTTCTGGCGCCTAACGCAGCAGTTTTCTTCTTCCCATCACGCTCAAAGAGCAGTCGGTGGGGAAACGCCACCCACGAAGAAAGGTGACCGGCTCCCTACCACTGCGCTATCGGCGCACATACGCTCGAAGCTCTACGAAAGCTGCTATGCACGCGTTCATTGAGGCGTACTTTGGAACGCACATGTAATGGTGCAGCCATCCAGGAGAGACGAAGTAAAGCTGCAGTGATTCACACTGCCTCTCCTGCATGGCGGCACCGTTCCAGGCAATGTGCGCCTGGATGCACGCGTGCTGAGCCGGACGAGACAAGAAGGCGCGTTCGTGCAGCATCATAGTCAAGAACAGTCACAGAAGTGAAAACATGTGCAGGGTGTGTGTATTCATGTCCATTTTCTTGTTCTGTGGTGCCATAGAATCCAGACAATATTGTGACTCTGACCGACGGTGCCAGCCTCTCGGATAACGCGCCCGTGATGTGTGCAGGTCAGTCCCGGACTTCGCCTGCAATCGTTCCCTTGTGGCACGAATGCTGAGAACGCCGTTTTCCGAAGAGGCCTGGCAGTTCAAGGCATGCCGTTTCCGGGGCATTGTCCACCTTCAGTACCTGGTGACGGAGGAAGAGCGCGAACATCGTCTTCGCGTGATGATGAACCCGTGGGAGAACCGAATGAGTTACTGGGGCCTGAAGTTCCCGCAGTACATGACCAGCTGTGAGTGATGATTATAATCATCCTAATAATAATAAACATTATTATGGCCATGCCCACATCAGGGCAAATGCCTCTCCTATACTGCTCTGATTAAGGCAGTCTTGGGCCAACTGCCCCACCATGGTGGTCTATAGTGGTTATGGCACTCGGCTGCTGATCCGAAGGTCGCGGGATCGAATCCCGGCTGCGATGGTTGCATTTCGATGGAGGCGAAATGTTGAGGCCCGTGTGCTGTGCGATGTCAGTGCACGTTGAAGAAACCCATGTGGTCGAATTTTCCGGAGACCTCCACTACGGCGTCTGTCCCATAGCAAAAATTCCCAATAGAGAAACCAATAGCCTATTGGGTTATTGACACATATTGGTCTATTAGTCTATTGGTTTTGTATTTGTCTATTGGAGCTATATTGGTTCTGTATTTGCCTATTAGAGCTATATTGGTGTATTGACTCAGTATTTGCCTATTGGAGCTATATTGGTGTATTGGTTCTGTATTTGCCTATTGGAGCTATATTGGTTCTGTATTTGTCTATTGGAGCAATACAGGTGTATTGGTTCTGTATTGGCCTGCAGGTGCCTTAATCGGTGCCCACAGTCACACAGAAGGACGACAGTGTGGCAAACACCCCTGGAACGATAAAGCGAACAGAAATGAGCGATGCACAAATATATATTTTCGACATCACTGTTACAAGAAACTACCACTTTTGTCCTCAATTTTGTCTTCAAATTTGCAGGAGACTATTTTTCTGGGTCAGGTATATCTCTGCAGGACCTCTTCAGGGTTATTACAGTTGTACTCTAGGTAGTTCCTGAAAAATGCTTTAAAAAAGACGTAGACATAAAGGTCACAAAAGTGAAGCATTTCTTTTTGTCTATCAAACATTGCATAGAAACTTGCATTGCTACAGTATAATTAATCTACACCTTTTGCAAATTGCGAGAGCTGTCAATTATGGCAAAACAGTGGATGCAATAATATGCTTGTGGCATGGAGCATACCTTTTAGAGTGTCATACATGGCAGGATCGACAAGTCGTTTGTCCTTGTCCTATTCAGTACTGTGTCCATAATGGCTTTGTCGATGAGGCTTGCACTTGAAAATGTCTGCCCGGCAGGCTCATGAACATAAGTTGACATTTGTGGTGCTGCATCAAATGTTCACATGAAGATTTCTGTAGCCATATGCCATCACTTGGGAAAACCTGAGGCAACATAACCACAGTAATGATGTCAGAAATTCTGTTAAATTTCACTATAAAACTATGCTAAGCAACACTATTTACTTTTTGGTGATTAGGTTATGTACAGCAATCACTAGACTGCACCCTAATGCAGTGAGCCAGTGAAACAGTTTCATTGGCCTGCAACATTCAACAAGTTACAGAAAAAAAAAGAGCATTGGATATGCGCAGGTTGAGGTTACTATCAGTGCTAATGTTTGAGCTACTTTAACTGAATACTGTAAAGAATATTATTGTAGGAAGCTGCAAATTGGAAAAAAAAGCAGTCTAAGCTGTGCAGATGCATAGTCAGATTGTCCATGTCAAATTACTGACAAACAAGAATTGTAGAGGGGCAACTTTTCTTTTGTCACTTGTATTATAACGAATGCAATTCAAATGGAGCGCACCTTCGAAGGAACACTCATTTAATGCACATTAAAACGCTGGGTATAATAGTATTACTGTACAGCCATGCGGTGCCAATCTGTGTGCGGCACGATCTTGCTTTTTTGACTAGAAGCCCGTGCTTCTAAATTCCGATATCTCGAGTTTGTTCCTGATCCACTTAAGGCTTAGAAAAAAAAAGGTACTGCGTTAGTCTAAAGAGCCAAATAGAAAAATATATCACTGGCTATGATAAACATTTCTCCATCGTTACTTAGTCTTTCGGGGTTCTTATCGCTTACACAACAGCGTCTGCTTCACATTTATATGTTGTTCAAGACACAAGTTTTGCACAGCATGCAGTGGCTTTTTCTGAGTCTCCAAAAAGTCATGGGAGCTGAGACGCAGACATTTTAGCACACACACATGCTCTTGTACATCGCCCTGAAGAAAGCCTTGTTGTCAGTGCAACGATCCATGAACATTCAAGCCACTGACATCGTGTTGCAGTATATTTCTACGTACGGAATACAGAGCAGCTTGCACTGAAAACATAAGCGGTATAATTACCTTCAAATGGTCGCATCGTCACAGAGGAAAGCAGCGAAGATCACACAATGGGTCCAAAAATCCGTGTTGTCATGGGCGAAAACGGCTGTCATGCGGTGACTTGAAGTCATAAATTCTTCCGCGGGTGAGAATGATGAACAAAATCATCATAAATTAAGTTACGAAGACGATTTTCCCTTGATCCTACACTAAAAAACCATCACATGTCGCGCGCCAGCACTCTCACAACCAGCGGCCATGGCGGCTATGGCTCGACTTTTTTTGGCTTACCTAATGTACTACCACGTGTGCCCGAAAAACTTCACGTTGTTTTTCGGCACGACTTTTCGACACTTTTGCCTAACTAAGCTTTCAAATGAATGTATCATTTACACGAGGTATGCACCTCTATTTTTATTTTATGTTTGTATATCTTTTTATTAGTTTTCTGCTTTAATATATCTGTTTTGAGCGTGTTGAGATTGAATACGCAAATAATGATGGCTGCCAAGCGACGGTCGGGCTCGCTCGCGTGAGGAGGCTTGTCGGTGATCGGGTAGCTCTGGGCGCCGTCGTGCCACCTTGGGCGTAGCAGTTGGTATAAGTCTTCTGTCGCTGTAGTAGCAGTGGTAGCGTAGATTAGCATGTATGCCAGATCTCGGCATCGTTCTATCTTTGTCGTTTCCTTGTAACGCAAACACTGAGGACAATATTATGAAAGCACAATTATATGATAATAACGGGTAATGAGGCACGCTTCGCCTGCGTGTTGTCACCGAGGTGAATGTAAAAAGGATTGATGTAAGTTCTTTTTATATTAGGTACACGCGTGGTGGCTTAGCGGCTAGGGGTTTGGCTTGTGGAGATCGAAGTCACGATATCGATTACCGACCACGGATGCCGCGCATTGAAGGGGGCAGAATAGGTGAACCCCAAATCATCAGAATAAAACCGATGATCTACATTTAATTTAGCAAAGCAATGGCTGGCAGCTTTTATTGTTACTTTTATTGTTCCGTAGTTTGTACGCATTATATACTCTTCGTACATATTGGATTGTGCAATCCTAATAATTCCCAAAACCCTATGCAACAACTCTCTTTCTCAAAAAAAAAAGAAAAGAAGTTCGTGCAACCACTGCTCCATTTATCCTAGGATATCAGTTACTGAAAGTTGTCAGCTGCCGCTCCTATATATTATTGATCATGCAGGATACCAGCTTTTTGTGCTACAAATAGCCAATCAATACACCCTCTATTGGTCAAATATCCAGCCAATAGCTATTGGCTATTTGACCAATACATCCTCTATTTGCCTAAAGACACCAATAGCTGCCTGCTCAATTGGACTAATGCACCTATTGGTCAAATAGGAAACCAATACACACCTGCTATCGGACCAATGCAAATGCTATTGGTCAAATAAGAGACCAATAAGGGGCAGCTATTGGTCTTTATTGGTACCAACAAGAATCTGATACAACCAATACAACTCCAATAGATTTCCTATATAACCTATAGAAATTCTGTATTGGACCAATAGAAATTTGTATTGGAATTTTTGCTAGGGTCATAATCAGAGCTGGTTTTGGGACGTTAAATCCCACAAAATCGCCAAAAGAAATGGGGCCAACTGCGGCCATGTTGTCCCCGCATACTTCTTCATACCCGCCCATATGGCATTTTGCACCCGTGCAACCTCTGGCTTCCCATGAAATAGGGGATATTCATAATGCATTGTGATTTGGCAACACTGAGCGCATCGGCCATGTTCTTCGGGGCCCAGTCGTGGAATCGTCTGCTAGCGCTATAGTTAGGAGAGGCTGATCGAGAGGCTGTCACTGGTGGTGCTTTCCGACAAAGAGAATGCAGAAGTCTCCTGCGGCGTCGAATACTAAAGGTCAATGGAACTCAATGTGCTACTAAAAGTCGACGAGAACACAGTAACAAAGTACTGCGCCCTAATGTATACCCACCTGGAGGGCAGCTGCTACAGGCATGCGGCTTCCCAATTTCTTCTTTTTCGACACGCATTTCTCACATGACGCAAGCGTTCGAAGAAATCCTTGGCTGCCGGGAAGGCCCGAGTGCATAGTGACTAAGGTAATCTCGTATGGCAATAATAGAAATCCCACGATTTACCAATGCGATTTACTAATGCGATTTACCAATGTATTATTTACCAATGCAATTAGCAACGCGCGCCAGATATCGAAGCCACGTTGTTTGTGAACGTCGCTAGCTGTGCTGCTTTCCATCTCTCATTTCTCCCGCCGTAGGCATGTCTATCCTTCGCAGTGGCATGTATAAAGGGACCGACAGCCAATTTTTATGGTACCTGCTTTTATTAGTGCAACTGAAAACTTGTCCGGTCAGAGTGCCTATCACCCAGTGGTAACGCCGAAAACACTGCGAAACATATAAAAACCGAATTTTTTATCTGCGGCGACTATGGAGTCTTACAGGCAACACAGTTGCAAAAAGTGGGAGGTGAGCGCGATAGCGATTATTAGCCGGCAATGGAAAAAAAGGAAACTAGTGAAGCCCTAAATAGAAAGAAGTCCATGTTGTGTCTATCACGCCTATATATTTTATGCCTTGTGATCTCACTCGCGAATTCGCACTGCACACTCCGATACCGGCTTCGCAGACACGAGAGAAAAATGGCGCGCACGTGCATCGCATCCCGCAGTGACTGTTCCACGGTTGCGCCGCAAAGGCAGCGCCGCTTCTCAGTGTCAACTCATTTGTTTTTTACCTAATGGGCAGCACAGAAAAGAGTGGGGATGCTTAGTAATATACGTGCCCTAACTTTAACCACTAATTATGGTGTGTATAAAAGCATCTGACTACGCACACCAAACCGAAGACTCCATACAGCAGTACGAAGTCTCTACGGCTACGCTGCGTGACATACCCGTTTATTGCGATTTTCAAACGCAATTTAAACAATACAAATTCTACTGAAACCCTATTAAGTATGCTTGAATCTGTCACCGTAATTCATGTTTTTTTTTTATTTCCGCCAGAATCTAATCGGAGGTTCTGGTCACTTCTCGGTCCCTTTAATGTTTTCTAGAAAGAAACAAGGCATGGGCACATCGGTTCTCCGAGAACGTCTCGATAAAATTAGACTGACGTTTGGAGTTTGTACGTGCGATCAGTATTGTTTCACCGCTGATACGCTAGTACACTCTAGACACGATACGCCTGTTAATGGGAGCTGACGGTCTGCTGAGATTATTAGTGTATAAATACGTGTGTCAGGGGACCAAAACTTATTGCCAGTGTTGCCAGCTCTTCGCTGTATTTTCCTTATTAAAGGGGCGTACGGTGAAACTGCTCAGTTTGTTCTTGAGACAATGTGAAAGATCACGCTCGACATGGTTGCCTCAATCGCCATATCTCACTGCAGCTTTATTTTTCGAGGACGGCCATTATAGGGAGGAAAAGACGGGACTTAGGAGGCACAACAGGACCTACACGGCACCTCATACTTGAACGTGCACCGCATATCAGCTTTCCAATCGCTTTTAAATTTGTTTGCCTTAATTCTATGGCCGCCAAGCAGCTGGTGAGGGGCACCAAGGATCAGCTTGACCTGTGCAACGTGATGCTGAGAAT
The DNA here is from genome assembly GCA_013339685.2 of Hyalomma asiaticum. NCBI lineage: Eukaryota > Metazoa > Arthropoda > Arachnida > Ixodida > Ixodidae > Hyalomma > Hyalomma asiaticum. The sequence continues at coordinate 37,745,910 of CM023486.1, forward strand.
TGGAACCCACGGCCTGCTGCAGCTGGCAATGAGCGCGTGCCTATAGGCGTCCGATGCTTGGGCGCAGACCACATCAGAACTACCGATCATATATATTCACATAAAAAACATCCAATAAGAACACAGCTCCAAGAAATGGAGCGCACATTTTTGAAGTTATTTAATCATTGCGCACCATCGACGCGTTCAGTACGTACGTACGTGATCTTTCTGATGCGAAAATATATACAGAGGCTAGGTTTTATGAACGTTATTTCTCGGTGCAGCGTCAGGAAACCTACAATATGCGTCGCATGTTTATTGTGCTAATAACGTGACACACATAACAGAACGCTGTGTCCTGTGTGCTCCACTGTCCCATAGTTTGCGCTGTTCTGCCACACCTAAGAACCCATTGTATGGAACATTACTGCAGTCTGCTGAGCCTTATTTTTTCGAACCCACCATTCAGCTTTGCCTATCTAATTCAATGAACCTGCTTTGTGATTCGTCACTGGGTTATGTAGCAAGGAAATGCCATCAGGAATTCACTACTCTTTTACTCACCTGCCGCCGATCTAGGGCTCTGCGTACGCCGTGTAAGCTTTCACTGGTAGTAAAGCATATCTCCAATAAATATCTGAACTTTACAAGCGGTCCTGCCCCTTCGCATTTCCGTTTAAGCTTGTTTTGTTGTATTTTTTCTACTGCTATGAATGGGACGCACAATTCCTGTGGAGCTGCCTACCCCTTTATCGTCATGATTGTCTCTGCTACTATACCGTTAGGACTATGCTTAGAAGCGTAGGTAGACTTTATTTTGGTGGGTTTGGCTTGTCCGCTATCCCTTTGCGTATGTTCGTCCGCGTCATTACACCACCGTGATCCAGGTGAGATAAGGTACATTAGCTCAACTAAAAAAAACAACAAAAAGACGCACCCATACTCTTTCCGTAATTATGAAAGCTTCATTATTCCATACAACTCGATTATATATGAGTGAGCTCACGCTTTTTTACAGACTGCGAAAACATTTTAAACTACTTGATAGAACAAGAAATATTCATTGAATGTACCAGCAAGACAGCGTTAAGAATTTTTTTTTTTTGCATTTGATGACTAGTTTTACCTACGTCATATTTGTGTGTTCGTGTGTTTCCCTTGAGACCGGCCGTCATAATTCTTGATGAAGGCCGGTCTCCGGCTGAAACGTTGAATAAACGCTTTCCCAATTTTTGTTGCCAATTCCGAGGGTCTACTACTGATCTCTGTCTTCACGCCTTCGGCCTATTCACCACCATGACTGCTATATATATATATATATATATATATATTGACGCAAGGGGATGTGCTGTGCTATGACTACCTCTTGCCGGAAGCAGGCTGCCTACTACGGGAACTCCTACTACAGTGGGAAGACGAATAACACAGTTACAGCTGTGCGAGCGTTCTGTTTGAGGTGTAGGCCCTCATTAAACAGGCTGTTCCATATTGCTGAGCCGCGTTAATCAACCTAGTAACACACACACACACACACACACACACACACACACACACACACACATATATATATATATATATATATATAACAAAAGGGAAGGGGGTCAAGGGCTCGCTTTATTTGTTAGAAACAAGTTAGTGAAACAAGAAACATTGAGGCCCAGGAAAGCATAGGGGAAGTTATTCCAATTCATAATTATGATATTGTAATTTTGGGGTACGTAGAAAGGAATTAAAGTGGACGAAAAGACAAACCTGCCTTCGGTGGGAACCGAACCCACGACCTTCGAATATCGCGTCTGATGCTCTACCCACTGAGCTACGAAGGCGGCCGTCCCCCCGTCCACTTTACTGGGTATTTATGTGTATGGAATCCTGGAAGTGTTGGGCAGCTCCACTTGTAGCCATGACGGCGAGTGTAGCACACTCTTACTGCCAGGAGGCGTCACGTTGAACGTGGTCTCATGTCGAGGTGGCTGCCGCCCAGTAAACCCTCATATGCTACCTAACTTCTAAGGCACCAAGTCTGTCGCAACGAGACCCAAGCTATGAAATAACGAAAGGGAAGGGGTTCAAGGGCTCGCTTTATTTGTTAGAAACACGTTAATGAAACAACAAACATTGAAGCCTAGGAAAGCATAGGGGAAGTTATTCCTATATATATATATATATATATATATATATATATATATATATATATATATATATATATATATATATATATATATATATATATATATATATATATATATATATATATACTATGCTGGTTGAAACCATCCACGATTTTTCTGCCGCACTAAATGAAGGTGAACAGCTAGATGCCATTTTATGGACTTTCAAAAGGCTTTTGATAAAGTTTCGCATACAAAATTACTTCATAAATTGCAATATATCTTGAAAAATTCGAAACTGATAGCATGGATACGAGCGTACCTTCAAAACAGACAACATTTTGTTTCACTTAATGACAGCTGCTCTAGCAAACTTCCTGTAGATTCCGGCGTACCTCAGGGCTCGGTCCTCGGACCTCTTTTATTTATTTTATATATAAATGATATAACCAATGGCCTTTCTGTTAATGTAAAGCTTTATGCTGATGATTGTGTGTTATACACGAAAGTATCATCTGCTGGGGATCAGATAAGGCTCAATAATCAATTTCACAAGGTCGTTTCTTGGTGCCAAGAATGGCAAATGGCAATTAATTACAACAAAACAGTTTATATGAAAATCACACTAAAGAAAAATCCTTTATGTTATCAGTACGGCACAAATAGCGTCAAGCTAAAAGAAGTTGCAGAATACAAATACCTTGGATTATGGATAACTAATGATCTCAACTGGAACAAACACATTGACATAACTACAGGTAACTGTCTACGTAAACTCTTTTTCCTAAAACGATCCTTAAAGTATTCTACCCCGTCAGTACGCATGCTAGCATACAAAACACTCATTTGTCCAATGTTGGAATATGCTGTGATAATATGGGATCCATTCACTAAACGGAATGTTAATCAACTAGAAAAAGTGCAAAAGAAAGGCTTACGTTTTATTTATAACTCCTACGGTAGAACATCGGTATCCGAGCTATTGATAAAAAGTGGCCTCCAATCCGTTGTGGACAGAAACCGCATTTGCCGACTTAAGTTTTTCTTTCAAATAATAAATGGCCATTTAAATGTTGACACTACAGGCATCCTTCAGTACTCTTCCGGTTACGCCACTCGCAAGCGACACAGTAAAATGATAACCCCTTTAACTTCACGGATTAACTGCTACAAGTATTCATTCTTCCCTAGAACTATTAATGACTGGAATAGCCTTGCAAATGATGTCGTTTTACATAACACACTGTCATTGTTTCAAAACAGCCTCACCTAAACCATCACTAGTTATTGTATTGTATTATTTGCTTTATTGTAATGTATTGTATTATTTGCTTTATTGTAATTATTGTGTTAGTCTGTAACATGTATTATGCGTATTTACGTTACTGAGTATTATGTTACTCTGTATTGTGTTACTCTACGAATTTACTGAAATAGCGTTTTTGAACCTTAGCCCTGTATATTCACATCGTACTTAATTATTGCACGTTGATTGTTCCTTTGAATATATGTACATATTTTCGAACATTTTCCCACCCTGCCACGATCTTTCAAATGAAAGATCGCAGTATTTATAAATAAATAAATAAATAAATAAATAAATAAATAAATATATATATATATATATATATATATATATATATATATATATGCATAAACTCCTGTAGGGGCCTATGCCACTGCTTTCATCATGAATTATTTTGCGCGCCAGTGTCGTGCGACAAATTTCACTGCTGACGCTTGCCGCGCAGCCGAGCCGGACGGCGCCTCGGAAGAAGAAGCTGTTCTCAGCGAAATGGACGAGTACGAGGTTGTCGTGCGCAACTGCCTTGGGCCTCACAAGCTCTTGATGAACGCCACAATGAAAGCGGTGGACCCCAGATTCGAACCCGGCTCGACCAAAGGATACGTGGTGTTCCGGACGAACCGAGTACTTGCTACCCATAAGCAGCGGTTCATCTTTGAGAGGTGGGTTCCCGACATTCCCAAAAGGTCTTCCTACAGTGTAGCAGCGTATAATTGGAGTGATGATGGTTGCTGGTGTCGTGCGTCCCAGAACCACGATATGACTACGAGAGGCCCCGTAGCGGACGCTTCCAGAAGTTTCGGCCACCTAGGGTTCATTAACATTGAATGACATCGCACAAGCGCAGAACTTATTTATTTATTCATTTATTCTTTATATCTCAAAGGCCCCACAAGGGACATTACATGAAGGGTGGGCGACCAAATTGGCAGGCGAACAAACTGGCACAATTTCCGGAACCTCTGACGTACCACGGGCGAATCCAGTGTGGTATCAAAGGGGTGGCCCTCCCAGCACTTTGACACACCAAGAGACCAAACAGAAAAGTAGCAGAAGCGGATGTGTGTGTTAGGGGGACTTGTGTGTATATGTGGGGTGGGGTGTGGGAGTGGTTGCGCCGCGAGGGAACCACGCAAATACTCATTTTTTCTCCTCTTATAGCATGCACATATTTCATGGCTTAGCATATGCCTTTGGGGTGACCCGAGCTCCGGGGTCACCCCTCTCAGTCAGCCAGTGGGAAATACACAGTTTATTATTAGCGCTCTCAAAAAAAAAAAACCACGACAGAACGGTCGATGATGCACGCAGACATGCAGTACAGGACATGGCGCGAGAGAAATTGATAAAATTTGGCCGCACCTTACGGCCTGTCGACCTTTTTATACATGCGGTCTGTGTGCATGATTGATCGCTGAGAGCATGCTGGCTAGTCGGCACGTGTGTTGGTCGTTACCTCGCTTGTACCACCTATTTTTGTCGCATTTGTTTATTAACTCAAAACAGAAACTATAAGGATGTGTGTAGCGTAGTCGGCTTGCTCATTGTGCCGAAGACATGCAGTGTTTTACGTAGGCATGCCATACTTTGCGAGAAATACTCAGGCACGTGGCAACACTAAAGTTTTCATCTGACTACGCAAACGATCCAGAATTCACTCGTTGTCTTTCACGTTCATTTCTCGCTCTTTGCGCAGCCACAAGCTGTTGGAGTGGTGGGCCTACTCGGTGCCTATCGGCGTCCCACGCGTAATATGTGGTTTCCGCGATGACAGCGCCATTGTGCGGACTGTCGAGGAGTTTCGGGTGCAGCAGATACCGGAGAAAGCCAAGGTCAGTGGGTTACCCTTCGGAATTTGCATCAATCGGCTGTTTCCATCGTATTAACGCATTGAGTCGGCTGCAATGCAAAACGCGAAAACACGGCCGCTCCTTTACGATTGTGACTTGCTGCTCGCTGCCTTCTCGCGCGTTTGAACTTGTGAAATGTCAATTTCGATGGAAAATTGCGAGGGCTGCTAACCGTTCGTAGCAGCACCTGGCGGGTGGCTGCCAGACAGGACGTGGCAGGTGGCGGTACGTTTGGTTGCAAGTTCGTTCCCTGCCGCTGAATCCACGCTACGACGGATGCAGTGGAAAGACGGAAACTGGCGAATCCCGGTTCATAATTTGGATCTAGGAGGCAGCCTGCATTTTTGCTTATGATGAGAGCGCGATGTAGAATCCCTTATGTGGTGTTATCATTATTGTAGTGTCGCAGCCCATGGCGCCGTCAGCACAGGAAAAAAGGCGCGTCAGAGCTTTTGTCCCTGTGCATAAACAGTTCTCACTCGGCTCTCGGCCGAGTGAGAACTGTTTATGCTGTTCATCCAAGGAGAGGCGTACGGCGTACACAGTATTCCAGACGCAGTGGCTGGTAGGCCTGTGGCGGCGTATGTTTGAGAACGAAACCGAACCTCAATAAGATAACATTACATCGTGCATGCTCTTGCGCAAATACAAGAGAAGATAAATTATACAATGCTTAGTTGCGCAGAGAATGAACGTTGTACAGTGTCAAGGCGCTGAAACATATGACCTGAAATGAACGCATCCAAAGTAGATTAGCAGTATTAATTCTTTGGCATTGAATGACACGTGGCGGGCAGCCGTTGACTTAGAAATTGTAGAAAAATATAACATCAATATACAATAGCTAGTACAACTATGAATAAGGAATGTATTTATTAGGACGGTATGATGTTTGACAGGAAAAAATATGCCTTTAATATTTGTTTTGCAGCGAGCCATGTAGGAAGTATTGCACCACATGGTGTTCCATGCACCCTCGAAAAATAAAAAAAAGACTAAGCATCAAGAATAAATTGAGTATATACAAAACCAAAAGGGAAAAATAATTGAGTATTTATTTTAGATAGTCATTGAACTTTGCCGGCCTTCTTCGACGGCGTAAGGGACGGGGGACGGAAGAAGGTGGACCGTTCAGCGATGGGCTTTGATGGCTTATGCGTGAGCGAATGCGAAGTCTTAGAGGTCTCATGCCCACTAGTCACGCCTCCCCCTCTCTGCTCCCTCCCTGAAGAGAAGCATTAGGGCTGGGCACAAAGGCTGGTTGTGGTGAAGGCAGGCAGACCAAAATAGGCGGTCTAATAGCGGACATGGCTGTGCAATGTCACTAGAACAGCTAGGTAAAGGAGGACCTAAGTTCCGCAGTGCACCTCTAATTTGGCTCTGCACTGATGATTACGAGCTTAGAAGCATTCCAGTCATTGCCATCGCTGAGGCGGAATGAATTTGGTCCAACATGGCCGCGGATTTAAATGGTCTCCTGCATTTAGTCCGCTTTCCTGGAAAGCGTACCTAAGCTCTGAGGCCGACCTATAGCTTAGTAGAAGGTTTCGCTTCACGTTGAGAATCTACGCATTGCTTAGTTTGCTTGCTGTCTGTGGAACACTCGGGTTCTGATAGGATGCAAAGCAGAAGGTTTCGGAGCAGAAGGAGCAGGATGTTTCTGGTGTAGCCCTGTAATCTCAATACCAGAACGTGGCTGGCGATTATGGCGAAGTTGCGGAGGAACCCAATCAGAAGCATACACACGGTCGATGACACATGATTTCTCCAGGTGGGAAAGTTCATCCGACACTTGTTCACGAAGTAGAGGTAGACTGCCAGGCTCGGCAGCGACATGACGGCACGCCAGGGTGACGTTTATGTTAATGCCTGTAGCCCTTCACCAGGCCAAGGTCCTGGGTAGAGGGATGAAATTTGGAAGGCGCATTGGAATGAAAACTGGAAACTTGAGAGCAGGACAATAGCGCGCCGTGGTATTTATGCAAAGAGCCTTTATGGCATCCAAGCCGGGAACCGGTGGACCGTCCGTCGTCACGT
>CM023486.1:37753295-37933318 GCA_013339685.2 Hyalomma asiaticum
TGTAATATTTGTTTCCGCGATGACAGCGCCATTGTGCGGACTGTCGAGGAGTTTCGGGTGCAGAAGATACCGGAGAAAGCCAAGGTCAGTGGGTTACCCTTCGGAATTTGCATCAATCGGCTGTTTCCATCGTATTAACGCATTGAGTCGGCTGCAATGCAAAACGCGAAAACACGGCCGCTCCTTTACGATTGTGACTTGCTGCTCGCTGCCTTCTCGCGCGTTTGAACTTGTGAAATGTCAATTTCGATGGAAAATTGCGAGGGCTGCTAACCGTTCGTAGCAGCACCTGGCGGGTGGCTGCCAGACAGGACGTGGCAGGTGGCGGTACGTTTGGTTGCAAGTTCGTTCCCTGCCGCTGAATCCACGCTACGACGGATGCAGTGGAAAGACGGAAACTGGCGAATCCCCGTCCATAATTTGGATCTAGGAGGCAGCCTGCATTTTTGCTTATGATGAGAGCGCGATGTAGAATCCCTTATGTGGTGTTATCGTTATTGTAGTGTCGCAGCCCATGGCGCCGTCAGTACAGGAAAAAAGGCGCGTCAGAGCTTTTGTCCCTGTGCATAAACAGTTCTCACTCGGCTGAGAGCCGAGTGAGAACTGTTTATGCTGTTCATCCAAGGAGAGGCGTACGGCGTACACAGTATTCCAGACGCAGTGGCTGGTAGGCCTGTGGCGGCGTATGTTTGAGAACGAAATCGAAACTCAATAAAATAACATTACATCGTGCATGCTCTTGCGCAAATACAAGAGAAGATAAATTATACAATGCTTAGTTGCGCAGAGAATGAACGTTGTACAGTGTCAAGGCGCTGAAACATGTGATCTGAAATGAACGCATCCAAAGTAGATTAGCAGTATTAATTCTTTGGCATTGAATGACGTGGCGGGCAGCCGTTGACTTAGAAATTGTAGAAAAATATAACATCAATATACAATAGCTAGTACAACTATGAATAAGGAATGTGTTTATTAGGATGGTATGATGTTTGACAGGAAAAAATATGCCTTTAGTATTTGTTTTGCAGCGAGCCATGTAGGAAGTATTGCACCACATGGTGTTCCATGCACCCTCGAAAAATAAGAAAAAAGACTAAGCATCAAGAATAAATTGAGTATATACAAAACCAAAAGGGAAAAATAAATGAGTATTTATTTTAGATAGTCACTGAACTTTGCCGGCCTTCTTCGACGGCGTATGGGACGGGGGACGGGAGAAGGTGGACCATTCAGCGATGGGCTTTGATGGCTTATGCGTGAGCGAATGCAAAGTCTTAGAGGTCTCATGCCCACTAGTCACGCCTCCCCCTCTCTGCTCCCTCCCTGAAGAGAAGAATTAGGGCTGGGCACAAAGGCTGGTTGTGGTGAAGGCAAGCAGACTAAAATAGGTGGTGTAAGCGGACATGGCTGTGCAATGTCACTAGAACAGCTAGGTAAAGGAGGACCAAGTTCCGCAGTGCACCTCTTTTTGGCTCTGCACTGATGATTACGAGCTTAGAAGCATTCCAGTCATTGCCATCGCTGAGGCGGAATGAATTTGGTCCAACATGGCCTCGGATTTAAATGGACCCCTGCATTTAGTCCGCTTTCCTGGAAAGCTTACCTAAGCTCTGAGGCCGACCTATAGCTTAGTAGAAGGTTTTGCTTCACGTTGAGAATCTACGCATTGCTTAGTTTGCTTGCTGTCTGTGGAACACTCGAGTTCTGATAGGATGCAAAGCAGAAGGTTTCGGAGCAGAAGGAGCAGGATGTTTCTGGTGTAACCCTGTAATCCCAATACCAGAACGTGGCTGGCGATTATGGCGAAGTTGCAGAGGAACCCAATCGGAAGCATACACACGGTCGATGACACATGATTTCTCCAGGCGGGAAAGTTCGTCAGGCACTTGTTGACGAAGTAGAGGTAGACTGCCACTCTCGGCAGCGACATGACGGCACGCCAGGGTGATGTTTATGTTCATGCCTGTAGCCCTGCACCAGGCCAAGGTCCTGGGTAGAGGGATGAAATTTGGAAGGTGCATCGGAATGAAAACTGGAAACTTGAGAGCAGGACAATAGCGCGCCGTGGTATTTATGCAAAGAGCCTTTATGGCATCCAAGCCGGGAACCGGTGGACCGTCCGTCGTCACGTAGAAGGTGACAGGAGCCGTGGTATCGTTGTACCGGACGGTTGCAGTGAAGTAGCCGTCGTTGGGGATGCAAGTTTTTGAGTAATTCTGTTGGATGGTGTGAGATTGCAGGAGTCGAGTCCCCGGAAAATAGTGCTTGAAATCTTATATGTTCACAAGCGACACCGTCGCGCCCGTGCCGAGTAAGCAGGAGATGGGTACTTGGCGCACTTGCGAAATTTGAAGTGGCGAGGGCCAATTCGGAGATTCATCTATATTCACAATTGTGACGGTGATTGTGACTGTTGTGTCCACAACTTGGGCGACACCTTCGTTGGCAGTTCTGGTTCAACGGCAAACGGCTCGGATATGTTCGAGTTTCCCGCAAGCGGAACAGTTATGACCATTTGAGTGCTGGACAGGTCTGAAAGTTGGCTAAGTGTTGTGCCGATCCGCATCTATAGCATGAACCGGATTCCGGTCGGCTTGTGTTGCTTTGTCTTGCGGTCTGCTGCTTGGTGCAGAATAGTCACGTTGCCAGCGGCCATGTTGGCCTCTTGGAAGTTTGCCGAGAAGGCCTGGTGTTTTGCGTTGAAGTGCCAATGTTAGAGCATATTTAACCGGGGCGCTGCGAGTTTGAGATACTGTGAATATATGGTGAATATATTTCCTTCATCTGTGAGCGCAGTAACAACGGGTGTGTACTGAAAGAAGGACTGTAGTTACCGTCTCTATATAAACGTGTAATAATATCAAAACAAAGGAATGTCCTGCGTAATAGAACTTGATCTTACTTGAAAACTGACTTGATTTTAACACTGACACAAGGATGGATGTCTGTTGTTTAAATAGTGATAGAATCCATTACCTGGGGGACTGATTGGTATCTGCGTGATGCCGCACTTGTATAACGCAAGACAACACGCGGGTCACTCGTGTATTTCATGAAATGGTCACTGCTTAACACGATAGAAGCGAGGAGGGCAAGAGGCAACGTGTGGTTTAAACCACGAAAGAAGGAAAAAGTGGTCATGCTGTCGACTTTGAGTGTTTGAGTGAAAGAAAGGTGGGCAGATTTGTTGTTGGCGTATTCGAGGAGCTCGCTTTGTGCGATCTCAGTGCCGGCTGAACGTGTTTCGTGGTAAGGGAACGGTAACAGAGAACGTGTTCGCTGAAAATGAACTAAATGTAATCAGAAAGGGATACGAAAAAGACGCTCTAAACTGCTTCGCAGAGGTCGGGGATCGTTGCCCAAAACGAAGCTGTCGTTTTGCCTTCTCCTTTTGCAACTAGAAGGAGTACTGACACGTTTTTTTGGGGTGCCGCAAAAGATGCAGTTTTCGTTTTCTAGGCATGCTTTCTTAACGCTCTCCACACACCAAAGCCAGGAAACATGCACAACGTATTTTAGTTTGATTTTGAAGTTATTCGTCGTCCTGACTCTGCAAGCCTGCCTCAGCGCAATGGACACTAGTTTTAAAAATTGCCAAAGTCGCTGTCAGAGTCGCTGCACGACCGCGAAATCATCGTTGTTTGCGTGCCCCACGTGTAACTGTCCACAGACGACGGAGATGCAGCGACGCTACTCCGAAGTGCTGTCCCCAACTGGCCTAGACGTACGTCCGACTGTGTTGACACGTCACCAGGAAACCGCCCCCTCGAAATCGAAAGCGAAAGTGCACTTTCATGGGAGCCGTGTTTAAAATATATCCATTGTGTTGCGAGGCACCAGGATACTCTTTTCGGGGCTCTCCCCGCCAGAGCTCTTATTTGCAGCAACAATGAGAGGCTGTAAAAAAAAGTTGTATCAGTGCTCCTTTAAACCCGTAGCACGTTCACTTTCCCGCTCAAACTCAAGGAAGGTCTCTTTTAACACTCTTCTCGTCGAAGTCGGCGCTCTCCAGTGCTGTAAACCTGTCAAGGCGATCCACGTAGCTGCTTCTCGCGCTGTCTTGGTGTGATCGCCTTCTATTCGAAAGGGAGCAGAACGGTGAGCACGGGGGAAGTAAAATGGGAAGCGGAAAAGAAGACACAAATTTTCAACAGAACGGGGATATGCATTGCTGTGGGCAAGTTCAGTTACGCCTGCAGAGGGAATGGATGTCTCCAGCGCCGGGATCGTTCTACTGTACCAAGGAACACATGCATATGCTATGGGGAGTGGCGAAAGAAAAGGAGCGGCGCTTGACTTATGCGCCTCGTCATCGTTTTACAACCCCTGTGCCATTATGTTAAGCAAGCGATTAGAACAAAAAAAAGGGGTGGGGGTCTGACCGATTGATCGAATAGTCTCAATCGATTAAGTCGATCAAATGAAAAGTAGAAATCGATAACGATTAATCGTTTTGCGGGATTCTTTTTATCGATTAAGCATCCATTAATTTTACCATCCTTGCCGCACACAATGTGCAAGTAGTAGCACGTTGGCGCAGAACAGTGCGGACTGCAGTAGTTGAAAAGCATGCGGGCAGTGAACGATCGAGTGAAACATCGGCGTAAAGTGCCGGTAAGTAGTACGTCAGTCTCACGTGTGGGTCATCTCGTCACCGCTGAAGGTGCCATCAGGCCAGGGTCTAAAGGCGGTTCATTGCCGGAAAGAACGTGTGATCAGGCCAGCAGCCTAGTGAGCACTGCTTATTTAGGGAGAGGGGAGCGGGGTACACGGGATTCTGAACGCCGTGGCCAGTAGCCCTCTAACGGCGCAGGTTTGAGAACGAAACATAAACTGAGTAACAGAACAGCACAATTATAATGATTATTCACGCAGTGAAAAAAAAATCATACATCAGCAACAGCGCCGAGCGGGCGCACTGCTCCGCTTACATGCCATACAGAGCAAATAAACCCATCGCATCTGCAGTTATAATGGTGGTGCATTGCGTTTGCGCCCTCTTCACCCGTGCCCGATGGCGACTATGTGCTCGCACCCCTTACAGACGTTCTCTTGACATACAGCGTTGCCTTCCCGCACACTATATATATTGTTAACTTTCACGAACACCATGCTTGCGTCCCTGTGCTTAATTTTAGCGTGAGTCCACGAGTACTTCCTCGTGGAATTGCTCTCGCCATGCTGACACCCTCTGACGACTGCGTTATCTCCGCTTTGTCCGCACAGGATGACCGCTCCGACGCAATGGAAGTTACCTCTTCGTTGCCCCATTCGTCTGCTGACCTTAGGAAAATATCGCACCCGACCTTTTGCCAGACCAAGCTGACGCGCTCTTCCGCCTCCTTGCTTCATACTGCGATGTCTTCGACTTTTCTGACCGTCCGCTAGGTCAAACGTCTGCCGTGAAGCATCGCATTAACACCGGTGATGCCCTACCGATCCACCGCCGTCCGTACCGCGTGTCTTCAACTGGGCGCGAAGTCATCCAAAAGGAAGTCGACAAGATGCTTGCCAAAGATATAATCGAGCCGTCCTCTAGTCTATGGCCATCCCCTGTGGTCCTTGTTAAGAAGAAAGACAACAGTTGGCGATTTTGCGTGGACTATGGGCAGCTAAACAAGGTCACTAAAAAAGACGTCTAGCCGCTACCACGCATCGACGACGCCCTGGATTGCCTTCACGGCGCCAAATATTTTTCATCGATCGACCTTCGATCAGGATAGTGGCAGATCATCGTTGACGACATGGACCGTGAAAGGACCGCTTTTGTGACCCCAGACGGCCTTTACCAGTTTAAGGTCATGCCGTTCGGTTTATGCAACGCTCCAGCCACCTTTTGAGCGCATGATGGACACCCTCTTACACGGATTTAAGTGGTCCATCTGCCTTTGTTATCTTGATGATGTCATTATGTTTTCGCCGACCTTTCATACGCACCTCGACCGCCTTTGCTCCATCCTTTCTGTTTTTCGCTAAGCAGGCCTTCAGCTTAACTCGCCAAAGTGTCACTTTGGGCGACAGCAACTTACCATGCTGGGGCATCTCGTCGATTCTTCTAGTATTCGCCCCGATCCTGACAAAGTTCGAGCAGTCCAACACTTCCCCGTACCCACATGCGCTAAGGATGTTCGGAGCTTCCTTGGTCTGTGTTCAGACGTTTTGTGCACCATTTCGCAGATATCGCACGTCCTCTCACAGACCTACTAAAGAAAGACACTCCGTTTTCCTGGGACGCTCCGCAGGCTACGGCGTTCTCTACCCTCATCCGGTTGTTAACCACACCACCTGTATTGGCCCACTTCGACCCTTCTGCCCCTACAGAAGTCCGTACCGATGCCAGCGGTCACGGAATCGGCGCAGTTTTGGTCCAGCATCAGACTGGGCATGCTCGTGTTATCGCCTATGCCAGCCGTTTCATTTCCCCAGCCGAAAGGAACTACCCCTACTCAGTTACTGAAGGGAGTGCCTTGCTCTCATGTGGGCTGTCGGCAAATTCCGGCCCTACTTACATGGGCGACATTTCACCGTGACCACCGATTATCACGCACTCTGCTGGCTCTCATCCTTGAAGGCTCCAGGATTACTCGGTTTCTTACAAATCTGGCCGATTGCATCGTGACACTGACTGTTTGTCCCGCCATCCAGTAGACCCTCCCGAGGCTTTGGATGAAGCGCCAGCGTGTGTACTGTCGCTCACCCCTCTAAGCAATATTCGTGATGAGCAGCGCCAAGATGCTGCCTTACGTGACCTTATTCACAAATTGCACTGTGCGACACCAGATACATCCACTCACCTCTTCGTGCTTATGGACGGCACATTATATCGTCACAACGTCCACACGAATGGACGTGAACTGCTGCTGGTCATCCCATCTCACCTCCGTTCGAGCGTTATCAGCCAGCTGCATGACGCCCCTATTGCAGGTCACCTCCCAGGTGAAAATATTGCAACTGGAAACAACTGGGACCAATTCAAGTGGTTTATGGTCAAATTCCCAGTGGGGACCAGTTGCAATGGGTCCCAGATGGGACCCACTGGCAACTGGTCCCCACTGGGAATTTGACCATAAACCACTTGAACTGGTCCCATCTGGTCCCCATTGCTACTGGTCCCCACTGGGAATTTGACCATAAACCACTTGAACTGGTCCCAACTGGTCCCCATTGCTACTGGTTCCAATAGGCCCCGCTGCTACTCACCCAACCTATGTGAGGCCAGTAGCAGCGGCGTGAAACTTTTGCCTCCTGTTACACATACGTAATAGAGATTGTGAACTATACTCAGCTGGAACCATACATCATTATTTAATGAGTGAAAAGATCGCTCATTGCCATCGCATGTGACCGGGTTGGTAACTGCTGGTCGCGAAATCTGTAGATCAAGTCGATCAAACAGAAGAAGCTTGGTGCTGAAACGTGACATTTATTAGAAATATTGCAGCTTGTGCTCTGGCTGGGAATCCTCTTGAATGCTTTCTTGGAGACGCGGCAAACTCTTGGATGCTTCGTGGGCCGTGAACGTATTTTATCACCTGAAAGCAATTGTATTTCCACGCTGTTAGCAAAGTTAAAAGAAAATCACTGCTATTGTAAAGAAGCGCGCTGTGCACAGCCCCGCACCAGCGAATCGTAAGTGGGGCTTGGGCTGGATGTTGTTACGATCTTGGCCGCGAGGCCTACGCTGTGTCGTCTTACGTTAGCGCCATACGCTGCGTCCACGACTACGTCGGACTTCTTTATTATAATTGGTGGAATCGTAACAACATCCAGCCCAAGCTCCACTTGCTATTCACTGGTGCGGGGCTGTGCACAGCGCGCTTCTTCGTTACACTATCAACAAGCAACCATACCAAAAAGGCCAAACGTCAAACAGCCACTGGCTGATATTATTTATTTATTTATTTATTCCCTCAGGGTTTGCACATTACAGAGGCACATTATTAAGAGTTCAACTCAATGCAGTAACTTCGAAGCACTTTTCAATGTAAAAATTCATACACGGGGGCATCTCTCACCTTCAAATGCTAGCATCGGCACCAAGGAAAGCAGCGCCAAGTCGTTTGCACACAATCGATCCACAAGCGTGTTGTCACGGGCGAAAATAGTTGTCATGCGCTCGTCCGAAGTGTCATCTCTTCCACAGCTGCCACGTCCAACAATAACTGAGCACAAATTAAGTACACAGGCAACGAACATCCACACGTTCCTCAGCGCAAAGCATCACATGTGCCACACCACAGCGGCCCGCACCTATGCCTCGCCTTGGCTCATCCACATGTGCTCTACGAAACTTGCGGACAGGCGCTTCTGAATTTTCTGTTATGCAGCTTCTTGTTGTCTGTAAATATTGCGGTATTTGCGCAAATTAATTATATTTTTTAATGTCCTTCGCGCATGCATTTGTTAATTGTTTACTCTATTTTCTTCGAACAAATCAGATACGAAACTAATAATGACCGTCAAGGCAACTGGTTCCAGTAGAACTGGTTATGGTTCCTGTTGGTGTCCAGATGGGCGCAGCGAAAACCAGTTGGCCCTCACTTCGTTTCTAACTGGTACCATTTGGCTGGCAACTGGGACCACTTGGAGTTGTCCCCAGTTTAAGTGGTCCCAAGTGGGGCCAGTTGCTCCCCAGTTCACCTGTAACTGGGACCACTTACTTCCCATTTAACTTCCAAATGGGACCAGTTGGCTTTGAACTGGGACTAGTTGATTCCAGTGACTTCCTGTTGAAACCAGTTAGATTCCCAGCTGCACATTTTCACCTGGGCTTAGTCTCTCAGACATACGACCGTGTACGACGTCGATTCTACTGGTCCGGTCTCTACCACTCTGTCCGCGTTAGGTTGCCACATGCAATTTGTGCCCAACGCCGGAAAAAACCACCCATGCGTCCCGCTGGACTGCTTCAGCCACTTGACGTTCCCTCCGAGCCCTGCTGCCGAGTTGGTCTTGACATTCTTGGATCTTTCCCAACCAGTACTGCTTCGGGGAATCGATGGATAGCTGTCGCAACCGACCACTCATCCCGATACGCGACCACACGGGCTCTCCCCACCAGCTGTGCTACAGACGTTGCCAATTTCCTCCTACATGAGGTCGTCCTACACCATGGTGCCCCTCGTCAACTCCTCACGGATCGTGGTCGCTATTTTCTCTCCAGAGTTGTTGACGATCTACTCCGCTCCTGCGAGACAAAACATAAATTTACGACCGCTTACCACCCACAAACTAACGGCCTGACTGAACGATTCAATCGAACCCTAACTGATATACTGTCTATGTATGTTTCAGCTGACCATCAGGACTGGGACGTTGCCTTGCCCTTTGTTACATTCGCGTACAATTCCTCCCGACACAATACCGCCGATTTTTCACCCTTTTATCTTCTCTTCGGCCGCCACCCAACCTTACCCTTCGATACCGTCTTTCCAACCGCCGTCGATTCGCCAACGGAATACGCTCGTGACGCTATCACCCGAGCTCGTCAAGCACGTCAAGTTGCTCGACAGCGCCCTATAGCATCGCAAGACCACCAGAGGCAGCGTTATGACTCCCTTCATCGAGACTTATCCTTTACCCCGGGGGGTCTTGTACTGTTGTGGACTCTAACTCGCCGCGTTGGACTTTCCGAAAAACTGCTTTCCCGGTACGCAGGACCATACCGCGTGTTACGCGGGTAACAAACGTCACCTACGAGATAGGCCCCCTAGACCCTTCCTCTGGCCTTGCTCCACCGTATATAGACATCTTCCATGTCTCCCGCCTCGAATTGTACCGCTTACCTGCACCTTAACAAGCACCAAGACGGTGCTTCAGCAGCTGGGAGTCATGTTACAAGATGTAATGTAGGAGCAAGCCTTGAGAGCGCCATCGAAGAAGACGACGAGTTGTTGAGGCTAGTGCGAGCTGAGCGTCTGGTTCATGGCCGATCCCCCAGAGTGGGTTGCGCCAGGGTACCCAAGGACCAACCAACCAACCAACCATTTTGTTGTACGCAAAAGCGTATTGTAAATACACTCATTGCCTTCACGTAACAATATTGCTACACGCATGCCGCATTTGAGGAGCTCGGCCGATGCGCGTGGCCACCATCGACGGAGAGAAGAAGAGGAAGCTCGCACTTGGCTCGGACTCTGAGCGGGAACGGTCTGCTTTGCAACCGCTGCTGATAGCCTGCATATAGCTGCTAATCGCGGCGCCTGGTCACTCGACGTTCCTGTAACATTGTGGTGGAGGTGGAACGTTCCCCGTCCTCGCCACGGAGCTTCGTAGCGGCCGCACCGTCCAGTTTTCAGCCATGGCTCCCGAGGAGAACCCCTCATCGCCATCTACAACTGCGGCGTCCACGACAACCTATGTCACGGTTTCCAATCTGCGGGATCCCGGAACATTCTCCGCCCAAGAAGGCGTCGACGTCGACGACTGGCTGAACATGTATGAACGTGTCAGCCGAAGCCACGGTTGGGACCCTACCGTAATGCTCGCGAACGTCATCTTCTACTTGGGGGGAACACCACGTGTCTGGTTTGACACAAACGAAGCCGAGATCTCCTGCTGGGAAGCTTTCAAGGCAAAGATTCGCGACCTCTTTGGAAATCCCTCAGGTCAGAAACAGATTGCGCGTAAGGAGCTTGCCACCCGTGTCCAATCGGCAACCGAATCCTATGTTGCGTACATCCAGGAAGTCCTTGCGCTTTGCCGAAAAGCAGATGAAACGATGACCGAGGCTGACAAGGTGGGCCACATCCTCAAAGGGATCGCGGACGACGCGTTTAATTTGCTCGTCTACAACAATGTATCTTCTATTGATGCCATTGTTAAAGAATGCCGCCGGTTTGAGTTGGCCAAAAGTCGCCGCGTCGTGCAACAGTTTTCCCGTCTGCCTAACACGGCTGCTACATCCTCTTGCGCAGACGTCGCTCCCGCGCCCCCTTTCCATGACAGCGTGACGCGCATTGTTCGTCGGGAACTTGAAGCTGCCACTCCAGCGCCATATAACCCTCGCCCACTAGACGGAACCCTTGACCAAGTAGCTCCCTCCGTTTCAGTCATTCAAGCCGTAGTGCGACAAGAAATTGCCAATCTCGGTTTGCCGTCCGCCTACTCCGTCTCCCGACCTGACTTCCGACCACCAGTCTCGATGGCGACGCCCCGCATCGACACCTACCTTCCACGAAGATCCCGCAATCCGGATGAATGGAGAACCCCAGACGACAAGCCGATTTGCTTCCGCTGCCACAGAGCTGGTCATATATCCCGCTACTGCCGCACATCCTGGACGCCGCCCAATTGGAGCTCGAGTTCGTCCCCTCGCCGATATGTAGACCCACCCCGCTTTTCGCCCCGTCGTGTGTACACCCCATCTGACGCACCTGACACCCTCTCTTATGCTCGTTCGCCTTCACCTCAGCGCCGTCGTTCCCCGTCGCCCCAACCACGCCGCCATTCCTCGCCGACCACCTTTGGAGCGCCCCGGACGGAAAACTAGACCATGCAGCGCCTGGAGGTAGTGCTGCATCATTTTCATTGTGCCCAAATCCTCCGCTGACGCTAATTACGAACAAGAACTTAGTTGAAGTGCACATAGACGACATTCCTTTGACCGCATTAATTGATACTGGAGCCCAGATGTCCATAATGAACGCTGAGCTTTGCCGTCGGCTCAGGAAAGTTCTCACGCCTCCCACTACTAGGGCCGTACGTGTCGCCGATGGCAGCACTGTTGCCGTCGCTGGAATGTGTACTGCTCGAGTAGGCATTGCCGGCCATCACGTTCCAGTACTTTTTACGGTTCTCACCACCTGCCCTCACGACCTAATCTTGGGGATGGACTTTCTTTCAACGCATTCTGCCCTGATCGACTGTTCTGCCGGTACTCTTTGCCTCGAACTTCCTTCTCTTCCGCATACTCGCCCAGAATTCCCCAACGCCCTCTGTTCTACATCCTTTGTTCGCCTACCACCTAAAGCCCTCACGTTTGTCGACCTGGCCTCAACATCACCGTTGCCCGATGGCGACTACGTCATCACACCTCTTATCGATGTCCTCCTGGCGCGCGACATCACTGTGCCGCACTCAGTTATAACCCTGGCCGGTGGACGCGTGTGCCTCCCTCTTCTCAATTTTGGGTTGGCAAAGCAAGTTCTGCCACGAGGCATATCTGTGGCCACCATCCGTTTGTTAACAGACGACGATGTAACTACCTTTGCTGCCGACGTCTGCACAGATCCTTCAGCGCGCCTAAAGGACGCCATCTGCACCGATAAAACGTTTCGTTCCATGATAGCGCCGGACCTCACACCTGAACAAGCAGCCGCCCTTTACAGCCTTTTGGTGTCCTACCGCGACATATTCGACACTGATAATCGACCACTGGCTCAGACATCTCTTGTTAAGCACCGCATAAACACTGGTGATGCTGTCCCCATTCACCGCCGACCGTATCGGGTGTCCACAGCAGAGCGTCAAGTGATACAGCAGGAGGTAAACAAGATGCTTGCCAAAGGCATTGTAGAGCACTCATCGAGCCCTTGGGCGTCGCCCGTCGTGCTTGTTAAAAAAAAAGACGGCACGTGGCGTTTCTGCGTTGATTACCGCCATTTAAACCGGATCACTAAAAAAGACGTTTACCCTTTACCACGGATCGATGACGCTCTTGACTGTCTCCACGGTGCCCAGTACTTTTCATCAATAGACCTTCGATCCGGTTATTGGCAGATTTCCGTCGATGAGCAAGACCAAGAAAAGACCGCATTCGTCACTCCAGATGGGCTCTACCAATTCAAGGTTATGCCGTTTGGTTTGTGCAATGCTCCCGCCACGTTTGAACGCATGATGGACTCCCTGCTCCAAGGATTCAAATGGTCCACATGCCTTTGTTACCTCGACGACGTCCTTGTGTTTTCGCCTACATTTGACACGCATCTTGAGCGCTTAGCTGCAGTTCTTAAAATATTCCGCAAAGCTGGACTCCAGTTAAACTCCTCGAAGTGTCACTTCGGACGCCGACAGATTACAGTACTTTCACTCGACGTTCCTGTAACAATATGTTCTGCTACTCTTCGGTATGCTTTTGTGCAACTTTGCTCGATCCCGTAGGAATACGTCAACGGGACACTTAGGACGGCACATAAACGCTCCCTGTAGTGCGTTTTTCTTCAACAGAACGGACGTCTGTGTTTTTGAATAACGGTGGTGCCAACGTTAAGTGGTAGCATGAGCTATGATTCAGTCGGCACAGTACTGTCGACATTACTGGTTTGCCCGCGGTAAGCATGCATATGAGTGGATACTCATGCGCTTTGCACAACGACCTTGTTCCTGCTCGTTACTGTTGGCTGAATGCCAAACAATTCGTCGTAGGCAATTTCCCCGCGGGCTGCTTCGCTTGACACCGATTCCTACAATGCGCGAGATGTGCAGCACTTATTCGATCAATATTTTGCTCAGCATGTCTGTTCCGTATGCTTTACTGCAACAATACAATGATCTAATTCACTCTTTGCAGGGCATATGGTCGGATGAGGTGTGCCTGAGATTCTGCGACCAGCTGCTCTGGTTCGTAAAGGAACACGTTCAAGAGGACGATGGGAGGTCAGTGCTAGGTGTTGCACGCATACCCCGGACAACGAGTCTTGCCGCACAACAGCAATGTAGATAGCGCTGTTCTTGACTGCCGTAAATTCTGATATTTTGTTGGTAGAGTTTCTAGGGCAACCAAACATGAGCACTCACCTACACCGCGCACTTCCTAAGGTACCCGCAAATGTACAATGTTTAAAAAATTGTGAGCCATTCCACCCTGCCAAAATTAATGACCAGCGAATCTGAGCACACGACACAGAAGTGACGTGGCGAAGGGTAATTTGGTGTCAAAGGCCAGGTTGTGAACGTGTCCGTCAGCGTTCACAACATTGCACTATGCACAACTGCACAGCAAAACTAGCGCCATCGTGCAGCCAGACTCAGAGCGCCGTACCCGCTAGCGTCCGCGCCCAACACAGATTTGCGCCGAGTCGAATTAGACCCAGTGACGTCCCTCTTCTTTGCTGCGCAGCGTTTTCTTATCCTCTCGTAACGAAAACATAATCACAATTGTTTGATGTTACCTACTGACAGATACTCACTCTCAGTGCTGCGCTAAGCAAACCAGTGTCCTCCCAGCGCTCCCAGTGCACTGGAAGACAGCGCGCCGTAAACCAAGTGCTTCCCAGTGCTCTGTAAAAAGCTGGGACAAACTGTACAGTGTCTTCCAAAGGCTCCCACTGCGCCGACATATACTGGGACATACTGAGACATGCTGTGCTATGCTATACGAAACGCATCCTCCTTTTGTAGTAGGGGGCTGAGGGCACGGACGCTGAGAAGGAAGTGCGCGCGCAAATGCCGTGGATTTCATAGAAGTACGAATATTCTGAATTCTCAGAATATTAATGCGATAGCGTTAGAGAGCTGGTTTCGCAGAAAAACGCCGTCGGTGTCGGCGTCTCTCCGTGAGCGAAAAATCGAGAAAGATGCAAATAAAACGAACAATACAGATCTTCAGTCCCACTGAGGATCGAACATGGGCCGTTTGCGTGGCAAGCAGGTGTCCTACCACAACGCCACGATGTTTTTTTTTTATTTATTACCAGACACAGTAAAACAACGGTCACTTGACTACAAAACTAAGTACAAAGGTGAACAAAAATTGAGTCTCACTCGACGCGATCACTTTAATGTCGTACACGAGATGAATTCGTCCCGCGCACTTTCATTCAAAACTCCTTTAAAGCAGTCAGAGGTTCGATCTGGCTAAGCCACTCAGGCACACACTCTTGCTGCTTCAATTCCTCAATGTATCGTGCCATGCACCGTCGATAATATATACGTGCTGGATGGGCATCAGGATCGCAATGGTACCAAGCCATTCTGGAGCGCCATAAGCAGTGGAGGCCCGTAAGCATTATTAGGTCGTAGGGTAATCCATCATCACTTTTTATCGCCAAGTGCCTTATACCATGGGGATCAATTGGAAATTCCTTTTTCAGTGTTCTTTGAAGGACATCCCAAAAATACACGCCTTCCCAGCAATGAATGAAAACGTGGTCCATATCTTCCGGCTTTTTACAGATTAGACAGGCAGTGCCCCATGGTAAGAAAAGTCCTCGCTCTTCCATGAAAGCTTTAACCGATAACGTGCCGGTATGGAGCTTGAAGAAGAACGTTTTTGTTGCAGGTTGGACTGGCATCTTTTTGACACGCTTCAATATGTCAAGACCAGGGCCTCCACTGAAAATGTTACTTGGAACTGCCTCAGAAAAAAACACCACATAAATGTCAGGTAGTGGAAGGCTCATTCGGCGATTTGTACGAGGAATAAACTGTATTGAGCATATCAAGCAAGCATTAGATAATGTGCTGCCATCTGTGAGACATTGTGAAAAACATGTCTCGACTACCATGGCCTCCGAGACAGCGGGCGCGCCCGCCATCTCGGAGGCCTTGCGACTAGAGCAGAGCCCATATGGTTCCGCCGTTCTAAGACAGGGAACGTATCATATCAAGCAAACAGCAAACATTACATAATGTGCTGTTTGCCATTTCACCGACCATAAGGCAATGCTTGTTGCGGTTGGCCGGAAGAGGTCTCCAGAAGAACAAATCGAACAACTGCCAGATAGTTAACGCAAGGACGACAGAATGTGACCATTTACGAATGAAATTGCTATTAAATATATCGAGAACCTCTACCATTACTATAGATATGTCGCGCGCGCGCATGTGTGTGTAACAACACACATTAATAAGTATGCACTGATTGGTTGAAGTGCACACTAGGGGCCGGATTTCGCTATCGCGTTCAGCTCTTAAAGGCGAAGCTTGAGGGTCCCCCAATTTTTTTCTTTCCTTTGGGGCATCCTCACTAGGCTACAGAAACAGGAACGTCTGCTTAGCCATGTGCAATTTGCTTCGTGAAACAAGAATTCATTGCTAATCATCATTCCAACCAAAACTTGGTACCTAGAAATTGCTCCCACTAGTTGATTAAACTTCAAATTATTTTAGTATGGTTCATTTGCATTATAAATAGTATATCATTCTCTAACATTTCATTCTTCTTTACGTTACCGATTCCTCACTCTTCCTTTGTTTCAGCTCAAATTTTTTTCCTGTTCATATTAACCGCCGGCTTCATGGCCAATCCCCCGCAGTGGGCAAGAGCCAAATATCAAGGAACAAAGAAAGAAAGAAAGAAAGTATGACGCACATATTTCACATGTTTCATGATGATAACTTCTGTCCGGACCGCACAAATTACGCTCGGCATAAAGAGCTTCGATAGTAAAAAAAAATGAAAGAGAGCCACTCGTGTATTTAGGTTTAGGTGTATACTAAAGAACGCCAGGTGGTCAAATGCTGCGTAGCCACCCTCTACAAAGCCTGTCTCTATGATGCCTGGTTTTGGCACAACGAACCCCGACAGTTAATAATATGGTCTATATTTTTTTAGCCTTAATTTCCCTATCATGTTCCCTATTAACACGCAGGACCGTGTACCGTTTCGAGCACCAGCCGTCTCTTGGAAAAATTGTGTGCACCCGCCTTGCCGATCCTGAAGAATCTGCCATCCTCCCGAACTGGTACCTGCAGGGATTCAACCCCACTCTGTGACCACCTACATTGCACGACAAGAAAGGCGCGTGTTCCTGCAGTATGTACCTTAATGTTGCTGCAAGAGGGGCCTGCTTTGGGCCCTCTGTTCTTTGTGTGGGCCGTGTATCTTCGTGACGCCTCTTGTATCTCATGTATTTTCTCTTGTGAGGCCGTGTATCTTTTGTGAAGGCCGTGTAATCACTGTAACACTAAAGCATTTCACCTATGTGCGTTGCCGTAAAAGAAGCGACGTACAGTCATGGACATTCACCTCTAGCATGCTTGTGAATGTCATATTATTTTTTGGTAGAGGCAAAGTGTCAGTCAGCGCATAAACCGCAAGAAACGTGCATCAAGGATGAAGTACATCAGCTGCAGGACATAAGCAGAATAAGCTCACTCCTTTGCTGGCAGATTTCGAAGTACCACATGCGAGCACCTCTGGGAACGGGAATTCCCCTGAAACCTTTGTAAATAAGCAACATTGATTGACGAACTTGAGCAACTTTGAATCTATCTATCTATCTATCTATCTATCTATCTATCTATCTATCTATCTATCTATCTATCTATCTATCTATCTATCTATCTATCTATCTATCTATCTATCTATCTATCTATCTTCTATCTATCTATCTATCCACCCACCCACCCACCCACCTGTCCGTCCGTCCGTCCGTCTGCGTATGCCTCTGCGTTCTGCTGGTCGTCCCTTTCACTTCCTGCATAGGGTAGTGTATTGGTGTACGACAAACGCGACCGACTCACCTAGATATTGCTAAAGTGACATGCTCATGACGTACTTCACGATTAACGACAACACGATCACGTGGCTCATACCTATACTATTCGCCCTGTGCTATACGGGTATGCCCCACGGCTGACTCAAACTTAACATTGGAGCCCATGTTAACCAATACCCCACCAAAAGAAAATTTCATGAGAACAAGCACTTTGCGTGGGTTAAAAGCAACAGAAAGCCACACCGTTTGTTTTAGTTGCGATTGAAAGGTGCACATAGCAAGCAAACAAGCACAGACAAGCGTTAACCTACCACTCCTTAGGTATGTAGGAATCGCAACCGGGACCCCGAGGTGCAAGGCAAGCTCGCTGCACTCGTCGACGGCTCCTCTTCGAGCGCATCACGCATTGTAAATAAACCTATCGCGATCGTATCGGCAGTCGTGGTGACGTTTCTTGTGCTCAGTTTGCAAACAGACGTTTGTCCTAGTCGTAACACTTGGCTGAATGCCAAACGGTTCGGCGTAGGCAAATTACTCTGATTGCTTAGCACGATGTCGATTGCTACAATGCGTGGAATCCACCGAACATTTTAACTTTGATGTGATGAAATTATATGATGGATGATGACTATATGTGGTCTGTATTGGTGCAAGGGTAGAGTGTGGACAAAAGAGCCATTACATGGTTAAATTGCAGTTTCACGATAATGGATGCCATGCTTCCTACAACGTAACTGAAGTAACTACGGCGCGCAAGACACAAGAACAAGAGAAGAGGACACACACAGCGATGACTTTCCACAACCTTTATTTGCGGAAACGCGGCCCATGTATAAGTAGTGAGGCGGCATGCGTACAAGGGTTGATAGTAAACACGTGTTGGTAACAAAGGGATGACAGTCCATTCTTTAGATGCTGGTACAGTGCAAGCAAAGGCAACTTATTTAATGATAACCGTTCAAATATGAAATTTCATTTTGAGACAGCGCTACTGAAGGTGAACTCACACACGAGCTGCCTAATTTTGTTATGTGGTACGCTTCGATAATTTCGCGTGTCAGCTGCGATCGGTGCTTACTCAGCACCGTGCAACGCCTAACGAGAGGCACACATCCACAGTCACGGCAATGGATCCGGAGGTGGCCCTGAACCGTGCCATGCACATTATTATCGCGCTCCGTTAATCTTTCGTCCAAGCACTGTCAAGTTTGCCCTACGTATTTTTTCCCGCAAGATTGGGGAATCATATGCCCCACTTTTGTGGTGCAGGGCATGAAGGGGTCTCTGAGCTAAATGGGGCTTTCAGGTCGACTTGGAGGACCATTCATAAGCTTACAAAGCTCGGAAAGCTTCTCCAGAGCTGAAAAGACCACCTTGACGCCAGCGCGTTGCCCGGTTTTTCTCAGCCTGTGAGACACGTTGTGTAAATGAGGGAGCACTGCAACACGGTTCGGAGGGACCGCCGCATCCTCAGGTTGTTCTTGCGCACCCTGCCTGAAGTGCTTTAGAAGCTTTTTAACTACTGCAGTTAATAGGGCCTTAGGGTAACAAGCGCTCGACCTGCGCTTGGAAACTCTTTTCTACCGAGTGCGGGCATGACCTCCTAAGGGCTGTTACAAAGCTGCTGCAGGTGTGCTTGCGACAGTGTGGCGCCGCCAGGAGACATGAGTTTCTGTGCCGCACGTGCGCATGTGCTTCGTGTGTGCGAACGTTTTCAGTTAGCACAAAAGGAAGGCCAGCCGGGAAGAACGTCCGGTCCCGAGCCGAGGAGTCGACCCCGTCCGGCACATCTGGAAGTGATTCGTCCGGCGAGGGCCCACCTTATCAGCGTCGGACCACACAAACTGTTCACAGGTGTGATGTCTCCGCACGTGCACGTGTGATAACGATGGTGCGGGCCGGGTGACGTGATCGTCTCCGGCGTCGTTTCCCGGACTTTCGGTAATGACGGCCATGGGCGGGTCAAGTACGGACACCTCCCATCCTCTCCCTCCTTCCTCGCCCAGGAGACAATGGGGGAGAAGTCCGGGCCACAAAAAGCGCGGGACCCAGAGAAGGAGCTCCGGGAGGAAAGAACTCGGAAGAGAACGCACTTGTAAATATGTAAATAAACGTCTTTTAAGTTTTTCTCTACCTCTGCCTCGGCTCTCGTCTCCCGAAGTCCAAGTGCCTGCGAGTCGTCTTCGCCGCACCGCACATGCCACCCGCTGGTCGGCTCATTCAGCAGTCCAGTCGCAACAGGGCGTTGATGAGGCACACGTTAATAATTCCCCTTTTCACCAGTTTCGATGGTAATTTCGGTAGCTATGGTTCCACGTTAATCTGAGAACGGGAACGTAGTATTTTTCTGTTAGTGAAGAATTAGCAGCACTTGCAGCAACCATGAACACTGAAATGGCACTGAAAAAAAAACCGCTTTTGCTCGATTTAGCTAAAAGCTTGGGTTTGGAGGTTCGGGAGCAAATGAGAAAGCCAAAGATCATCGAGGCTATCGAGAACCTTGAGGCAGACGATGACGAGCTCTCAGAGTGTCTGGAGCTGATTGAGGAAGAAAAACATCAGATACGCATTGCAGAGGAAGAAAATGAGAGACGCATTGCGGAAGAAAGAAATGAGAAGTCAAAGCGCGAAAGAGAAGAGAGAATTAAAACACTCAGGGCTTGGGCGAGTAGGTGCTTAGAGATGGAGTTTGAAATGGGGCGTAACGATAGGGGTAACGCTAAGAGATAAAAAAACGAGCGGAATATGGATCAGAGAACAGACAGGAGTAGCCCATATTATCTTATCAATTAAAAGAAAGAAGTGGACCTGGGCAGGACATGTCATGAGGAGGAAAGATAATACGTGGACAGTAAGAGCGACGGAGTGGATACCACGAGAGGGAAAACGCAACAGAGGTAGGCAAAAGGTTAGATGGAGCGATGAAATTAAAAAGTTTGCGGGCATAAAGTGGAACCAACTCGCTCAGGATAGGGTGGATTGGAAATCGTTGGGAGAGGCCTTCGTCCTGCAGTGGACCTAAACAGGCTGATGATGATGATGATGATGATGATGAGGAGGAACTCGAGCTGCTCAAGGCTCGAAATGGAGAGTGGAGCAAAGCACCAAGCGAGGTAGAACGAAAGCCGTTCAATGTGGAGGACCTTATGCAACCCTGCCGCTCCGGGGAGGACATAGGTCGGTACTTGGTAAACTTCGAGCAAACGTGCGAGAAGGCGGGTGTTACCAAAAGAATGTGGCCGAAATGCTTGGTGATCTTATTACCGTATGAGGCTGCCGATGTAATTGCCTGTTTGTCAAAGGAGGAATCACACGACTACGAGCAGCTTAGGTCGAGCTTGCTAATGAGGTTGGCTGATCCCCAGTTCGAGGCAAAGCAACAAGCGGTAGTGCATCGGTAGATGTAGCGCACGAAAGGTGCGGAGTAGTGACGAGTGCGGTGCAGTTCAGGGCCGAAGAAAAGGCTAGCGCACGTAGGAGCAGCAGCGTGTTCATGCGGGAGGAAAACTCTTCAGCGAGTAAAGATGACGCGCTAGCCGTTGAGGCCGTTCAAGGCCAAATGGAGCGCGACGTGGTGATGTGCCAATGGGATGTGGATGAGTTGGCATATGCATCACAAGGGAGTGTCGCGGAAGCTCGTGCCGATGCGGGCGATGGTAGCAGTGCGCTAGCGAGTGAAATTGGGTTATCAGCTGTTAACAATCCCCGAGTGTGTCAGGGTAAGAGCAGGCCCGCGAGTGGGAGAGAGTTATCAACTGTTAACAATACCCGAGTGGTAGTGGAGGCCGTACAAGGCGAAAGTGAGCGCGGCAAGGTGATGTGCCAATGGAATGTTTGTGAATCAGCTAGGCCAGCGGTGGTCGATCTGGCACATTCATCAAATGGGAGTGCCGCGGAAGCTCGTGCAGATACGTGTGAGGGTAAGAACACGCTCACGAGAGAAAGGAAGGTATCAGCATCAGCCTGCTAACTGATGCCGAAGTGGTAGTTGAGGCCGTTCATGGCCAAAGTGAAGGCGACGAGGTATCGTGCCAACGGGGAGGGAAGCACCTAGGCATGCCCCAGACGATTTGGCACGTATACATAAGGAGTGCGTCGCGAAAGTGGATCTTGCCTGCGAAGCTCAAGATTATAGAGAGTTTTAGCAGCGGCGGCTTACCGTACGGTAAGTACGGTAATGCCGTACCGTCGTGGTTGTCACGTAGAAAATTGAGGTTCTGAGGGCTTCACCAGCAAGTTTTATCATTCGACGACGTTTCCGTACTCACCGAGCAACTAGTGCAGGTCTTTCCGATTAAGATAGCCGCGTGCCGACCATGACGGTACGGTATTACCGTCACTACCGTACCGATAAACCGGGCTGCTAAAACTCTCTAATGTCGGCTCGCTAGACAAGAAAGCCAGCGCAAATTTGGGAGAGTGCGATGAAGCACCTTGTAGGGAGGACGAGGCAGGTGCGGATAGCGCTCAGGTATGCGAGCTGCGGAGCTCAAGTACACCCAACTGCACTGTTCCGAAGCGTGCTAGGCTGTCCGTTAGTCAGGAAGGCAAGAGAAAAGATCAGCTGCCCGTAAATAACTTGGACTGCGTGAGTCGCTCGGCTAGCGAGAACAGTGAGATTGCTCAGGCAGAGGAAATGCGAGTGAAAGGCTCGAAAAGGAGCAGCAAAAGGCGGAGTAGACGTAGAAAGCGTCATAGAGAGAGGAATGCCGCCGGGAGCGCGGGGCGGTTGACATCAGACTTCAAGCGAGGAAGCAAGAGAGTTTGAAAGGTGCGCTTTTCGCGCGTGGAGAATTGGACTAAGACGCGTGCGAGCCGACGAGCGAAAAGGGAAAGAAAAAGCGCACTATGATCGAACACGGTCAAAGGGGCATGTCAGCAGCCGTGGACACGTGCCGTTATCCTACCACCGCCTTCTTCACGGTAAATTGTCGCGTGAGTTCAGGGTAAGGCGCCCCTCCGCGAAGCCGTCGAACAATGCCACGGAGGGAAGACGCTGGCGACGATTATGGCGCTCCGTAGTGAGGCGAACACGTGTGTCATCCTTCGTGCTTCCTGTCCGAGAAAAACGTTCAGTGCGCGTCCCCCGCGAGTACGGCTAAAAAGGGCCAGACAGACATAGGTGGTCAAATGCCGTCAATGGAGACACTTGGGACACTTTTGTATTGATTTTCTTAGTTGTTGGAATGGTGTCTCGTGACCTCCGCGATTAGTTGTTGTTATGTAACTTGCTGCGAGTTTTGTTTTGTAGCTTTTTCCTGGGTGATCGATTTGTTTCACGAACAGTGTTTTTTGCCGAGTTCATAACCATTGTGAAGGAGCAATGGAAAGTGTGTTACTTGTTGAAAGCTTAGAGACACGTGTAAGATCGTCTCAAATGTTCGCGAAGTAATCCTGAAAGAAAAGAAAAGGCTACATTTGAAGGACGATCGTATGACCGCAAGAGTTTGGAGTCTCCACAGTTGATTGGCGTGTCAGTAAGATGTAATGCAAGGAGTTTGCATGTCAGGGTGTATCCAATGAGTTTGAGCGCGTAATGCAGGCGGAAGTTATTTGTTTGTTACTTTCCTTTAATGTGGGTGGCATGTGTAGACTTTAGCAAGGATAGCTATACTGCGGAATTCAGAGATGTGGAAGTTTAGGGTTTGTGACCGCAACGGCTAGAGCGACTTTACATCCGCGGAGTAGGAGCTTGTTTAGCGAATAAGTGTGACGGCGGATGTCGAATGGGAAGTGTTTAGGATGTTTTGCTGTATATGTTTGTAATTGTTTTGTAGAGCACATTTGTGTACTCAGCCGTAGCTCAATGCAGCACGACGGTTTTGTTTTGTCTACGCACGGGAAGATGATTCGTTTTGTCGGCACAGAATTTGGAGAATAAGAGCCTCAGATTCATGTGAGACGCGATTCAGGAGAGAAACACCCAGTATTATGTGCTAGACGTAAACTGACGACATGGTAGGAAGCGTACAGCGCTCCATAGAAAGAATGCGTCAGTGTGGTAAAGGCAGTACGAAAAGTTTTCATGGTATAGCTCGCGGGTTCGGAGTTCTTAATTTAAGCGGACCATTGTCCTCTCGGGTGGTTGCGATGTCCTTTGGGAACGGCCGACTACTGCGCTGGAGCTTGCTACTGTTGCTGTACTGTTCAGAATTTCTTTAAAAACAGGGCAAATTGAATGGCAATGCTGACGGCTTACGTCGTTGCTTCTTGGAAACTCGATAGCGTCGGGTACTCTTGCTTTTGTATATTGCCTTTGTTTTTGTGGGTGTGGCTTAGGTTTACCATTGTCCTTTTTTGTTGGGGTTGTGCGGTGTCACAACTCGCGTTTGTGCATTTGGGGAGCCTGTTTCAGGTTGTTGTAATTGCTGCTGTAGTGAGTGGGCGAAAAAGGATTTTCTTTTGGAAAAAAGCCTGGTGTGTCTCAGGAGAGGGGCCCGGGCGCTTGCCTGCTTTGCGGTTGTGGTTCTGGCGTAGTTTGCTCCGATGCTGTGTTCTGGAGAAACTGATGCGCAGAGCAGAGAGCACTCCTTGGACGAGATGCCCGGTACCGGAGATGGCCGAGCAGAGCGGCTGGGAATCAGCGCATCAGCGTCTTCTTCAACGACCTCTCCCCACAAAGGGTGTTGACCCTTGTACGCCGAGGTCTCAGCCCGCCGCCGGGGAAGCTGTTAAAAAGCTGCTGCAGGTGTGCTTGCGACGGTGTGGCGCCGCCAGGAGACATGTTTTTCTGTGCCGCACGTGCGCGTGTGCTTAGTGTGTGCGAACGTTTTCAGTTAGCACAAAAGGAAGGCCAGCCGGGAAGAACGTCCGGTCCCGAGCCGAGGAGTCGACCCCGTCCGGCACATCTGGAAGTGATTCGTCCGGCGAGGGCCCACCTTATCAGCGTCGGACCACACAAACTGTTCACAGGTGTGATGTCTCCGCACGTGCACGTGTGATAACGGTGGTGCGGGCCGCGTGACGTGATCGTCTCCGGCGTCGTTTCCCGGACTGTCGGTAATGACGGCCATGGGCGGGTCAAGTACGGACACCTCCCATCCTCTCCCTCCTCCCTCGCCCAGGAGCCAATGGGGGAGAAGTCCGGGCAACAAAAAGCGCGGGACCCAGAGGAGCTCCGGGAGGAAAGAACTCGAAAGAGAACGCACTTGTAAATATGTAAATACACGTCTTTTAAGTTTTAAATACGATAGCATTTCTTAGTGGGGCTATGTCAGGCGTCCGTCGGTGTACCTGTCGCCTAGTTGGAGCACAACATCCTCGAGGTCTAGGCTCTGAGATTATCGGACTCTAATAGCCGTAGTCTTAAGATAGGGAACATCTGCGCCCTGCGAGGCCGGGGACTTCCCACACGCCGGATGTGTAAATAAATAAGTACCTGTCGCCTAGTTGGAGCACAACATCCTCGAGGTCTAGGCTCTGAGATTATCGGACTCTAATAGCCGTAGTCTTAAGATAGGGAACATCCGCGCCCTGCGAGGCCGGGCACTTCCCACACGCCGGATGTGTAAATAAATGTTATTTCTCTCTCTCTCTCCGCTCTCACTCCCTCTCCCATAGCAACAGCTGCGGGCGCGCGCGCTTATCCTCGCCCCTAGCAACCGGAGCAGGTGGTGCGGGCGGAGTAGCGGAGAGTGAGTGGAGAGGAGGAGCGCGCTTTGGCGTGTGAGGGCGCTCGCATCGCGGGAGCTCGGCGGAGCTCCCGCGTGTGTCGAGAGAGTGTAGGAGAGGGTAGGTGCAGTGCTTTGCCGCTCCTTCTCTCGCCGTTCGCTCTCTCTCCTCCCTGCGCCCACTCCCGCTCGCTCGCTCGCACGTATATATAAATGCGCATTCGCATTTCTTCACGATTCCCTTCGGGGAGGTGGGGGCATTTTTTCTCTACCTCTGCCTCGGCTCTCGTCTCCCGAAGTCCAAGTGCCTGCGAGTCGTCTTCGCCGCTCCGCACATGCTACCCGCTGGTCGGCTCATTCAGCAGGCCAGTCGCAACAGGGCGTTGATGATGCACACGTTAATAATTCCCCTTTTCACCAGTTTCGAATGGGCCGAATGAAAAGGCAGAAGTGGTTTCCCACTTCTTGGTGCGATTGCCAGCATAAATGAATGCTCGAAATGCACAGCTTAAGATCCAAAAAACTTAGGCAGTTACCAGATGGCAACTCATATGTGAGTTCAAGGGGCTGTAATTGTTCATTGAACAACCTTAGAAGTCTGGGAACAGTCTGGGAAAATCATCATCCGAAAAATCAACAATAACCAGGAAATCATCCACAAACCTGCAAACCTTAACTCAAGAAAAATGCAACTGATTATGAATTCTGCAGTCTTTGTGCGCTAAAAAGATATCGCTCAGGACAGGCTCCTAACATGACCCGATGCATACACTACTTTTCTGAATAAAATGTTGGTCATTCCAAGAAACACAAGTAGACCCTAGATGCAGCGTCAACAATTCCAGAAAACCACCCACCGAAACACCCGAGGCGTTCTGAAAGGCAATCGACCAAAAGCGTCAATACTTTCCTCAACGCACTGAAGCAGCTCACCATGAGGTAGAGTGTAATATGAATCTTTAAGATCAATCGAAAAAGCTTTTTGTTCCTTGTCATTTCATCGTAGAAACCTAATTACAGCGCCAGACTCTCTAACCAGGCAGGGGTCGTCAATTGTTAGTACATTAAGCTTGTCCTGTAAAAACGAGGCCACCGCTTTTTGCAAAGTCCCATTTTCCGATACGATTACCCGTAAAGGACACCCAATCTTGTGTGTTTTAGCAGCAAAAAAAAAAAAAATACGTCAAGACTAAGCTTCTTCGATTTGTGAATTACTTTTGCCAGCTTGTCTAAGTTAAGAGCCTTGCATAATCGTTTAGCTTTCGATTTCACTTTTGCAAGTGAAGCCTCGTCACGTTTATAAACAGAATTAATAGCCTGAGCGGCCTAATCCCTGTACAGGTCGAATGGCAAAACTGTGAAGCCACCTTGTTTGTCCGAAGGTAAAAGTACTAGGCACCGTGCTTTTAAGAAGGAAGGAACATTCTTGGTCGGTAAAACAGAACTGGAAGTCTTACAACGTGACAACACATCCATGCCTTCAGTACATTCGTGGACGCTGTAGTTACTTCAGTTATGTTTCACCAACCAAGCCCAAATCTACACACTTCCTAAAACGGTATACTTTATAAATTTAGAAGTGAAATGAAAACTTCCGAGGGGCTCATTTTCTGGCAGAAGCTCCAACGCCAGCGTAAGAATTTTTAAGTATTCTTGTTGATACACACAGGTACACAGCACAAACGCCGTACAGGAAAAAAACATTATTGTAGTAAATTTCCAGGAAAGAAAAGGGTAGAAGGTGATCTTGTAGTGATGAACTTGTCCTCAGTTCCCACCTTCTCCTCCTTCCTGCTTCTCTTCTTCGTTTTGGTGCCGAGTTCCTCGAGCTAGCTTTGCTGCTGTGAAGAAGGATGGGTGGAAGCCTTCCTGCTACCTGTCCGCCGTTGGTTGCGTTGTCTCTACTTAAGGATGGAGACCAGCCTTTCTCTAATACAAACACAACGTGACTTTATATACGAGAACAGTATATACACTTTACAGGCAGTGCTTCCGACCTCCTGCCACGAATGAGGGGCCACCTTGTAAACCCTGGTTGCTCCGCCCCTGAATCCCTCACAGCCAATCACAACCTTTCACACAAACCCCGCATGTCAAACGCCGAATGTCAAACAAAAAGAACATATAGAAATAAAACATCCCAGCTGACTTAACTCGTGAACAATAACCTTGACGGCCACTCTGCCCCTTGCTCCCATGTGCTTTTAACAAAGACGCTCCATGGGGTGCCATGGCGCCAAACAAACTGGTGACTACAGACATTGCTCGACAGGCCGCCCGAATTACAGGTTTCCCTTGGGCTGCCAAACACCTGTCAAGCCGGTTCCCAGTTGCCAGCTACCCTGTTTCCAGCTGTACTACGAATTCCAACAATGGTCGCCTCCTGCCCCGCATGTCCGCCACGTGGCTGTGCGCCTTCTCCGGCGCATAGTCAACCATCTCGGACTACCGTAATTTTCGTCCTTTTCCGACGACCTTTACAATTGTAATTGCGAAGTTGCGGAACATGATGAGGTCAGCCCTTCACTTTCCAGCAAATGAGCCAACATTCCTGGACTAGGACATTCAATGAGGTTCTTTGACGGATCGACAGGGATATATTCAGAACAGGGGAATTATACGAGAGCTCCAGTTGATTGCCAGTAAGTGAGTAAAGGAGCTGAACTACTTATCGAATAACGATATGACATATGAACGAAGGGTCCATTGACTGAAATAGTCACACTACACAACATGCCAGTAGTGCTGCCTCATGACCACAAATCTTGGGAGCTTCCTAACTTTACGGTAATGTGTGTCGGCGGCACCGATATGGTTATAGATGACCCGAAAGAAAAGATAAATGCAGAGTACATATACTATAACGAGGTAAATTGACCACAGACGATTAAATGAAAGACAATGCATGTGTTTTGAATATATTATGTTAAACATGTAGGAAAATTTATCTCTTTGTATTGTAGTTGTTTTATAGCACGTGTATTTTTGGTTTAACATCCTCTTGGTATTATTTTGTGCTTTTGCCGGTTTGTTGCCACATTGAACCTGGGGATGTGGTGCTTGTAAAGCTGCTTTAATACAGCCCTTATTCTCGGTCCCAACTACTTACTGTAAAACGGTATGTGGTAAATAAACTCAAACTCAAACAGTAACCAGATTCTCCGGTTTCATCGTTGCCAAAAATGTGCTTATATCAATAACAGTTACCGGTATTCCATGTGCGCTTTCGCGACATTTTTGCGCATGAATAACATTTGTCACGATTACAAAATTTCGCAAACTTACATATGATCAAGCAGTACACGTTTACGCTTATATTCTGTGCTAACGAAATAAATAGAAATGAAAAAAAAATAGTGCAGCCTGCACTAGCTCGCGCAAGGCTAAGTTACAGGGAAGCTGGTGGTCACCTAGCTTGCCCTGGCTTGGCCAATTTGAATTTGGCGCGCAGACTGAATAATCGTGACGTCACCTTGCGCGCATGCTCGTGCATGTGACGACTAGGCCCTTACCAAGTTTGAATTTCGCGCGGACAAGGGAGTTGTTCTGACGTCATCTTACGTGTTCATGTAAGTGACGACTATGTTTCAATGCTTTGTTATGTGACAGCGGATATTAGGCAACAAACACAACAACCCGTGGCCAACCACTATCTTTCAGTATGTTTTTTGAAGTTCCTCGGCTACCGCTCGAAATGAGTGGTATTCGCCATGAGAAGGAAGCTGCAGCCTCTCTTCTCATGGCGACGCTGATGGCGAATTCCACTGGAAGAATAGGAACACTCGGAAGCACACCCAAAGTGCTCCTTCCAGGACCTTCGTGTTTCAGTGGTCGAACAGGAGTAGGAGCATCAACGTCCATCGGTATCTAGCAAGAGCAGTTTAGCTGCGCCGAGAGCAGAGAGGAGCAGTCGAACCTGCTTTCGCCTAAAAAGCGGAGTATTCGCAACTCCAGAAAAAATGGTTCATCTGGCAACCTTGCTGATAAAAACAAAGATGGCTTCTATATCCAGGGCCACAGCCGCGCTTCCGCTTAGCGCTGTGCTAAAGTTTCTTGATTGCGGGTTCGAATCACGATGCTTCGTCGAATGCGAAAGGGTTCTTGCGGCCGAACATCTTACATTAATCGGTCTAATAGATTTGAGCAGCGAAACAGCGGAAATAATTGCGCTGTGCGTTCAAACGTGGCACTTGTTCGGAGACCCGCATCAAATTTTCTTAAGGATAAAGAGCCTTTCCAGCGAGCCTGGTGTTGAAGAAGGCAGGTACGTGTTCACGCATAGCAGGCCTTCCGAAAGATGCTCTACGTGTTCACGCATAGCAGGCCTTCCGAAAGATGCAAGCACTTGTGCGCGGTGTTGCTCCATTGAGTACAAATGCGTCACTTATAAACGTGTTAAAGGAGTGCAGTTCTATGCGCGGTGCCGGAAGGCAAACTTAGAGGCGCGGTGAACAGGTCGAGGGCTGAAAAGTTGGAACGAGCGCAATAAATCCTGAACTGTCATCAGATGAACTCGAAATGCAAACGCGTTATGTTAAACGATCACACATTACCTCCATAACGGCGCAGCGCGCGCATGGGACGAAGACGGCGAACGAAGGCAAGCGCTCGCTTTATATATACAATGCATGCAGGCAAAAGTAAGCC
Source organism: Hyalomma asiaticum (assembly GCA_013339685.2). Classification (NCBI taxonomy): domain Eukaryota; kingdom Metazoa; phylum Arthropoda; class Arachnida; order Ixodida; family Ixodidae; genus Hyalomma; species Hyalomma asiaticum. Next base: position 37,782,937 of record CM023486.1, read on the forward strand.
AGAAATAAGACTACCGCGGTTCAAGTTGAGCACTGACACGTTCAGAAAACGTTACCAGATATACACGTATAAACAATGTCGCTATTTGGTTCACGCGCTTGCCTAAACTAAACACTCCGGCTCTTCGAAAAGCGCGCATGATAATAAACGCGCGCGGACATAAACATAATCTGTGTACTCACCGGGGAGGAAGAAATCGTCGCGAGTGAAGTGCCTGGACCTAACTAGCACAGTTCCCGTCACCTTCTTGCCGATGCGCAAATTCCTAATCCATGTTGCCCTGTGCGAAGCATCGTCTGCTTCTTTGGGGAACCGAAGAAACGACGTGTTGCTGTCTTTGCATCGCGATGACACGCACTGAGGCACGCAACAAGTCTTTTGATGAGGATTCTTTCTTTTTCGGGCTGCTTAGAGGTGGCATGGCGTCGATTAAGGAATTATAGAGCTGTTTTACAGCCGCGGTAATGCGATACCATGCCGCGTTTCAGGGTCGACCTTGGATCGGCTGGTTCCGGGAGCGTCCGCTAGGTGGCGAGCATTTAGATGGAGTCGCGAATAGCGGAGTGCGGCGGACGTCACGTGACATTTTATTGTCATATCTTTCCCGTTTCCTGTCATTTCTGGTTCATCTGATGGCGCCCGGAGGCCAAGCTGATTTTGACGCCGCTGAGGCGAAAAAAAATTGGCAGATTCCACGTGCAGTGGGAATCAAGGAAATGCGAAGCACGCATCAGGAACGTAAAATGGATTTGCATTGTTGTCTCTCTATACCGAGTTTGGTACATATGAAGTTAACGAAACGGCCGCAAGAGCACCATGACTGTTACATGTAAACCATGCCGCTCATACACGCATGTCATGATTCTAACGTTATAACCTGTCATTTACGTTCGTCATGCAGTCGTTTTGTGCCATAGCAATTTTGGTATACATCCCATTAACGAAATGAGTGGCATGTAGATGCTGCCGCTCATGATATGCATTTCACGATTTTCATGTTATCACCTGTCATTTATGATAGCCATGCAGTCATGTTGTGCCAAGCGATTTTCGTATATATATATCCCATTAACGAAACGGCCGCAAGAGCACCGAGACTGTGGCATGTAAACCATGCTGCTCATGACACACATGTCATGATTATAATATTATGACCTTTCATTTACGCTCATCATGCTGTCGCGCTGTGCCATAGCAATTTTGGTATACATCCCATTAACGAAATGAGTGGCATGTAGATGCTGCCGCTCATGATATGCATTTCACGATTTTCATGTTATCACCTGTCATTTATGATAGCCATGCAGTCATGTTGTGCCATAGCGATTTTCGTATATATATATCCCATTAACGAAACGGCCGCAAGAGCACCGAGACTGTGGCATGTAAACCATGCTGCTCATGACACACATGTCATGATTATAATATTATGACCTTTCATTTACGTTCATCATGCTGTCGCGCTGTGCCATAGCAATTTTGGTATACATCCCATTAACGAAACGCGTGGTATGTAAATCATGCTGCCCATGACATGCATGTCATGCTTTTTATGTTATGAGCTGTCAGTCATGTTCGTCATGCAGTCATGTTGTGGCATACCAATTTTCGTATACATCCCATTAACGCAATGGCCAGGGGAGCGTCAAGACTGTCGCATGTAAATCATGTCACTCATGACATGGATGTCATGATTTTCATATTATGACCTCTCATTTATGTTTGTCACGCAGTCATGTTTTGGCGTGCCAATTTCCGTATACGTCCGATTAACGAAACGCGTGGCATGTAAATCATGTCCCTCATGACATGCATGTCATGATTTTCATGTTATGACCTGCCGTTTATGTTCGCCATGCAGTCATATTGTGGCATACCAATTTTTGTATACATCCCATTAACTAAACGATCAGGAGACCACAAAGACCGTGACATGTAAATCATGCCGCTCATGACATGCATATCATGCTTTTCAGGTTATGACCTGCCATTTATGTTCGCCAGGCAGTCATGTTGTGCCATACCAATTTTCGCATACATCCCATTAGCAAAACGGCCAGGAGAGCACCAAGACCATGGCATGTAAATCATGCCGCTTATGACATGCGTGTCATGATTTTCGTGTTATGACCTGTCATTTATGTTCGTCATGTAGTCATGTTGTGGCATACCAATTTTCGTAAACATCCCGTTAGCGAAACGGCCAGGAGAGCACAAAATCGTAGGCGGCTAGATAGATAGATAGATAGATAGATAGATAGATAGATAGATAGATAGATAGATAGATAGATAGATAGATAGATAGATACGCTCAAAGTCGCCGAAGTTCGCTAAGAAATGCTTCGCATTTAAAATGTTCGAAGTGATATCGCTCTAAATTCCGGCAGTCCCAGTTCACCATTCTTAGTGCACTGATGTACCCGCCAAAAGAGGAAACGTATTGAATACCGTTTTCACAGTGACGGAATTCAACATTTCATTAGCTGCTTCAGTTTGCAAGACCCAGAGTCATTTAACATGCATGCAAAGGTGGCTGACGTGCAAGTGACAAAATAAACTATAGCTTTGTGAGAGAATTCGCACGGCTCGTCACAAAGATAAGCAGATCAATAAATCTGACACGCGATGGCTCAGAACGATTCTCTGCGATGATTGATTTGTGTCCAAGCGGGCGTATTTTTTCTTGGGTACTCCGTATTTACTGGGCCTGTAAAAGAAGCGGCGTCCGCGCTTTCACCCTATAATCTCGCCCATTTGACGACTTAGAGAAAAAGACAAAAGACAAAAAAAAAGCGGATAAGCCTATTTCATGCCCTTTCGTGGGAGCTTTTAGTTACTTTCGACTAGGGAGGTAAAAGAGCTCGTGCACTGCTGAAAACGCCCTTATGTGTTCATTTTTCTTTACAGTGTATAAAGGAGTGTGTTGTACCCCGCATATGTTTGAGTTACTTGATTGATTGCTTGACTGTCATCTGTTGCGGAACATAGTAGGACTACCCTGCAGACCCACCGCCCAAAGAACTCCGGAAGCTTGGAGGCTCGTAAAAGTGGGAGACCCTGCTGGCCAGCTCTGCTCCAGACGTCGAAGTCCGGGTGAAAGCAAGAGCCCAAAAAGTTGCCTGCAATCCCGACTGAGGGACACCATGGTGGGGTCGCGGAACCAATCACTCCCAGCAGCGATAATAAACTTTTTAATTGCTACTGGAGAGGTCAGATTGTCCTCAAGGTTGGCGAGAGTCTAGTATTTCCTTTATCCCATTCCAGATTACTTCCGCGTATAACTCGTATATTACCGAGAGCAGGCTGAACGGTCTATTGTTCCTGAATACTTTTACGTCTCCTTTTAAAGCTTATATTCGCTTTCGCTTTTCCAGCTGGAATGGCAAGTTCGAGATCTTGAAATATTTTGCGTACAGTGTTACAAGTTTGTTAGACGTAAAATCCCCTTCTTCATTGATTATAAGTGCTGCTGTGCGGCCTTCCAGGGCCATTTTCTGCGTGATGTGTCTCCTACCGCTCTTCCAACCCCATCGAGAGTTACGTGCAGAAATTCAATGTTACTTTAGCCTGTCGTTACACTTGAGGTTGAATTTCTTATCTGCAAGCTGTACAGTTCAGAGTAGAAATCTACTACCTTGGTTATTGCATCAAAATTGTTAGCGACATTGCCCTGCTTGTGGTTACTTACATGCGTTATGTCGCTCCCTAAGCAAAGTTTCTTTTTACTTGCTTGGGCGCTGCTGCCGATCCTCTTGGCGGCAGGAATAATGTAAGACTGAAAGAAACGGTTGACAGAGCTCGCAACGAAATCTAACTTACGTTGCCACTGTGCTGCTGCGCCCTCTGCACAGGCCTTGGAGAGCTTTTCTTTTCTTCTTTCTTTTTGTGGTCAATCTATGTCATCTGCGTTTGCCCAGATTGCATCTAGGTTAAGTGGTGTAGTGAATAATTTAGTTTTGATTCCCTTAAGGTTGAGGACTATGCCCTCGCTAGTCACTACATTTTGCCAAATACTCCTGTGCCCTGCGCTACGCCTGGTTTCTCTGAACATTGTGGAACCCATTTCATGTGTTGTTTCTCCTTGGAGTCTTTTCCCGCATCACTTTCTATTCCTGTGTTTCCGAACAAGATATTCATCATACGATGATGATGATGATGATGATGATGATCTTTAATTTTCGGCGTCTACCCACTTGGGGGGATTAGCCATATGTAGTAGGTTTCTCACTGCTGATTCGACTGGCATTTCTCCTCTGCTCTTCTCAGGGTCGGTACCACAGTTACCGATTGCATGTTCTCTTTTCTGTTTCCATCCCCCTTTTTGTATTATAACCGCCCATGGCTACGGCGTACCGATCACTCCCGCCTTTCTATGTTGCTTCTGTGAAGGAACGAGACAGACGCTCAGGGCGGTTGAGGCTGGGGTTTGTTGGAAAATCATTAGAACGAATTAGAACGGATGCTAGAGACGTGGCAATAAAGATTATTCTAAGACAGCGCAGTGTGTCGTCTTCTTGCTTGCCCTCGTGCCTTCGCGCTGCAAATCCGTTCTAGAGGCGGAGGCGATGGCTGCCTTCGATCTTCTGCATTTTCACTGAACGCACTTAATCAGAATGATGATGCCTGTACGCTACATAGGGCCACCGTCGTCTTCTGTACACCTAACAGCGTCTTCGACACGTTCGCAGCACTTTTTAACTTCGCAGCACGACAGAACTCGCGATGCTTGTGACAACGGTGAAAATGATGGCACAACTGTAGGAACGGCCCAAGAAACCCAGTCAATGCTGTAAGCGGCAACGACACCGCAAGTGCGGCCAACGAAAACGCCACAATCCAGATTATCACAATGCCAGACCTTATGGCGACTCTTCCAAAATTCTCTGGTACAGACGAGAGCTCAGAGGGATGGATCGCATCTGTGGAGAACATGCGTGAGAGATGCTCAAGGAGCGACATGGCCTCACTAAACGCCGAAATTTCAAGACTACGGGGACACACAGCTGCTGCAAACGAAAAAAAAAACAGCGCTAAAAAAGCGGCACACGCATGAACCAACTCGCCCAACGAAAAGTTCTACTAAGACGCGGCTGCTTGTCGTATAGCACGGACGGCGCAAACATCAAGAACAGCACTAGGATAGCGGCACTGTGAAAGGAGTTCAACAAACACGAACTGTTTTACCAATTGGTGGGGAGCGTGAACGCACGACGACAGAAAGATGACGAAGCCATCACGCACTGCATGTACTCCCGTCTACAAGATATCAAACGCGGCAAACACACATTAAGCGGTGACATCGTCGACTGGTTCATCCAACGAGTTCGATCGGAAAGCGCAAAGCCCATGCTCGCGGCTCTCCACGACTTGAGGACAGGAAACGTATCGGAATTCATCAGCTACGCACGGCGATTCGATAGGCGCATGACTGACGAGAGGTGAAACCACAAGCGTGCAGCCATTCCCACGGAACAGCAGCGCGCGGGTCGAGCCAGCCAAGAACGCAGCGAAAGATGATCACCAGCCGAGCAAGCCCACGATAGAATCTCCGCTGGCGCATCCGCTCGCTGCTTACAGCGCGGACCCCACGCGAATGATTGCACGTAACCTGACCACCTGACAGGCATCTCAAACAGAAGCAAGCCGCCGCACAGCGAAGGGAAGAAAGAGGGCGCGCCGAACGGCGTACCAACTAGTACCAACCACATCGTAACGACGAGCCCTGAAGGTAGGATCATCCTCGTTCCCACGAAGGCCAATGGTGTAGAGACATTATTGCTATGGGACACAGGATCCACCTCAAATCTCGTTTCGTCAGCGTTTGCAAAACACCATAATTTCGATGTTGTACCCTATACGGATTGCGTACTCGCAGTAAGATTCGGAGAAACAACGGTTCCCGTCGGAGCAACTCAAGGGCATATCTTCATCGAGTATGCAAGCGCGACCATTGGTGTAAAAGTATTCGACGACCTGTTGCCACATGCCGCCGTCAAATTAGCGAGAATGCATCGCATTCGACTACATCGAACGATACACGAATGGAACACATACGCCCAAGTGGATACCGAAAAGCAGTCCACATGAAGCGCCCGAAATGGAATATCGAAAAAACGACACTACGCCACAGTCACCACACAAAGATCTCAACGAATGAACCGATGCAGCATTCTGTGGAACTGTCACACCGAACGGCTTCCAAAAGCAACGTGCTTCCATCATTGGAGGAAGTGCGTCGCGAAATTGCACAAGTGCAACCGGCGGACTTAAATACGAACGAAGCGGAAAAAGTCGGATTTTCCGATTTTTCCGTTTCGGTTTCAGATTTCTCCGGAAAGATCTTCCTGAAAAAAAAATCTTCCGGAATATCGTACTGAGTGAAAACATTCCTGTTTTTACAAAGCCCGGCAACGGATTGGGTATCTGCACGCATGCCGAACACACGATCGACCTCAGTGACAAGACACCAGTTCGCATGCGCTACTATATACAAGTGACGTGAACAGAAAGCTCGTAAGAGATCAGACAGAGGACTGGTCGAAAAGAGGCATCATTCGCAAGTAGACGTCTGCATGCGCCGCACCTGTTATTGTTGCGGACCAGCGTCACCACGAATCTGCATCGACTATCGTTTCCTGAATGCGAAAGTGATCAAACGCGCTTACCCATAGCCACGAATTGACACACTACTCCGCAAAGTGACGGGGTCACGATTTTTCTTGAAACTTGACGTGAAGAAAGCCTTTATCTATGTCTCAATACGTGATAGCGACATCGGAAAGGCAGCGTTTGTGACTGAAGACGCACACTACGAGCCTACGGTGTTCGGATTGTGCACAGCACTGTCAACCATGCAGAGCATTATGGATGGTGGCCTGAAACCGCTCATGAAACCGGATGGTGGCCCGAAACCGACAGAGGACACGTAATTGTGTATACACTGTAAAAGAAAAATACTCCCAGGTGGGAGTAAAATGCCTGTCCTCTAGCGACCCCCCTATTGGGAGTTTTTTTCTACTCCGGACCTCCGGAGTAAAGCTTTAACTCCGGCTGGCCGGAATTATTGCGTGGTGCCTCCGGACTATTTTTTTGCTATTTTTCACTCCGGCTCGCCGGAGTTATTGCGTGGTGCTTACGGACTACTTTTCGCTGTTTTTCACTCCGGCGGGCCGGAGTTCTTGCGTGGCGCCTCCGGACTAATTTTCACTGTTTTTCACTCCGGCTAGCCGGAGTTATTGTGTGCTGCCTCCGGACTACATTTTGCTGTATGCTACTCCGATGCGCCGGAGTTTTTACGTGACGCCTCCGGACTAATTATTGCTGTTTTTCACTCCGGCTGACCGGAGTCATTGTGTGGTGCATCCGGATTATTTTTTATTATTTCAGTCCGGCGGGCCGGGAATTCTGTGTGACGCGCCAGGAGTACCTCTGTGTATTTTTCTTCCCGCTCCGGCTGGCTAGTCTCTGCATGCCTCTTTTCAGACATTTAAATGGTATTTATTAATCGGCCAGGTTGGAGATGTGTGGTGCATTGCGAGTGATCGTTTTACCCCATCATCAACATAAAACATTGAGAAACAAATGCTGTATAAAAGTTTATTGCATGATTCGCACAGCGTGAAAACAGGGCACACAAACAAATAAAGCACCAAAAGTGGCAAGAAATAGTACAATAATTGCAGTACAATGCAGTAATATGCACAAGAACAACCATAAGCACTTTTTCACACTGTACAGTTATTTAGGCTGCAATGAACAAACGTTTTTTTGCTGGAGTAAAAGAAAGGCAAAATAACGAAACAAGGAACAGAAGAATTCGCACTGAAGACAATATTTATATATATAAAATCTGCATGAACGTGTCAGAAACACAACGCTAGCTGTTGTCTCCAAAAGCTTAAATAGAGGCAGTGGAACTGTTTACGAAGGATAATTCTGCGAGTCGCCCGCGTATGTGCACTATGGTTTGCATTCCACTGTGTCCAGGCCTGCCGGCAGCACGCCAAACATGTGTTCTTTGGCCGCAGCACTGTGGTGTGGGCCATTCGAACTAACGTAGCCCTGCACCGCAAACGTTGTTATAATGCAACGTTGCTTTGCGCTACACTTGTTGAGAATGCAGGTGCGCGCCCTTCCTTTTCCTTTATATATATATTTTTTTTTGCGTTTCTTGAAAACCACGGAACGACCATTAGCCGGGGCTTTGCCTTTTCTAACAATGCTTCTAAGTACTGCACGACAACTGTCACTCAAACTAGTGAGAGAGGGACAGACGGGGGGAGCTAACAAAGGGATTGTAGAAGCGGGACCGTGAGAACGAACGACAAGAACGACTCGGAGAGCGGACGAGAAGGGACCCAACGACGACCGCTCCGAAGAGATTTGTTTGGTGCATTTGGAATTACGTTTGTTTAAAGCTGCAAATGCATGTAAATAAATAACGTGAAAATATCGAAGCGTTTCTTCCACTCAACGAGCATCAAGCGGTTGCTTGATGCTCGTTGAGATCTACACTGAAGAATTACATCGAACAATACTGTGCCACTCGATAACTCTTTTTCACAGGCTCTTTCCTCTATCTCATTCTGCGTGTGGGTTAACATTATCAATAATAATAATAATAATAATAATAATAATAATAATAATAATAAAGCACAAGTGAAAATACTGAAACAAGACGATTTTATCGTTTAATTTGCTCCTGAAATCCGCTTCTACGCCAACGGCCGCGCCGTACGGCTGTTTTTGGCAGAGGAAGCTGGGCCTTGAGGCACGCGACTGATGCGGTTTGTGTTGACTGATTGGGCAGGATATGAAGACTGAGTGTACGCCACTATGCTGTACGTCAACCGCGTACAGCACCTAAGATTCAAGACAAGCTCTGCACTTTTCAAAGCTATAAAGCGGACAAATTTGTGCAGTAGTGGGAGTGCGCTTCCAACAGCCGCTAGGTATGACACCCGTCGGTTTAGCTCAACAGTGCGAACCTAGGCATTTGAATGTGATATGTGAGTGCAATGTCACCATCTCTAGCACGAACAAGAGGTGAAAAGAACATAGCAAAAGCACACACCTTTCTGGTTATGCTCCCTCTCTATGCCCTTATTTTGAAGCACTACATTTAAAATCACAGAAGCGGCTCCAACTCGATCAAAGCCCACAGGGCATGCTCAAAGAACTAACTGCTTGATCTAAGTGCTTGCATTGAAGTTGAATAATTTCTATTTGGCAGTGCCAATTTTTGTAGTTCTTTCTGCGTTTACCTCAAGAAAACAAAAACAAAAGTTTCTTATTCATATGTTTGGTGAAATATTAACAAGGTCACTGAAGTTTGTTGCAAAGGGTCTTTCAGTTAATTTGCCTCAGATTGTAAAAAAAAAAAGTTACACACAGGCGCGTTACAACAATGCAATCATACTAGTATTTACTGTCGTATAGACCATCTGACACATTTTTTTTTCAATTAACTCTGGCAAATAACTCTGGCTTATTGTTTACCCTACCCCGCCACGGTGGTCTAGTGGCTACGGTACTCGGCTGCTGATCCGAGGGTCGCGGGATCGAATCCCGGCCGCGGCGGCTGCATTTCGATGGAGGCGAAATGTTGAGGCCCGTGTGCTGTGCGATGTCAGTGCACGTTAAAGAACCCCAGGTGGTCGAAATTTCCGGAGCCCCCCACTACGGCGTCTCTCATAATCAGAGCTGGTTTTGGGACGTTAAACCCCACAAATCAATCATATTGTTTACCCTACATTTAGGCTGTTCTTTTAAGCGAAAAATATTCATTCGAGAAGTTGAAAGCATTCGAACTAGTGTACGGGCAACGTACTTTAATAGTGCATCGGTTTCAATTTTTCGGGGATTTTAAAGGGGCCTTACAAGTTACAACACTTTTGAATATAGCCAGAGAACGGCGCAGGTCTATGGAGGGTGCTCCTGTGAACATGTCAGGGAAATATTAATGCACTGCACGCACCACTCAATTCGCAATTTGGTTTTAAACTCAGCTGGAAAGCGCCTGCTCTTAATTTCAGTAAGTGACGTCACCGGGGCTACGACTACGCCACTTGCTTTTTTTCAGTCCTTTAAGAGATACACGCCCATTTCCTTCATTTGCTTAATTTAAAACGAAGAAGTAAAGCATAGCAGATTATCTTCCGTTCTCATGAAATCAGCCAACGCTGTTCTTTTTTTTTTTTTCAAGCGAATTAGCCGGCGCCTCCAGTGATGTCATTTGTTGAAAGAAGAGCGGGCGCTTTCCAGCTGTGCTCGAAACGATATCTTGGATTCCCTGGAGTGTGCAGTGCAATAATATTTGGCCCAGATGTTCACAGCAGCCCTTCACGACAGATCGGCACCTCTTTCTGACTCTACCCAGAAAAAAAAAAGAAAAGAAAAAGAATAGAGGGCTTCAAGCTTGCACTAAGCCGCGAAAAGCTCATGCACAGCGAAGCTAATCGGTGACATGCTTATTGCTGTGACGAGGTTGAACTTGACCACGTATTCCAGATCTGCTCCGCGCCGTCGATTTCGTTCTCGCGTAGCGGCAAGCCTTCGATTTTCGGATCGCGGTTTCTTCCTCGCGAGTGCGATTAAGCTTCGGGCTACCCATGGCTGCATGCGTTTGTGCATAGGCTCGCGCCGTGAGAGGACGCATGCTCTCGCAGTGCGAAGCAATGCACAAACGCAGAGCTTCGCGAGACACTGTGCACCAGGCATATCAACGCATACAGGATTTTTCTGTCTCCTGCTTGCGGCCGCCAGCCGCCGTTTTGCCAGTGTATAGTAGTGGGCTTCGGCCATGTGCGCAGGAGAAGAAAGAAGCGCGCATGTCGTAGCGTCGTATGTGTTCAGGAACATCATCATCATCATCACCACTGTGCATTCGGCATTGCATAGTTCGCCCGGTCTCTTGTGGACATGAACTAAAGGTGATGACATCTTTGTTTTTTTGGTTGTCCGGACAAGGAACGATTTGTTAAAAAGGCTTTGCTGTTTAAAGTGCTGTCGGACCCCTTTAAGAAAGTGCGCAAGGTTCGAATATACGACGTGACTGGGCACTTGCGTGCAGTGACATCAGCTCCTTCGAACATATACCAACAAGCAATCGATGATGCACATAGACCGTACGCATCAAGTAACCGAGAGGGCGTAAAGTGTGGCCACGTCTTATCAATACTCTTGTGGCATGTCCAGTGCTGTATGCCTTCGCGCATCACCGATCATCTTGTTGTAGCATGTTTGAGAGCGCTGATGACAAGTCTTGGAAACGCTTCGTCACGTGGTACTTTTTCGAATCTCCCAGACCTTTTTAGGAGCCCAAAAACGTAAAGCCACTGAACCTATTACCATGATTTTACATTATCAGGACAATAATTTACATGCTGCCAAATTCCCAATTGAGAAATTTGTGTTTAACGCAACTGCTTGAAACTTAGATAACTATAATGTTCATTGAAACAATAGCCTGAGATGGACAAGATAACAGCCAACAATACCAATATGGTAGCGTCCTTGAAGTTCACTCGTGAATTTTTATAAACCCTGGCGTAATTGTTAACTGACGCACCCTGCGTGCTACCGTGTTTTGGACAACCTCTTTCTGCTTCCGGTCGACAAACCACGAAGCTAACAAAGCTACCTGCTTCATTTAACGGTTAAAGGGCTGTTCATCCTACTGGAGCTGTTGTAATGAAACTCATTTTTTAAAACACAACACCGGCTGGGCTGTGCGATATATTTCTGCGCACACATTGAAACATTTCAGTAGAGTTTTAGCAATAGCGAAATAAAAACCGATATACAGGGCGTCCCACTTAAACGTAATGTAATTTTTTAAACGTAATGTTAGTTTTTAAAAATGACGGAGCGTGCTAGCGAGTTGTAACAAACTCGGCCGTGTAAAGGATCAAGTCTCCTAGTGTTACGAGTTTTTTTCATTCTTCATGATCAATTAATTAGATTAAAACTAATTACCGAACTTTCTATTTGTTCGCTTCAGTAAGAAATTGTCGATACAACAAATTAATATTTGCGTGCGCCCAATTCCTTCACAATGCCAATGCCCCGAAAGTTGTAGATCAAATAAAAAAAAAATTCCTTTAAGCAGCATTGATAGGTATTTTGATACGTACCGTTAAAGAAAGCCCACGAAATGTAAAAGTAACCATGTGACAGCGCCACTAATTCGGCGAAAAAAAAACTATACATGCGCTTGTACCTGCAGCGCTGTAGCAATCAGACGCACAGTGCGAGTGACGACGAAAGTCCATTATTACGCTCCGTAGTGACGTTGCATAAAGACATGTTTTTTTATTAAATGTGGGAAAATGGGAATGTAGTCTGCATAAAGATATTCTCTTCGATTCGTCGAATGAAGCCCGCGCACGCACAAACACGCATCTTGTGGCCACCACAAACGCCAAGCATGTCTCGGACAGCGCCACAGAGACAAGCGGACGTTCTTCCCTGATCGGCTGCCTCGAAGCGCTAATTTAGTGGCGCTGTCAAACGGTTATTGTTGTATATCGCGGGCTTTCTTTCACGGCACATACAAGCAGACCATTTCACATTTCAATTTGATCTACAAGTATCCCAGCGGCAATGTCTTGCTGAAGCGAATAGTTAAACAAGTTGTCTCATTAGTTTCGGCCAATTTATTGATTTTGGAAAACGAAAAAAGAAATCGTAACACTAGGGCACTTGATCCTCAACATGTATGAGTTTTTTGCAAATCACTAAGACGCTCCATCATTTTTGAAAACCTGGTTACACTTAGGTGGGGCATCCTGTATGTGTCGGGGCAACCAAAAAGAGAAAAATGTATGGCGCTCAGCTCGTCAGACAGAACTATGTCTGGCATACTCATGCCACACCAAATACAACAAGGAGATTTAAAGCACGTAACAAAATAACACACTGCAATGAAAGTTCGGCAGCAATAAAGGTATCATAGTAGACCTTTGCTTTTGTTAGATTATGACTAAACGTGCAAAGAAATGGCAACTAGGGTCGTTATCGGCCGCTACACGAGAAAAGCAACTTTGCACTGCTGGCAAGTAGCAGTTTCAGATTAGCTTATATCACGACATAAGCCGCCCTTGATTGCTACATAATCAGCCAAAAGCGAAAATAGACATTTTTCTTCTTACTTAACTTCGCACTTCATGACTGTGCGAGAAACATTCCTGAAACCTTATACAAAGAGTGAAGGGAGACTCATAACAAGGTAAACTACGTCCCAAAGCATTTAAACGGCGAAAGTAAATGTGTTATACACGACAAAAGAACAAGAAATGAGCGAGTTGTAATAAGTTAGAGTCGCATATGCATGTCACAGTTCCTAGAATGCGCGAAACTTCCTTACAGAACATGTTGAGGCAAGAGAAATTCTTTCATCAGGATGACACTACAACAGCCATGTCTGCCTTGAAAATAAAAAATAAAAACTTCGCAATTTAATCCGAAAACGTACTTAACAGTTGCCCTCTGCAACAAGCCGTATTCCCGGAACACACGCGTAGGCCAAGGATCGGGAGCGCGGTCGAGGCTTGCACTTGGATAGAAGAGGGGAGAAGAAAGTCCCAAACCAACTTCTCGAAGCAAAATACGTCAGCTGGCTTGATGGCAGTGCACTTTCCTTCTTTTTCTTTGCAGCTGCCCTCCTGTCGTGTCCGTCTTCTCCTCGGACATACAAAAGAAAGAAGGGCACCGTACCATGAGAAAAAAAAATAAATAGAATAGACGGAGAGGACTGTAAATTCTTACAACATTTGTAGGTACACCGATTGTTAGCTATCAGGATGGCAGTAAACGAAAGAAAAATAAACGCACAGTTGAAGGGAGCAAAGATGAAAACTATTTACTAGGGCAATTAAACAGTCTCAATAAAGCATAACCACACACTTCGCACAGCCGCCGACTTCGCTCGCATGACGGACATCGCGCTCCCTTCCGCGGTCAGTCAGGTGACTACCCGGTTTTCTCTCGCTTTTTTTGTTTTGCTTTTTTCTATTTTTGCATGTGACGACTTCCCTGGCGGCTCCGGGCACTTGCGCTCATGCGCATTGTCACGAACGCACAAACACCTGCGCCCACGAACACTGCTCAGCGGGTTTTTCGACGAGGCAGAGTGGCCCCCAGACCGAGAAGGCTTCACACAGGAGAAGCGGGGATGGGGGAGAAAGTGACAGGAAAAAGAATAAATATAAAATAACTAAACGGGTTTGCCACAGGTCGCGTACACGGTTCTGAAAAATGCTTAAGTAGCATATCCTGCAGTGTCAGTGAGCCAGAACGGACGACAGGCCGAGATAAAGAAACAGACTATGCAAGATTTTTACATTCTGCACGGCCGTGACAAAGCGAAGAGATCGCGGTACAACCATGGCTGCCTGAACAGCTCGCGGTGCACCAGCCGAGCCCACAGTGGCGCCAGTGGTATATGCGGTGTTCATTGTTCGCGTCGACCAGCGAGGTTGCTTTGCACGCTCCCATTCCTGAAATGCACTCAGTGGACACAGTCCTCGGTTGGAGCGCGAGTGCTGGCAAGAGGATTCGATGCACAACAGCGTGGAGGGAGGAATCTAGCCGCGAGCACCGGGACAAAAAAGGTCTACGCGAATGTCGCGGCTCGTTAAGTGTGTCAACCTTCGAACCAGCAGAAGAAAAAGACGGTTTTCGACGGGGGGTGGATAGCCGAAGTATATTCTGGAAAGTTCACTTTCCGTACGGCCTCCTCTAGCGAGTCTCTCGGCCCTGTTCGTTGCCACAAGAAGTTTGGAAAGCTTTTCTGAGCTACCAGCTGATGGGACTGTTCTAGGAACATGTTCGACACTCGCTCCTCTTTTTCGTTTTCCCATGCATCCTTTCCTACAGGAGCACTAAGATTGACGTCACTGCCTCTGCGGTGCTGTTTGGGAGTCACGCATATTTACATGTAGAGGAGATTGTGGCTACATCACGGGACGTCTGGAATGGCCACGACCGCTGTATCGACGACGTTCAACACCCCCCCCCCCCCCCCCCTTCTTGCTTTGGCCGCCTCGTGCCACCCTCTGCCTGGTCACTGCACTTGCTCAGAAACGTGAATGTACCTGCAGCTACACTCTGTTTCAGTAGTTCCGTGCAGCGCAGCCAAGGCCATGCCACCATGACCGCCGTAGCGGCTGGAAATAAGCGTTGCAGGAAGGCCTACTTACAATTTTTTTTTAATCGGTCGACTGATATCTCCACTTCTACATACCCTATTTAAACACGTCACTAGACTAAGCGCATAGATGCATTCTCAAAGACAATACAAAAAGAATTGTATAGCTCGTTTCGTTACATTTTAAAAAGGCATATTATCGATTTTAGTTGTTATTAGGCCAGTTTACAAGACAGATCCAAAGAAATTGCAGGTGATAATATACAATGATGCAGCGTTTATTATACTCATTGTAGAGAAAGATAAATTGATAGATACGTGACATATAACATAAAAACACATTGTAATTTTAATATCTATATAACGTCGCAATGAATATAGCTACGGCCATAGTTTTCCGAGATAGCATCCGTCTCCATGCAGACATTCTACGCGCTAAATCTCACACTCCTACGTGCAAATTTGTAGAAGTTATTCCCATTTATATAGCTTTAAAAACACGTGTTTCAAACAATGGCAATTCGGCCGAATTTCTTAGTCCAATATTTTTCTGTAAGATACCCGGTACTTCTAGTACTACTCAATTCTACATTACCGATATTGTTATTTGTTAAACTGCACCAAACTTTACTTGATTTTGACAAAAATAACGTGCGCACTTCAAAAAGTATACTGGCTCACTCACCGACGCAGTCGTTGTGCCTGCTCTCCGTGGCTGACATTCGATCACTCCACAACACTAGCACGATGTAGGTTCCAGCGACGCTTTGCTGCTGTCGGCCACAGTGTTCCTTGGTGCTCATCGCTGCTTGTAACGTTCACAATATGCACGAAACGATTTCATTTTTTCCTAACGCGGCCGAAGGCCTGCCATTTCGCCTAAGCATCGCATCGGTTCGACTGTGTAGCTAGGACCGGCGCCATGTTAGGTTTGAGAGGCCTTGTCGGGCTGCGACGTCACTCCTCCAGCAGCCAATGAGAGCTGCCGGGCGCGGTCAGGCGGTGGTACCGGAGGATTTGCGGGCAGATACCGGAGGGAAATACGAGCTCCGGTCATTGTTCGCCGGAGGATAATCATGGAAGGCGCCCCGTTTCCCTCCGTGCTTCACGCGCCGGATTGAAAGCGCGGCGAGGCCTCGCACGTACTCCGGCACATCCCGACGCGTCGAGTATATGGTGTCGTCACCGGAGGTTAGCGGGAGTATTATCCTGCAAGACCTCCCAGCTGGGCATATTTTCGTTTACAGTGTATATGGACGAAAATCCAGAGTTCGACGGGAAACTGTCTGGTGAGGAATCACCATATCGAAACGAAACGAACACTAGCCAAAAAGTGAAGTGTACTAAAACAAAAACTCGACGCTTCGGGGCCCGTACCGGTCCCTTGATCACAATGAAAGCAAACGCAGTGGCTCTTGTTTAAATATGGGAGGGATGGCGCAGTGGTCCTGCACGACCCGTACGGGCCCCGAAACGTCAGGTTATTGTTTTAATACATTTCAATTTTTGGGCGAGTGTTCGTTTCGTTTCATTATATGGACGATATGTATGCATATTCACCAATGACGTAGAGCAGCACGTCAGAGCCGTGAGCGATGTCCTGAAGACGACGGACCTCAACCTACGAGTGGACTTAGGAAATGCACTTTCGCTTCTCACTCTATCAGCTTCCTAGGGCGCACACTTTCGAGAGACGGAGTTGCTAATAACCCAAGATGGACCAGTGCCATGGGCTACCACGCTCGAAGGCAGAGGTGCGATCATTCTTAGGGCTGACATCTCACTGCAGGAAGTAATATATTAAAGATTACATCAAGATCTTTTAGCCCGAAGCTTACCAAGAAGGATGCATTTCTAACATGGACTGCCGAATTCCAATCGGCTATGAATACGCTGAAAGAGCGACTGGCTGAAGCACCAATACTCGCGAATTTCGACCCCGCACTCCCGACACAAGTTCAAGTCGACTCATCATACACAGCATTTGGTTCTGTCCTCTCTCAGAGACATGGACGAAACGCGTATCGTGGAATACGCAATTAAAAGGTGCCCAAACGTGGACAGGCACAAGCACTCGAGAGATTTGGAGGCGATCGCGGTGCACCGGTCTGTCACCGGCAGATTCCACCAATGCCTCAAAGGGCTACAGCACTTCGAAATATACACCGACAACTTGGGCCGTAGCGCGTATTACCTCGAAGAAGCACCCGCAAAGGCGTTTCGCCCGGATCGTGCTTGACCTGATGTGATACAAGTTCACGATTTGCCACATGTGAGGTAAGACAAACCTCGTCGCAGACGCGCTATCACTAATCCTAGAAAGCACGCAGAATGTTTTCTTTCTGAATGAAGGCTGGGGACAGCCAACTTGGCAGAGCGCAAAAAAGACGCCCTGATAATCGGTCAAATACAAGGAGCACCTTGAAAGGGCGATCGCATATACCATGGTACAGGGCAAACTTGTACACTTTACCACCGACGGAGACAAACACCGCATCGTGGTGCCGGAAAGCCTGAAACAATTGGTTCTGATGTCATACCACGACGAAGATTGTCACAGTAAATTTTCAACAGGAAGGAGAGGATATTGTAGAGAGAAGGTGAGGGTGACCTTGTCGTGGTGAGGAACTCGTCCTCTCTTCCCACCTCCTTCTCCTTCCTGCTTCTCTTCTTCGTTTTGGAGCCGAGCTCCTCCAGCTAGCGTTGCTGCTGTGAAGAAGGAAGGGTGGAAGCCTTCCTGCTACCTGTCCGCCGTCGCGTTGTCGACTTGAAAGATGGATACCAGCCTTTCACACAAACACGAAACGAGACTTTATATACGAGACAGACATTACATACACATTGACATACACATAGATGACTTAGCTTCGGTTGGTAGGACCTATAGGTGAAGCCATCGGTTGGTAGGGCCTAGCGGTGGGACCGTCGCCCCAATTCGGCAGAGCCGACCAGTGCGTAGCACCTCTCCTGCGACCTCAACCACCGCCCGGACTCGTACTAGATGTCCCCTCTAGTACTATCCGCGCCCGATCTCCAGTTGGGAGGACCTTGGTGGAACGATCGCTTCCATTCGACAGAGCCGACCCCAGTGCATCGCACTGCTCCTGCGACCGTAACCACCACCCAGACTCGTGCTAGATATCCTCTCTAGCACTATCCACTCCGTCCTCGCCAACCTTCGGGCTACCCTCCAACCTACTGTTTACCTTCGGCCTTTCCAACCTCCGCTTCCAGTCTTGTTTCCAGTCTCCGGCTTCCGATCTCCCTTGCCAGGCAAAAGGGGCCACCTTATATACACCGGTTGCTCCGCCCCTGAACACCTCACAGCCAATCACACACGGCGATCGACACCCCGACGCCGCTCTAACAAATAACAATACAGTGGGTACGCTTGCTGCCCACCGCGCTGCGGGGGAGCGAGTGAGGGCGCCAAACCAGCTGGTGACTACAGACATTCCTGGACAGGCTGCCTGAACTACTCCTTCCCCTTGGGGCCGCCAAACACCTGTCAATCCTGTTTCCAGTCCCCAGCTGTACAATGTATCACAACAATGGTCGCCTCCTCCCCCACACGTTCACCACCTTGCTGTGTGTCTTATCCGGTGCCTCCTCGGCATACCATATTCTCCCTCGCATTCCGACGACCCTTACACGCCCTTCCTAAGATTAGCGTAGCGCTCTGATGCAGCTACGCTAATTACATACAACAAAGGTGCGTCGGAATGGACATAAACCGCCGTGACCGGCGTTCACAAAACAAAGAAACAACAACCAAAAAACAAACTAACAGAACAAAAACCCGCGCGGCATGCATACTCGCCATCACATCAATTTGAAAAACATTAATGACATAGCCATTACCAAACGAGCCGCCGCGTTGTTACACAGCACACCGCAATGACGTAAACAAACAAATAATAATGACACTCCGTGTTCCTGCCGTCCCTGACATGCACAGAACACTCCGCATTTGTGTGAAACGAAATGCGAAACTAACAGAACAAAAAACCCACGCGGCACACGAACTTGACAACACATTAATTGACAAACAATAATCGCATAGCCGTTACCAAACGAGCCGCCGCGTTGTTACACTGCACACTGCAATGACACAAACAAATAACAATGACACTCCGAGTTCCTGCCGTCCCTGACACACAATCACACAACACTGCACTGACGCACACACTCGGCCGTGCATAAATTCGTTGAGCAGTCTCAATCTCCACATGCCACGAGTGTCCACCGCGCGTCTAGTCCTCTCGTGCACCAACCCATCCTCGGAGCACCACTGCCGACTTCCTAGCACTGGTTAGGACCATAACACTACCAGCCAGTGTTACTGTTGAAATGCACGAATCCCAGAGGACTCACCGCTTGAGACGATGCCGCTTGCTTCCACGACGCCTTCCGAGGTGCCGGCCCGCCCTCGTCGTCAAGCCTTGCCTGCGCTGTTGGTGTAGTGTCCTCGTCGCCTCTCCCGGGCCGATGACTTGGTCGTTCTTGGCCCCAGGCTTCTTCACGGCGGGAGCTCGTTGTCTTGACCGTCCCCAGAGGGGATTACCACCCGCAGCACGACGTTCTTCTGCGAATGCAGAGCACTCGCTGCCGTCGTTGTTGCAATCCTGTCGACTGCGCCAGTAAATTTTCAACAGGAAGGAGAGGATATTGTAGAGAGAAGGTGAGGGTGACCTTGTCGTGATGAGGAACTCGTCCTCTCTTCCCACCTCCTTCTCCTCTTCGTTTTGGAGCCGAGCTCCTCCAGCTAGCGTTGCTGCTGTGAAGAAGGAAGGGTGGAAGCCTTCCTGCTACCTGTCCGCCGTCGCGTTGTCGACTTGAAAGATGGATACCAGCCTTTCACACAAACACAACACGAGACTTTATATACGAGACAGACATTACATACACATTGACATACACATAGATGACTTAGCTTCGGTTGGTAGGACCTAGGTGAAGCCATCGGTTGGTAGGGCCTAGCGGTGGGACCGTCGCTCCAATTCGGCAGAGCCGACCAGTGCGTAGCACCTCTCCTGCGACCTCAACCACCGCCCGGACTCGTACTAGATGTCCCCTCTAGTACTATCCGCGCCCGATCCCCAGTTGGGAGGACCTTGGTGGAACGATCGCTTCCATTCGACAGAGCCGACCCCAGTGCATGGCACTGCTCCTGCGACCGCAACCACCACCCGGACTCGTGCTAGATATCCTCTCTAGCACTATCCACTCCGTCCTCGCCAACATTCGGGCTACCCTCCAACCTACTGCTTACCTTCGGCTTTTCCAACCTCCGCTTCCAGTCTTGCTTCCAGTCTCCGGCTTCCGATCTCCCTTGCCAGGCAAAAGGGGCCACCTTATATACACCGGTTGCTCCGCCCCTGAACACCTCACAGCCAATCACACACGGCGATCGACACCCCGACGCCGCTCTAACAAATAACAATACAGTGGGTACGCTTGCTGCCCACCGCGCTGCGGAGGAGCGAGTGAGGGTGCCAAACCGCTGTGTTGTTACCATCACAACAATGGTCGCCTCCTCCCCCACACGTTCACCACCTTGCTGTGCGTCTTATCCGGTGCCTCCTCGGCATACCATTATTCATGCTTTACATGAGGAGAATGGAGAAAGCATTGGAGATGAGCAATATTGGTTTTTGAGCTGTCGTACAGACAGGCAGGTATAGTGATAGAACAAAAGCTCCCCGGGTTGTTTTATGCAGACGATATTGCGCTATTCGCAGACAGTCGAACAGATTTGCAGGGTCTGGTTAGTATATGTGGTCGGGAAAGTGAAGATTTAGGGCTAAAATTTAGTGTGACAAAATGCGGCTGGATGATATTCAATGACAGCAACGATCAGACCATATCAATACAGGGCGAGGAGATACCCAGAGTACGAGAGTACAAATACCTCGGGATATGGATAAATGATGGGAATAGATACATGGAAGTACAAGAAAAAGCTATGATAGTTAAAAGAAAGAGGAACTCCGCAATAATGAAGCATAGAGCGCTGTGGGGTTACAACAGGTACGAGGTAATTCGAGGTTTGTGGAAAGGTGTAATGGTGCCAGCACTTACATTCTGAAACTCAGTGGTGTGCATGAGGTCAGAGGTACAATCAGGGCTGGACGTGAATCAGAGGACGGTCGGACGTCTCGCACTGGGCGCCCATGGGAAGACCACAAATGAGGCTGTTAAGAGGGATATGGGATGGTCTGACTTTGAGGGAAGGGAAGCTCAGAGTAAAATTAGGTACGAACAGAGATTAAGGAATATGAAAGAAAGTAGATGGGCAGCGAAAGTATTCAGGTATTTGTATAGGAAGAACGTTGATTCACAATGGAGGAAGAGAACTAGGAAGCTTACCAGTAAGTATACATCCAGTAACGAAACGGATGGGACGAAAAAGAGCGTTAAGAGCATGGTCAGAGCGTCGGAGAACTAGGATTGGATAGCAAGAATGGAGAAGAAACCGGCATTGAACAACTACCAAAAAGGGAAAGACGAAATCAAGAGAGAAAAATTTTACGATAATTCAAAGGGAAGCGCTTTACTGTTTGAGGCAAGGTCCGGGTGCCTGAGAACCCGAAGTTAAAGAGCGAAATTCAATAAAGAAGGGGATACATGTACGTGCTGTGGAAAAGCTAGGGAAACGACAGACCATATTTTGATGTACAGATGTCCACCCAGGTGTAGCTGTGGACACTACCCTACAGGAGGCCATGGGTTTCAGGAGTAACAGGGGAAAGCTGAACATGCCGGCGATAGATATAAGTAAAAGGCGCTTAGAGCATTGGTGGCGCAAAAGTATGGAGCAAACAAAAGCGCAAGGTAGTTCGGGTAAGGTTGTTACATCACAGCAGAACGATAATAGATAAAATAAATATACGAGGAAAAAAGAATTAGTTGTGAAAATATGTGTGATTCGGGAAAAGAAATGGTTGTAAACGAAAAAGAAATAAAGCTAGAGCTTGGTGGCCCGGCCAACGCCCCGTTATAAAGGGGACGCTCCTAATATCCATCCATCCAACCAGCTGGTGACTATAGACATTCCTGGACAGGCTGCCTGAACTACTCCTTCCCCTTGGGGCCGCCAAACACCTGTCAATCCGGTTTCCAGTCCCCAGCTGTACAATGTATCACAACAATGGTCGCCTCCTAACCCACACGTTCACCACCTTGCTGTGCGTCTTATCCGGTGCCTCCTCGGCATACCATATTCTCCCTCGCATTCCGACGACCCTTACAGTCATGGCGATACCTGGAACACTCCAAGAAATCGAGCAACGCTACTTTTAGCATGATATGAACCGCGATGTCGAAGACTACATGCGTGGATGCCAAATGTGTCAAAGATACAACGCCAAGACAGGAGCGCAAGCCTGTTCGCTAAGTCCCCGTATACGCCAATGCAGGCACCATCGGACACCATTTCTGTGGACCACATGTGCTCAATTCACACCGAGAACTTCAACAAGTATAGGCGGGTAAACGATCAATGATTTTGCGCAGCCTACATAGTTGCAGCTAGCACAGAACCTGGGTGATAGGAGAAATAAGGGAGAGGCCGACGTGGCCCCGAAGCGGGCGAGAGCAGACTAATGATTACTTAGCGAAATGTTTCGATAGATGCAGAAGCTAGAGTCCTGCAGTAGTATGTGCGTCTTCCTCGATATATCCAAGAATGTCGCACCTAATGTAGTCAGTCCAGGGGAGACGCGGTGAGGCGAGCGTTGTGCGCGGACGCATGTGTTTGTCGACGTGAGGCGATTCGCGGATTTCGGTGGTTTAATTTGTGCCAAGTTCGATGGTTTTGGTGCCAACGGACTCGCGAAGTTGTGGAGATAACGTCGATACTTGCTTTTTGGAGGTGGGGGGACTTTGTACGATTTTATCGCCCTTTATTTTACGGACCACGCCGCTGCGAAGCTGGCCCAAACCGCGTTTGGGTTAGCGCGGTGAGGTGCTGCTGCGGCGTTCGCCCCTGTTCTCGCCTGCGTACGCACCTTGAAACTGTGCAGTTATGGACTGGGAAGTGGAAGGGGAGTCTTTGCCCCCCGAAGCGTTTTCCGAGGCCTCCGGATGGCAAACAGTTGTTGCCAGGCGCTCCAGAGCCAAATCGGCGCACGCCGAGCGAGTTGCTGCCATTCCCACTGGCGTTAAGCCAGACGAAACCGTGGCCGGCCAGGGTCGTCGTGACCGCAGCAGCGCTAAAGCCAAGATTATTCGAGGTGCAAGGATGTCTCCGCTGCCCAAAGACGACGCGAAGACCATTGTCAGGCCGAGGGGTGGTCTGAACATCAGAAAGGTGGGCCCGACAGTTGTGGCCGAGGCCATATGGAACGCCGTTGGCATAGATCCGGCGAAGCGGGACTCGGACACAATCTGCCCGAATTTTCAACAAAACATCATGGTCGTGAGTACCCCCAGCAGAGAAAACGCGACCCGCTATGTCAAGGTCGAGTGCATTGCCATCTGACGTCAGCAGCATGAGGTCAACGCGTATGAGGCGGCGCCCCACTCCACTTGCAAGGGCATCATCCACGGCATCCCACCGGCCCAGAGGTGGTCGACCGCAGGATCGTCAACTCGAGGAACTCGCTGGCCTTGGGGGCCAAAAGAATAAAAAATACGGGCACCGTGGTTGTGGTCTTCGATGGCTATAAGGTGCCAAACTACGTCTCGTACGGCGGTACGCTTATCAGGTGTACTTTATATCGAAAGCAAGTGGAAGTGTGCTACGCCTGCGGACGCCTCGGGCATCGAGCAGACGTCTGCCCCTCCCCTGAGGAAACTGTGTGCAGGGGATGCGGCTTCGCCAACCCGGACGAACAACAGAAGTGTGGTCCCAAGTGCAAGCTGTGTGGCGGCCGACACTTCACCGCCGCCAGGAGTGCAAGAAGAGGTACCAGATGCCGTACCTCCTCAGGCGCAGGCGCGAGGAGCGATCCCGTGCCAATAGAAGCAAGTCTCCGGCCTTCGCTACCGAAGGAAAGCTCCCGACCAACGCTGGCACTCCGGTGCCCGCGGAAACTCTGGATCCAGGAGCTCCACTCCGCCGGTTAACCCCGGGCTTTCCAGACACCGCTGCAGGTCCAGGGGTAGATCCAGGTCCAGGGGCAGATCCAAGAGTCGTTCCGTCTCCAGGGCCCGGTCTGGTTCCAGCGTCGGCCAGCAGAGGAAGAGGAAGTCGACGCTCTCGTGGGCTGATATGGTCAGTGGCGGCGGCGGCATGGGACCCTCCCATGGCCCACTCGACCCGCTCCCAGAGCAAGTTAGGGATGCCGATGTAGCACGCCTTAGGAAGGAGAACGCGGACTTAAAAGAAATGGTCAGATAGATGGCCGGCGAAATGACAGATTAAGAAATTGGTAATCACTCAGAGTGTTTCGGCTAAAGCCGAAATACTCTTAGTGATTCGCCGGTGCCGATCGCCAATGAAGTACCAGCACCAGCCAGCGACTCAAGTGGAGCTCCTAAGCGCAGGGCAGTTTCCAGTAAAGACGAATCAGGTTCGCAAATCAATGAGATCAAGAACATGTTAGCCACGCTAAGAGTGTACAGCAGTTACAGCAAGGCTTAACACAGATGCATGTAGCCTTAGGGGACCCCAAGAGGGGTCTTGGCGCGCTAGCCGAGCGCATTGACGCACTCGAGCGTCTGGTGATTCCACGTGCCCCGTCCGCAGCGCCAATGCACGTCCTTCTTCCTAACGAATCTGAGTCATTAATCGACGCTGCGGGCACATCAGCGCATCAGACTGGAGGGAACCTTTTACGTGCCTCTTTGCTTACAGCGAGCAGTGCCGAAAATTTGAATAATCATGGATAGTTCCAAAGAAAAGTTCAGAATTTGGCAGTTGAGCTGCAGGGGGTACTCCAATAAGAGGGCTCCATTGCAGCAATATTTTAGATCACTAGCTAACAAACCACAGGTAATAGCTCTACAGGAAACCATCGTTTCTGCCCCATCCCTCTCCAGTTATCGGGCCATCTCCGGACGTCCTGGTGGTCGGGGAATATGCACTTTAGTTGAAAAGAAGCTTGCGTTCTTGTCTCACGACATGAAGCTGGCGAGTTGCAATCTTGAATACGTTATGGCGGAGGTCCTGCTGAACACAAAGCAACGCAATCAGCGGAAGAACAGCGTGTTTATTCTCAACATCTACAGTAATCCTAGGGACTCCCGACAACAATTCCAGATGATACTCAAGAAGTCCGTCGACTTGGCCGGCACCCATCCCCTGGTTGTCGTTGGGGACTTCAACGCCCCGTACGGACTATGGGGGTACGTCTACAACACGAGCAACGGCCGGGATCTGTGGCAGACTGCCAACGAAATGGACCCCAAACTTATTACGGACAAAGCTTTCCCAACCCGCATCGGTAACTCGGTTTGCCGGGACACCACCCCCGTTCGTGAAGAACGTTGAGGTAGCCGAGTGGAGTAACACTGTAATGGATCTTGGAAGCGATCATTACGTGCTCGAGACGTGCTTCGAGGTTGCCCGAAGCAGATCCAGAGAGTTCCTGATCACAGATTGGGATCATTTTCGCAAGCTCCGCGGGAACGAAAGCAAACCGGCCCCCAGAAATCTGGAAGATTGGTGCGAACGAATCAAGAGTGACGTGCAGTCCTCCACCAGGAAGATCATCAGCGACCTGGAGGTAGAGAGGATGGACAGCAGGCTCGCACACTTGATCGAGGCCAAGCAGGCGCTGCATCTCCGATGGAAAGGGCAAAGGTTCAACCGAAGATTAAGGAAGACCTCCGAGCTCAACAAAGCCATCGAAGATCACTCGCGGACCCTCTGCAAGCAGCAATGGGACGAGGTCTGCGATTCGATCGACGGGCAGGTGCGCAACGGCAAGTCCTAGGGCATGCTCAAACATTTCCTCGACGGGGGCAGCACCAAATCTAATCAGAGACACACGCTCACCAGAGCCCTGCACGAAGCTACCAGATGCTGTTCAGGGAACGAGCTGATTGCACAGCTAATAGAGAAGTACTTGCCCGTAAAGCACGGAGACGAGGAAGTCTGGCTCCCTGATTACGTCGGCCCGGCCCGTCCAGAGTTGGATGAAGCTTTTACCGAGGCAGAAATCAGGCAAGCCATTTATGCGCTCAACGGCACGTCTGCGCCGGGTCCCGATGGTATCACTAACAAGATGCTCCGGAACCTTGACGACCGTTCAGTCAAATACCTCACGGAGAAGATTAACGAGACGTGGAAAAATGGCAGCGTCCGAGTAATGTGGAAGACCGCCAACACCATCTTAATACCGAAACCCGGCAAAGCTCCAAACGCGGAAAACCTCCGACCCATCTCTCTCACATGCTGTGTTGGGAAGGTGGCGGGGCACGTCGTCCTCAACCGACTCAGCACATATCTCGAAGAGCACAACGTCTACACGCACAACATGATTGGCTTCCGCGCCGGCCTCTCGATGCAGGACGCTATGAAGATGATCAAGCATCAAATAATCGACAGAAATACCAGGGACACCAGAGCCCTATTCAGGCTCGACCTATATAGAGAAGGCATTTGACAAAGTTTCCCACGAACACATCCTGGGCACCATTGTGGACCTCGAACTGGGCCCCAGGTTGTATAGCTATGTACGTTCTTTCCTCACAAGAAGAAAAGCAAAGCTGCGGATCGGCGACTTTGTCTCTGACGAGGTCCTCCTTGGCCCACGCAGCACGCCACAAGGCTCGGTCATTCCTCCCCCCCCCCTTATTTAATATCTGCATGGTCTCGAGGAAGTTGGCCTAAGTAAAAGGTATCAAACACGCCATCTACGCCGACGACATCACGATCTGGTGCACCGGTGGTAGTGAAGGGCAAGTGGAAAGCGCCATGCAAGAGGCAGTAGAAGTAACGGAGCAGTACCTGCTACCCACCGGTCCGAGG
Source organism: Hyalomma asiaticum (assembly GCA_013339685.2). Taxonomy (NCBI): domain Eukaryota; kingdom Metazoa; phylum Arthropoda; class Arachnida; order Ixodida; family Ixodidae; genus Hyalomma; species Hyalomma asiaticum. Next base: position 37,810,002 of record CM023486.1, read on the forward strand.
TGCTCTCCTGCCAAATCGGAACTTCTGCTTTACGGGAAAGAAAGAGGGAGAAGACCAAAGGGCTGGAAACCAGTCTCCGAAAGTGGCATTCACCTGTTCACTCTAAGTGGTGACCCGATACCCAGGGTCGACACCATCAGAGTTCTGGGTATGTTTATCGAATCGGGTGGCGGCAATGGCACTGCGTTGCGCAAAATCATTGCAAAGACCGACAACGCTTTCCGTCTTGTGCGAAGGGTCACAAATAGGAATCACGGCTTCAAGGAGGACAACCTGCTTCGGCTCATCAACGCCTTTGTGCTTTGTCACGTCGCCTATACTGTGGCCATGCACAACTGGCTCAGGGCCGAAAGGGACAAGCTCAATGCCCTCATCAGAAAAATATTCAAAAGAGCCCTTAGCCTGCCTGTCAGGACGCATACTGAGGACCTCCTCCGGCTCGGCATACACAACACCATGGAGGAGATAGCCGAGGCTCAGGTACGGGCCCAGCTAACTCGGCTGTCCACCACGCCAGCCGGCAGGTGGATCCTTGAGGAGATCGGACTCGCCCGTACCGATAACCTGGCTTGCAACACCCAACTCCCTAGGGAAATAAGGGAGAAGCTCGTTGTCCCCCCGTTGCCCCGCGACGTCCACCCCGTGCACAACGCCGGTCGTCGCAAGGCAAGAGCGTCGGTTATACTAAGGCAAATCCAGAATGACAAAGTCGCTGCAAGTTTCGTAGACGCTGCCGCATACCGCGACGGCAAGGCTTTTGCGGTTTCCGTAGTAGACATGCTGGGCAATGTCATCAACTGTGCCTCGGTTCGGACGACGGATCCTGAAGTGGCCGAGCAAGTGGCCATAGCACTCGCCTTGCAAGACGCTCGGAGAGACAGGATGTATAGCGATTCGAAAGCGGCCGTCAGGGCATTCCAGAAAGGCGGGGTAGCCCGGCAAGTAGTTCAAATCCTGAAAGGCGCGAACACGACGACAGCTGTACACATTCAATACATTGGTTTCCTGCCCATGTCGGGGAGATCGAGGGGGCTCATCTGAACCTTAGTGAGTCCGCCCATGAGGCTGCGCGTGGCTTTACCGACCGCGCTGCCCTCGGATCGGGCGACTCTCCCCCCGGACACAGAGACACTCCAGTCACACACAATGAAATTACTAAATTCTTTTACTTGGAGAGAAGGGTGTTCTCGCCGCCTGATTCCAAGCTAAGCAGGCCTCAAGTAGTCGCGCTTAGACTCTTGCAAACTAACTCCTACTCAAATCCTGTGTCCCTCAACAACATGTACCCCGATATTTACCCTGATTATTCTTGCGCGGCCTGTGGAGAGCCTGCTACTTTGTGTCACATGCTCTGGGAATGCGGGTCGTTCGGCCCGAAGCTCACCAAGGAAGAGTGGGATGGGCTTCTGCGAAGTCCCGTTTTTGAGGACCAAATCCTGGCTTTCCAGCGCGCCCATGACCGGGCCTGGAGGCTAGACCTGACGGTCCCCTCCTGGGATTAGCCGGGTGCGCGAGTTATCGCGCTTTGCTGGACCAAATAAAAAGTTTTTCACTCACTCACTCACTGTAGTCAGTCCGCTGAGGATCAGGCACTAATGCGCGACTGACATCACGAATAAAGCACAGCGCCGTCTATCTCATGCGTTCAACCGTCTGGGAAACGTAATCCAAGGCGCCGCGAGGACATTTTTTTTTCTTTCGTGAAGCCTCTAGCACAAGCATGTACGAAAAGCAATAAATGAAACATACAGGTACTCCGGAACGTTTTTTGTAGCGGGGGTGTGAATTGTAGTCTTTGTATGTTGTGTTATTCATTTATTTGTTCTCAATATTTGTGGATTCTTATTTATATACATTACATATTATATGTTATTAATTAGTAGTTTTAATGACATCGATTAATAATGTTTTATTCATTTTAGCCGTATTAAATTTTACATACTTGTATCCTCGCTCATTTTAAGTTGGTACGCCACTTAAAACTGCTTGAAATTTCGGAAGTGCTGAAAGCCTGCGCAGACAGCACAACGCGCGTGGATGTGTGGTACCGTGTGCTTTGGAAAGCACTGGACCGCAGAAACAATAGCTTGAGAATTCTTATCAAAAATTTGATTTCAGCCTAAACACCAGAACAGGAATTGGCCTCCCTGGTGAAGTACTTGGCCACCATCTCCCACACGATGTCTACAATGAAACCCTCGCCCTCAGTGTCCAGCAGCCGCAACACATCTGTCCACGGCGGCGGTCAGCTCTGTGGAGCAGCAGAGGGCAGTAACAATCACTGGACCCGGACAGGCCGACACTGGAAACTAAACATTGGAACGTTCAATGCAAGATCCCTCTCAAGCGGAGCTAGATTAGCGGAACTACTCGAGGAACTAGAGGCCCCGCCACGGTGGTCTAGTGGCTAAGGTACTCGGCTGCTGATCCGAGGGTCGCGGGATCGAATCCCGGCCGCGGCGGCTGCATTTCGATGGAGGCGAAATGTTGAGGCCCGTGTGCTGTGCGATGTCAGTGCACGTTAAAGAACCCCAGGTGGTCGAAATTTCCGGAGCCCTCCACTACGGCGTCTCTCATAATCAGAACTGGTTTTGGGACGTAAAACCCCACAAAACAACAACATCGAGGAACTAGAGGGAGTTAATTGGGACGTCATTGTCCTTAGCGAAGTTAGGAGAGCAGCTGAAGCTTACATAGTGTTAAACAATGGACATGTCCTCTGCTATAGAGGATTACCCGAAAAGAGAGAATATGGCGTTGGGTGCCTAATTCACAAAGGTATAGCGGGCAACGCAGATGAATTCTACAGCATTAACGAAAGGGTAGCATACGTCGTAATAAAGCTAAATATGCGGTATAAACTTAAGATAATCCAGAGATATGCGCCAACAACGAGCTACGACGACGAACAAGTAGAGCAACTCTACGAGGATATCGAATTAGCAATTAAGAAAGTACGGGCACAATACACAGTACTCATGGGGGATTTCAACGCAGAAGTAGGAACAAAACAAAGTGGAGAGCAGGCGATTGGCAACTACGGCGTCGGCCTTAGGAATAACCGTGGGGAAATGCTAGTACAATTTGCCGAAAGGAACCGACTCCGAATAATGAATACGTTTTTCAAGAAGCACAAGAATAGGAAGTGGACGTGGAAAAGCCGTAACGGGGAAACAAAGAATGAAATTGACTTTATAATATGCGAACAACCACGTATAATTCAAGACACAGAAGTAGTGGGGAAGATATAATGCAGCGAACACAGATTAATAAGGGCAAAGATTGTACTTAACCTAAAGAAAACAAGAACTAAATTATTTACTAGAACAAAATGCAATGTAGAGGTAATCAGAGCGATGGACGAAGAACTTAAAGTCGCCCTAAGCAACAAGTTCCAGGCCTTGGACGAAAACGGTGACGATTTAGAAGAAATAAACAAAACCATAACGAAAGCAATCCTTGAAACCGCCTTGAAACCGCGATGGAATTCGGGGGTAAAACAACAAAGCCAGCAACAAGTAAGTTGTCCCAATCTACACTCTTAAAAAAAAGGTAGTAGAAAAGCTAGTAACGGGACCAGTTACTAGCGTTTTGGCACCATTACTACATTTTTTTGTCACTTACTAGCTTAGATATACGCTAGAGGTAGTAAATGTCAAGGGTAGTAACTGTCACTACATGCGGAAGTAACAGGTTAGTAAATGTACTACCTCCACTGGCACTAGTATATTATGCTCTAATTGTGATAGGCGTACGCGGAATTTAGACAAACTATAATTGATTTGATTATGTTTGAATAAGAGTCCCATGCAGCTTTGGTTGCATACATATACGGAAACAGAAAAATACAAGAATCTCGATCCAAAACGTTGATTACTTATCCGAATCCACTCCTGCTCACCGGAACAACGTGAGCGTCCTTAAGTAAGGACATATATCGCGTAGAAGCTTTGATCTTCTGTGTGCGGTAGCGTGAGCTGTCGTTTCTGGTTCGAACATGTTTCTAAGCTGTCACCTAAATATTTCTATGCGCAGCGTATTCACAAGGCTAATCACATGAAGTAATTAGCAACCGTTAATTGGTGTAACACGATGTAATTAGTCAGCACAAATCAGCGTGACTGGACAACGGCTTACCGCGCTCATTTTTATTCGATCTTAATCTTTTGCAATACAGTCGACCTGATATGACAACGTAAAGAGCAAATATAAACCGAATCATAATAAGCCCGATGAAAGATTGCCGTGGTAGTAAAGTTACTACCTTTGGTTACTACCCATACCTAGAGCTAGTAACTGCAGGTAGTAAACGACATGGTAGTAAAGTTACTACCTCGCCGTTTACTACCTGCAGATACTACTTAGGTAGTCAATGTTGTGACAACCATATACTACCTCAAAGTTAGTAAGTAGCACTACCTTTTTTTTAAGAGTGTACCAAGGACTTAATAAAAAACGCCAACAAATGAAAGTAACTTCATCAAAAGATAAGATAGAATTCGCAGAACTATCAAAATTGATCAGTAAAGCCAGGCAAAGAGATGTAAGGAACTTTAACATGAGAGAAATATAGAAAGCAGTAGAAAAAGGCACCAGCATTACATCGGCCAAAAATAAACTGCACTGAGGACAAAACAAAATGCATGCGCTAAAAGATAAACAAGGTAACGTTATCAACAGTTTCACCGAAATAGTAAAGGTAGCAGATTTCTACTCGGAACTGTACAGCTCTCAGACAGACCATACGACCTTAATAGAAATAGAACCAGAGGAGAACACCGAAATTCCATGTATAACCGCTGACGAAGTCAAAAAAGCTGCCAAAGGCATGTCCCGCGGTAAAGCAGCTGGTGAAGATAGTATAACAGCCGACTTGATCAAAGACGGAGGAGATATTGTACTTGAAAAACTTGCATCGCTCTTCACGAAATGTATCAAGACATGCAGCGTACCGCGCAGCTGGAAAAATGCTAATATAATCCTTATCCACAAGAAAGGTGACATAAAGGACTTAAAGAATTACAGACCAATCAGCCTACTCCCAGTAATATACAAGCTATTTACAAAGGTAATTTCTACAAGGTAAGAGAAACACTCGACTTTAACCAACCGAGAGAACAAGCTGGTTTTAGGAAAGGCTACTCGACAATGGACCACATCCACGCTATCAACCTAGTAATTGAGAAGTACGCGGAATATAACAAACCTCATTATATGGCGTTTATCGACTACGAGAAAGCATTTGACTCCATAGAAATACAAGCAGTTCTAGAAGCTCTACGTCGACAAGGGGTACCTGGCGCATACGTGAAAACCATAAACAACATATACAAAGATTGCACAGCCACACTAGTCCTACATGAGAGAAGCAGAGAAATCCCGATCAGGAGAGGTGTGAGACAGGGACATACAATATCTCCGATGCTATTCACTGCATGTTTAGAGGAAATCTTTAAACGTCTAGGCTGGGAAGAAAAGGGAATTCGAATAGACAGAGAATATCTAAGCAATTTAAGATTTGCAGACGACATTGTGCTCTTTAGCAATGATGGTGACGAATTACAAAACATGATTGATGACCTCAACAAGGAAGGTATTAAAATTGGATTAAAAATGAATAGGCAAAAGAACAAAGTTATGCTCAATAGCTTAGCTAAGGAACAGGAATCTAAAATCAACAATGAACCCTTACAATGTGTAAACGAATATGTATACCTGGGACAGTTAATAACAGGAACCCAGGAAAAAGAAATTCTCCGTAGAATAGGGATGGGCTGGAGCGCATTCGGAAGGCATTACGAAATCATGAGTGGAAACTTACCGCTCTCACTAAAGCGAAAAGTATTCAATCACTGCATTCTCCCAGTACTAACGTACTGTGCAGAAACGTGGAGAATAACAAAAAAACTAGAGATGAAACTAAGGAGCACGCAACGTGCAATGGAAAGAAAAATGATAGGGGTAGTTGAAGTTGAAGTTGAAGTTGAAGTTTATTTGTTCTTTTGTTTCTTACATGTATTTACACTTTTAGGGACCCAACAAATTTGTTAAAGGGTCCCTAACGGCATTATAACATAAAAAAACACTAAACGGCAATTGTCATTGGCGAAACACTAAATAGGAATTAATATCAAAAACATAAGAACTAAGCTAACACATAATATAGCTATACAACAAATCATCAAAACATAAATGACGCAGTAATTTGATGTAATGAGCAGAAAAAGTTCAAAATACGTGATATGTATAAGTGCGAAGTTGAATACATGTGAAAATCAACAAAAGATATCTCTTAGCAGGACAAATTGTTATGCAGCATATTTTTCAGTTGTGCTAGGAAAGAGGGAAGTGACGGGGCTGTCTTTAGGTTAATAGTGAGGCTATTCCAAATGGTAGTTCCTCGGAATTCCACAGTTTGACGACCATAATTAGTATTTATTTTTGGTAGTAAATGTCGGACGCCTGAAAAACACCCGTGAGCTCGAGGTGACGGACGAAGGGACACGGACAGTAAGTTCAGACTACCGTGAAGTATTTTGTATATTATGGATGCTATATTATAAGTAACCAGATTGTGTACACTTAACACACTGCAATCTAGAAATAAATTGTCACCTCTTACGTTCATACTATTAGACATTATTATGCGTAGAGCTCTTTTTTGGATAACTGTAACGGGTTTAAGGTGAGATTTGTACGTGCAACCCCATATAGCAATGCAGTAATTGACGTGTCAATGAATGAATGCATAATAAAGATTAATTAGTATTTCTCTTGAAAAAAGTGCCGACATTTACAAAGAACATGCAATCCGTATGAAGCTTTCTGAACAACGTTTCGAGCATGTAACTGAAATTTTAGGTGAGAATCTATGTATACTCCCAGGAATTTTGTGTGATTGGCATGCTGTATTAGACAGTTGTTGTAGATTATGTCATTGTGTGCTAAGACTTGTCGTCTTTCGGAGTGAAAAATAATGAATACAGTTTTTGTAGGACTAAGTGTGACGGCGTTGGTTGTGCACCAGTGGTGATGATTACAAAGTTCAGCATTAACTTTGGTAATTAACGAAGTTTCGTTTTTATCAGAAAGTAGCAGGTTTGTGTCATCCGCATAAAGCAGAGCAGTAGCATTGACTAGCTGTGAGGGTAGATCATTTACGAACAAGAGGAAAAGTAGTGGTCCCAGTATGGAGCCCTGTGGCACCCCAATATTAACTAATTTAGCAGACGATTGTCACGTGCCCATATGGACGATTTGTGTTCTGTCTTTTAGGTAACTACTGATGAGTGCTAGAGGCGTTCCGGTAATGCCATATCTATCAAGTTTATTTTTGAGGATATTATGATTTAACGAGTCAAATGCTTTCGCAAAGTCAATAAAAACTCCTGCTACCAATAAACCGGAATCTATCGCTTTCCTAATAGTGTCAACAAACGTTGAAATTGCTGTTGTCGTCGAGCAGTTCTTTCTGAAGCCAAACTGGTGAGGTGAAAGAATTTTGAATTTTTCCAAGTAACTCGTCAACCTAATGCAAATTAATTTCTCAGGGACTTTACTAAAGAATGGAAGTACCGAGATCGGTCTATAATTTTCTACCCTGTCTCTTTCTTTGGATTTGTATAGTGGAGTAAGTTTAGCAATATTCATCTTAGTGGGGAAAACGCCAGTTGTAAATATGGTATTTATTATGTGCGCTAGCACTGGTGAAATATTGTCTTTAACAAGTTTGGCTAAGTTTGGCTAAGAGATAAAAAACGAGCGGAATGGATCAGAGAACAGACAGGAGTATCCGATATTATCTTATCAATTAAGAGAAAGACGTGGACCTGGGCAGGACATGTCATGAGGAGGAAAGATAGGTGGACAGTAAGAGCGACGGAGTGGATAGCAAGAGAGGGAAAACGCAACAAAGGTAGGCAAAAGGTTAGATGGAGCGATGAAATTAAAAAGTTTGCGGGCATAAAGTGGAACCAACTCGCTCAGGATAGAGTGGATTGGAAATCGTCGGGAGAGGCCTTCGTCCTGCAGTGGACCTAAACAGGATGATGATGATGATGATGATGATGATGTAAACGGTCGGAACGTCTTGGGGAGGGGGCGCTCCGGCTACCCCTCTCCCCACTGCCACCGCGGATCGGAGCCCCCGGAAACATATCGAGCAGGATTCGCCTCTTATTGCAGCGCTGCACGGCGGCGCCGTGGTTTCACGTTGCGTCGCTGCGTCGCTGGTCTCTCTTTTGTTCGGGTATGGTGCAAAAGCGCTCCCGTGCTCACGGCTTCTCAAGCTACACGCGCCGCATGGACCTCGCAAACAACGCCGGAATCCGACTCCCCGTACGTGATCATTGCGCGCTGCGCAGTCGTACGCAAGGTGCACTCGTAGCGCACTCTATCGACCACAATACGACGGCAGACCACGCAGCGAGATAAGGCGGACGGGAGAAGAGCTTGCATACTCGGTAAAAGTATGGCGACGAGGTTTTGGAGGGAATCGGAGCGTCGTGTTGACCCCTACTGGAGCGCTGCAGCAGGCGACCACGTCGCTTCCATGAGCGTGTCTAATACTGTCAACTGGTGGCGAGGTGAATTTCCCAGCTTCGGCGAGGCGTGCGAGGTCGGGAGCTTCTCGCTGCTGGGTCGGGAGTGCCAGTACGTCGACCGTCCCGTGCAGAAGAAGTACCTGATCGGTGAGATCCCGCGCGAACCCTTGTGGGACCTTAACCACGGCTACAGTGCGGCCATACGACGGGACTGGACACAGATTCGGGGGTCATGCGACTTGCTCTCCTGGATTATTCGTAACGCCGATACGGTCTCGCAACCATCTTCGAGCCAGAAGGAAGGCGCCGAGGTGGAGTCGCACGCACTGGGATGGCAAGTGTTCTTTGTCTGTTTCGCAGTTATATTAACGCTAAAATATTCTGCATTGTCGCAACAAAGTACAACTGCAGGTTTTTCCGTTTGCTGTACCAATGCTGATGGAATTTCCTTGTAGGTTCAGAACGCTCAAAGCGCCCCTACGAATTCGGAATGCTTCTAGAAATTATTTTTATGGATTATTTGCACAGTGCTGTCTGGCGAGATTCGCGTCTAAGGACATAAACTCGATGAGCTGCGCTTTTATGCACTTTTAAAAGAAATCGTTATAAGTTGCGTACAGTAATGTCGCACAGCAAGTGTTTCACCTGTACATAGGGTCTCAAATAATATATTGTCCTCCCCTCCTCCGTCGCCTCTTGCTGTTTTTATTCTCGCCTACATCGCGCTGTTGCGGACGAGGCTGGAACTCTACGGACCCTATATGCGAATACACGGCTTATTGTGAAGCTTGATGTTTGAACATTTACCGAATATGATATTGTTACGAAGAGTATACTATTGACCGGCGGACTGCCACTTTTCTTGTCAGGGCTGCACGATCAAGGGGCTTTAAGTCTGTCATGGCAGCTTTTGAGTCAGCCCCACACTCATCATGGGCACGTTACCAGTAACAAAGTAACAGAGTTACAATTATGGTGAACTAAGTCAAAAAGGTAACACTGTTGCAGAGTTTCTAAAGTTAACTTGTTACAGTTACTGAAAAATCAAAATCGTTTTACGTTTACGCCGCTGTATAGAACTAATAGATCCCGTACAAATGACAGAACCTATACGAGGGGAACCTGCGGGGCACACTCTAGCCCAACATCAGCAATCTTTGTGTAGTCCTCAATTAGTGTCGCCAAGTTTCTTGTCGAGGAATCCCTTGGTGTGGGGAACTTATTTGCAAAAGCTCATTGTAACTTGGGATCAGTGTTTTCTCATAGCTGGCAGCCAAGATCTTCCCTCCCTTGATGGAGAACACATCGCGCCCTCTGCTGAGCAGAATTCGTCGCGTCCTTTGTATCGAGCCGACGCGCTATACGGAATCCGCCTATTCCGAGAGCTTCACCAGCTTCCGACACACACACACACACACACACACACACACACACACACACACACACACACACACACACACACACACACACACACACACACACACACACACACACACACACACACTCACACACACACACACACACACACACAGAGAGAGAGAGAGAGAGAGAGAGAGAAGGAGAGAGTGCATCGGTGAAAGCCAGAACTATACAATGTACGGCCAGGCAAACGCGCTCGGGCAATTTTGGTGTCCGCCCAATATACATCAGTCCTTCGCTAGCCACTGCGCGTGTCTGTCCTATGATACATGGTGTCAGAAGTGGCCAGTTCCTTAACGTAAAAATGACTGACCTTCCGCCCCCAGAACGGCTGCAGTTTGGGGATAACGCAAATGATAACGGGATCCGCTTCAAGTCAATCACACTTTATCAATGACATAGTCAATCACATTTCAATTATGCTTGGGTTAGTTAGTCTACCTCAAGTAATCTCTTCCGCGTTAGTTTTCTTTTAGTTACGCTCGGCTTAAATAAATTAGCTTAATTAAGCATCGCTTATTTAATTTACTTTGATTAGATGTTGCACTTAGCCTGATTAGTCTCGAATTATTTATTATTGTCTAATTAGTCTTGGAAATATTAGTTTTAGCTTAATTGTCTAGTGGTTACGGCGCTCGGCTGCTGATCCGAAGGTCGCGGGATCGAATCCCGGCCGTCGCGACTGCATTTCGATGGAGGTGAAATGTTGAGGCCCGTGTGCTGTGCGATGCCAGTGCATGTTAAGAAACCCAGGTGGTCTTGAACTTTCCGGAGACCTCCACTACGGTGTCTATCATCATCAGAGCTGTTTTGGGATGTTAAACCCCACAAATCAAATCAGCTTAATTAGGCTGGGCTTAATTTGTCACAGCCTAATTAAGCTTGAATAAGAAGTCTGCCTTAATTAGTCCTGGTTAAAGAAGGTTTCAGTTGATTAGTCTTAATTAGGCTCGACTGAAGGAGGCCTACATTAATTAGGCTCTATCTAACTTGTCTCAGGAAGGTTAAATTGGTTTTGCTGTAGCTTGGCATATTCATGTTAGCATTACATAGCCTAGCGGAGTTTTCTGCGGGTTTGCTGCAGTTTCACCAAGAGCTTAAGCATGTTTGCTGTTAAAATTAAACTAGTGCATATTTGGGCGTATTCGCATTTTAACCCTAATCAATCAGCCTTACCGCAGGTGAACGCACCTTATTCCACATTAATCCGCCGGCAACTATGGGTTCGAGTCCTGCAGGTCTTCCTTTCTGCTCATTGTAGTGGCGCGTTCGAGCCTGACAGGATGATTAACCCGTCCACAATCGCTATCACCCATTAACTAACCTTGGGTTATGCACAACGAGGTGAATTAGCGTTGGTGGTGCTATGGCGCAGTTTATACTGAGGCGGTCGTATGCGCAGCATCGAAGACAAGCAGCGCACTGACAAAGTAAGCGCGCACACCTCCGAGCCTAAATAAATGTGATGAACGGAAGCAAAGCATCGGAGGACCGAAAAAAAAAATGCAGTGATCGCGATAGCACGCGACCGCGCTCAGCCGCGGAGTGAGCAGGCGGCCACAAAGTGTGTGCTGCCAACCGCCCCCGCCAGTGCGTGCTTTAGTCGGCCATTCTGATACGACATTGAAACCTGGTGACGTAACGCACCTTCTTCGACATCGTCTACTGGAGCTCTATGGGCTCTGATCCGCATAGCTGAGACAGAAATGGAACGGGGCGTTTTAACGCGATAGCGTTTCTTGGCTAGGTTGGCGATAGCGCGCCCAGCTGCCGTCCACAAAAAGCGTGCGCAAAAGCCGTGCCCGGAAAGCACGTGACTTCTCCCACCGGAAGTGACGCCGGCGCCAACACTCGCCGCAGCGGCAGTCAGCGCGCGCCCCACTCCGATGGGACTACCTGCAGAGGCGTACGACCGCGTCGCCGCGCTTGTGCGCTGGGTTGGAGAAAGTGCGCACCCAGCTGCGTGGCATCGCCGCAGCAACACGCCAGCTAGCCCACAGTTCCTCGTCGCCTGCGTACCGACTTCGATCTCGAATTGAAGACGCCCGCTGAGACCATCACGACGTACAGGGTGGTCCACTGTTGGTGCGAACACGGCGCACCGTGGCCGCGCTCCGCGGAGCGCCAGCGCTCGTGGCGTGGCCGCGCATCGAATCTAATCTAGCGCATGCGCACGGGGGCTTGGAAGCAGGGTTTCGTTTCGTTTGAAAAGCGCGGGCCACAGGATGCTGTGCATCGCAGCAACGCATGAACTCCCGCGCTTTTCAAACGAAACGAAACCCCGCTTCCAATCCCCTGTGCGCATGCGCTAGATTAGATTAGATCTGCGGCCACGCCACGAGCGCTGGCGCTTTGCGGAGCACGGCCACGGTGCTCCGTGTTCGCACCAAGAGTGGACGACCCTGTACGTGCGTCGATCTCGCATTCAACGACCCATACATTGTGCGAGATGTGATGTGTCCACCTGCATGTGTCACCTGCATGTGTCATGGTTCACAAGGCCATGATAGTGTCTGTGTACCCCGGCCCAAGTACGCTGTCACCGGAACGATAAGAGGGTGACGGCACCGGTGACTGTCTAATGACACTACCCACAACGCCGCTGCTGTTGTACTACTTCGATATGCCCTAGACCTGCCTCGGGCATATCTGCAAATACTGTCTGGACGATGAAATAGAAGAAGACATGTTAAGTGTCCACACCACTTTGATGGCATCAAATCATGTAATGAAACACAGTCCAGCCTCCCACATTGCCTCATTCTTTATAACACAACTCGGCAACACCAGTTAGCAGCACCCCTCCGCTCAGCAATCTAACCAAAAGAAACGCTTTCACGTTCTCATCTCATAAGAATATGCTTAGGGATCGCTGAACTTTTTTTGGTCTCAGTATCATCGCTCCTAACAAATCTTTTTGAAAGACTCCTTCGTCTGTCAATTTCTGAGAGGCTTTTGATACACATCCAGCTATTTTCAAAACCAAGCCCGAGGGGTGGCTAAAGGCCCCTTTAAATGCGCTCAGCGCTGGTCGCCTTCCAGTAACCATAATTATCATGAAAAAAATATTGTTTCAATAGTGTCCCTTGGGCCGGGTTTTGGAACGTGACATCTAAAGCGCTGTCGCACCGTTGCTTCTTTACGCCGGCTAGTCGAACGCTGAGGGCCTTTGCGACCTTGGCAGCTTCGCTAGCGCCGCCTCGTCTCTTCGCGACCAGCAAGATCAAAAGGAGCCGGACATCCTAGCCCCGCTTTCCAGAGCCCGTGGCAGCCTCCGACATCACGACGCCGAGCGCTGTTTCTTTGGCCGCTTTGACCAGGCTGTTAGGCGCCTCAACACAATGACAGAATTTCTCCCTCGTGCTTCCGCAGCTGCGGGGAGAGCAGCTGGCGCGTGGTCGGCGGCATGGGTATCGGTCTAGGTAGGCTTGCTGTGCGGGTACGTTGCAAAATCGTGATGCTACCGCGGAATGGTCAAAGCCGTAGCGGTTTCACTGGGTGAGGAATGAATAAAGGTGCTACAAAGCACATGTGCGCGGACCGCAGTTTGTAGCTTAGTTCACAAGCCTTAATACGGTAGAGATGCAAGATCGCTGTGCGCATCTTTAGATTGGATCGAGTACGTTATATTTAGATATTTCCTGCTTTTCAAAGTTGGGCCCGGTGTGAAATAACGTGATGGAAAAGTGAATACGCTGATTCGACGTGGATCAAAGATGAATTCCGTTATTTGGAGTATATCAAACATGCATAGAGGTAAATAACCATGAATCAGAGATGAGTTCAAGTAAATTAGTGTGGATCAAAGATGGGGTTGTAGAGACCACCGACACCGCAGCACGAGGAACGCTAGCGTCGGCGTTCTCAACCGGCGCGTTTGTGCCGGGCTGCAAAAGGAACGAAAAAAAAAAGCTGGCTGATCCCTCTGTCAAATCGGTATAAACGAAAATAAAATGCCTCTTCGCCTAAGCAGCTGAATGTTTATTGAACTTACCCATTGCTATCGGTGTTTCGCTGGCATGGCAGCGTTTGCCGTGGATGAACCGACGTTCACGCATCGCCTCCATAACATCAAGGTCCAACCCTTTGTGGTAACTGAAGTAGTTTACCTGATAACGTGGCACTGCAGTCTATAGTAGATTCCGCGCGACAAAGGTATCATTCATATTTACTTGCGCCACATTGAACCGTCAATGTCGTTGCCGTGTTCTGGCGCCTAACGCAGCAGTTTTCTTCTTCCCATCACGCTCAAAGAGCGGTCGGTGGGGAAAGGCCACCCACGAATAAAGGTGACCGGCTCCCTATCCACTGCGCTATCGGCGCACACACGCTCGAAGCTCTACGAAAGCTGCTATGCACGCGTTCATCGAGGCGTACTTTGGAACGCACATGTAATGGTGCTGCCATCCAGGATTCACTTTGCCTCTCCTGCATGGCGGAACCGTTCCAGGCAATGTGCGCCTGGATGCACGCGTGCTGAGACGGACGAGACGAGAAGGCGCGTTCGTGCGGCATCATAGTCAAGAACAGCACAGAAGTGAAAACATGTGCAGGGTGCGTGTATTCGTGTCCGTTTTCTTGTTCTGTGGTGCCATAGAATCCAGACAATATTGTGACTCTGACCGCCAGCCTCTCGGATAATGCGCCCGTGATGTGTGCAGGTCAGTCCCGGACTTCGCCTGCAATCGTTCCCTCGTGGCACTGATACTGAGAACGCCGTTTTTCGAAAAGGCCTGGCAGTTCAAGGCATGCCGTTTCCGGGGCATTGTCCACCTTCAGCATCTGGTGACCGAAGAAGAGCGCGAACATCGTCTTCGCGTCATGATGAACCCGTGGGAGGACCGCATGACTTACTGGGGCCTGAAGTTCCCGCAGTACATGACCAGCTGTGAGTAATGATCGTAATCATCCTAACAACAATAAACATCATTATGGCCACGCTCACATCAGGGCCTCTCCTATACTGCTCTGATTAAGGCAGTCTTGGGCCAACTGCCCCACCATGGTGGTCTATAGTGGTTATGGCACTCGGCTGCTGATCCGAAGGTCGCGTTATCGAAGCCCGGCCGCGATGGTTGCATATCGATGGAGGCGAAATGTAACCCCATGTGGTCGAATTTTCTGGAGGCCTCCACTACGGCGTCTCTAATAATCAGAACTGGTTTAGGGACGTTAAATATCACAATATCGCAACAAAATTGGGCCAACTGCGGCCATGTTGTTCCCGCATACTTCTTTTTATTACCCGTGCAACCTCTGTCTTCCCGTGGAATAGGGGATATGCATAATGCATTTCGATTCCGAAACACTGAACGCATCGGCCATGTTCTTCGGCATGGAAAGTTGGGCTAGTTGGAATATATGCATAGTAGCAGCACAAAAGACTGTGTGTCCTTTCAAATAAAATTTTTCAGTTGTGAGACAGCGCTCGTCCTGTGTGTTACGCGTTTCCTTGGTCCCAGTCTTTTGCGCTGCTACTATGTGTTCTTCGGGGCGCAGTCGCGGAATCGCCTGCTAGCACTGCTATTAGGAGAGGCTGATCGATAGGCTGTCACTGGTGGTGCTTTCCGACAATTTGCCCTTAACAGGAGGTCCCGATACAGTCTTCGAATTTGGGACCTCCTTTTGTATACTAAACACATGTAATATTCTTGTATTCGTATCAATAAAAAATCTGAATCTGAAAAAAAAGCAGTTGAATGTTTATTGAACTTACCCATTGCTATCGGTGTTTCGCTGGCATGGCAGAGTTTGCCGTGGATGAACCGACGTTCACGCATCGCCTCCATAACATCAAGGTCCAACCCTTTGTGGTAACTGTAGTAGTTTACCTGATAACGTGACACTGCAGGCTATAGTAGATTCCGCGCGACAAAGGTATCATTCATATTTACTTGCGCCACATTGAACCGTCAATGTCGTTGCCGTGTTCTGGCGCCTAACGCAGCAGTTTTCTTCTTCCCATCACGCTCAAAGAGCGGTCGGTGGGGAAAGGCCACCCACGAATACAGGTGACCGGCTCCCTATCCACTGCGCTATCGGCGCACACACGCTCGAGAAAGCTGCTATGCACGCGTTCATCGAGGCGTACTTTGGAACGCACATGTAATGGTGCTGCCATCCAGGATTCACTTTGCCTCTCCTGCATGGCGGAACCGTTCCAGGCAATGTGCGCCTGGATGCACGCGTGCTGAGCCGGACGAGACGAGAAGGCGCGTTCGTGCGGCATCATAGTCAAGAACAGTCACAGAAGTGAAAACATGTGCAGGGTGCGTGTATTCGTGTCCGTTTTCTTGTTCTGTGGTGCCATAGAATCCAGACAATATTGTGACTCTGACCGCCAGCCTCTCGGATAATGCGCCCGTGATGTGTGCAGGTCAGTCCCGGACTTCGCCTGCAATCGTTCCCTTGTGGCACTGATACTGAGAACGCCGTTTTTCGAAAAGGCCTGGCAGTTCAAGGCATGCCGTTTCCGGGGCATTGTCCACCTTCAGCATCTGGTGACCGAAGAAGAGCGCGAACATCGTCTTCGCGTCATGATGAACCCGTGGGAGGACCGCATGACTTACTGGGGCCTGAAGTTCCCGCAGTACATGACCAGCTGTGAGTAATGATCGTAATCATCCTAACAACAATAAACATCATTATGGCCACGCTCACATCAGGGCCTCTCCTATACTGCTCTGATTAAGGCAGTCTTGGGCCAACTGCCCCACCATGGTGGTCTATAGTGGTTATGGCACTCGGCTGCTGATCCGAAGGTCGCGTTATCGAACCCCGGCCGCGATGGTTGCATTTAGATGGAGGCGAAATGTAACCCCATGTGGTCGAATTTTCTGGAGGCCTCCACTACGGCGTCTCTAATAATCAGAACTGGTTTAGGGACGTTAAATATCACAATATCGCAACAAAATTGGGCCAACTGCGGCCATGTTGTCCCCGCATACTTCTTTTTATTACCCGTGCAACCTCTGTCTTCCCGTGGAATAGGGGATATGCATAATGCATTTCGATTCCGAAAAACTGAACGCATCGGCCATGTTCTTCGGCAATAGCATGGAAAGTTGGGCTAGTTGGAACATATGCATAGTAGCAGCGCAAAAGACTGTGTGTCCTTTCAAATAAAATTTTTCAGTTGTGAGACAGCGCTCGTCCTGTGTGTTACGCGTTTCCTTGGTCCCAGTCTTTCGCGCTGCTACTATGCATATGTTCTTCAGGGCGCAGTCGCTGAATCGCCTGCTAGCACTATCAGGAGAGGCTGATCGAGAGGCTGTCACTGGTGGTGCTTTCCGACAAAGAGAATGCAGAAGTTTCCTGCGGCGTCCAATATTAAAGGTCAATGGAGCTCAATGCGCTACTAAAAGTCGACGAGAACAGAGTAACAAAGTACTGCGCCCTAATGTATACCCACCTTTAGGGCAGCTGCTACGGGCGTTCAGCTTCCCAATTGCTCCTTTTTCGACACGCATTTCTGACATGACGCATGCGTTCGAAGAAATCCTTGGTTGCCGGGGAGGCCCGAGTGCAGAGTGACTAAGGTAATCTCGTATGGCAACAGAAATCCCACCATTTACCAATACGATTTACCAATCGATTTACCGATACATTATTGACCAATGCGATTAGCAACACGCGCCAGATATCGAAGCCACGTTGTTTATGAACGTCGCTAGCTGTGCTACTTTCCATCTATCATTTAGCCCGCCGTAGGCATGTCTATCCTTCGCAGTGGCATAAGGGACCGACAGCCAATTTTTCTGGTACCTGCTTTTATTAGTACAACTGAAAACGTATGCGATCACAGTGCCTAATCACCCAATGGTAACGCCGAAACGCCGCGAAACACATAAAAACTGAATTTTTTATCTGCGGCGACTACAGAGTCTTACAGGCACCATATAGTTGCAAACAGTGAGAGGTGAGCGCTATAGCGATTATTAGCCGGCAATGGAAAAAAAGGAAACTAGTGAAGCCCTAAATAGAAAGAAGTCCATGTTGTGTCTATCACGCCTATATATTTTATGCCTTGTGATCTCACTCGCGAATTCGCACTGCACACTCCGATACCGGCTTCGCAAACACGAGAGAAAAACGGCGCGCTCGTGCATCGCATCCCGCAGTGACTGTTCCACGGTTGCGCCGCAAAGGCAGCGCCGCTTCTCAGTGTCAACTCATTTGTTTTTTACCTAATGGGCAGCACAGAAATGAGCGGGGATGCTTAATAATATGCGTGCCCTAACTTTAACCACTAATTATGGTGCGTATAAAGCGTCCGACTACGCACACCAAACCGAAGACTCCATACAGCAGTACGAAGTCTCTACGGCTACGCTGGGCGACATACCCGTTTATTGCGATTTTCAAACGCAATTTAAACAATACAAATTCTACTCAAGCCCCATTAAGTATGCTTGAATCTGTCACCGTAATTCATGGGTTTTTTTCATTCCCGCCAGAATCTATCGCAGGTTCTGGTCAGTTGTCGGTCCCTTTAATGTTTTCTAGAAAGAAGCAAGGCATGGACACATCGGTTCTCCGAGAACGTCTCGTTAAAATTAGACTATGACGTTTGGAGTTTGTACGTGCGATCAGTATTGTTTCACCGCTGATACGCTAGTACACTCTAGACACGATACGCCTGTTAATGGGAGCTGACTGTCTGCTGAAATTATTAATGTATAAATACGTGTGTCAGGCGACGAAAACTTATTCCCAGTGTCGCCAGCTCCTCGCCTTTTTTCCTTAGTAAAGGGTGGAGGGGCGTGCGGTGGAATTGCTCAGTTGGTTCTTGAGAAAATGAGAAAGGTCACGCTCGACAAGGTTGCCTCAATCGCCATATCTCACTGCAGCTTTATTTTTCGAGGACGGCCATCATAGGGAGGAAAATACGGGACTTAGGAGGAACAACAGGATCTCCACGTCACCGTATACTTGAACGTGGGCCGCACATCAGCTTTACAAACGCTTTTAAACTTGTTTGCCTTAATTCTATGGCCACCAAGCAGCTGATGAGGGGAAACGAGGATCAGTTTGACCTATGCAATGTGATGCTGAGGATTCGAACCCACGGTCTGCTGCAGCTGGCAATGAGCGCGCCTATAGGCGTCTGAAGCTTGGGCGCAGATCACGTCAGAACTACCGATCGTATATATTCACATTAAGAACATCTAATAAACACACAGCACCGAGAAATGGAGCGCACATTTTTAAAGTTATGTAATCTTTGCGCACCATTGACGCGTTCAATACGTACGTACGTGATGTTTCTGATGATATATACAGAGTCTAGGTTTTATGAACGTTGATTCTGATTGATTTGTGGGGTATAACGTCCCAAAAACAGCTCTGTTTATGAGAGACGCCGTAGTGAAGGTCTCCGGAAATTTCGACCACCTGGGATCCTTTAATGCGCACTGCCATCGCACAACACACGGGCCTCAACACTTCCTCTCCATTGAAATGCAGCGCCGAGGCCGGGATTCGATCCCGTGACCTTCCGACTTGCCGCCGAGTGCCACAACCACTAGACCACCGTGGCGTGGCATGAACGTTGATTCTCGGTGCAGTGTCAGAAAACCTACATAGGTCGCATGCTTACTGTGCTAATAACGTGACACACATAACAGAACGCTGTGTCCCCTGAGCTCCACTTTCATATAGTTTGCGCTTTTTGCCACACCTAAGAACCCATTGTAAGGAACACTATACTGCAGTCTGCTGAGCCTTACTTTAAAGCGAAGCTTTGTACCTGTACCATCCAAGGGTTCTGTCGTGTCCGTCGTTGTAAGCAAAAAACGATCCCGACGAACCGCTCGCGCTCGCGCTCGGCGCGTGCCTCCCGGCCGGCTACCTCTCTCACTCTTCCATCTGCTGTCTTGTGAGAAAGGGAGAGAGACAGAGAGAGAGAGAGAGCGAAAGGCGCGCGTTGCCTATGGAAACGCTCTTTCTTCGATGAACGCTCGACCAGCTCGCAAAGAAGGAGAACGCGCCCTTACCCGCGAGAGACGAGCTTGAGGCAGGCAGCGTCTTCTAGCGAGCTTCAAAACAAGCTTCAAAGTGATGAGCCAACATGATGGATGATAAGGGCGGCGGGCAAACAACGGAAACAGGCTCGGCGCGGTCCGTAAGATTACGTTGCAGCTGTTGCAAAGCTTATGCAGCTGCTTGAAAGAGGGTTGACGTCATTCGAAACCCTTCCAGCCTAGTAACTGCTTCGGTTCATTTCTAGACTACCCCACTATGGGTAGACCACGGAAAGTAAAGACGGCAGAAGAAGAGCGTGAATATAAGGCTCGGCGGAAAGAACAAAATCGTCTCGCTCAACAGAGTCGTAGGCAAAACCCAGCAGCTCTCGCCGTCACCGTGAGGGTGGCGTAAAAAGCTTCGCTTTCCAACCACTTTCACAGGGTGGATTGGCGGGCAATTTTTTTTCGAAACCACCATTCAACTTTGCCTATATAATTCAATGATCCTGCCTTAACGAAAGGGAAGAGGTCAAGGGCTCGTTCTTTATTTGTTATAAACAACTTAATGAGCAAACAGACAATGAAGCCTAGGAAAGCATAGGGGAAGTTACTTGTGGTATTGTAATTGTGGAGAAAGTAGAAAGTAATTAAATTGGACGAAAAGACAAACCTGCCTTCGGTGGGAACCGAACCCACGACCTTCGGATGCCGGGTCCGATGCTCTACCAACTGAGCTACGAAGGCGGTCGTCCCCCCGTCCACTTTATTGTGTATTTATATAAAGTGGAATAAAGTGGTCGGGGGAGACGACCGCCTTCATAGCTCAGTTGGTAGAGCATCGGACCCGACATCCGAAGGTCGTGGGTTCGGTTCCCACCGAAGGCAGGTTTGTCTTTTCGTCCACTTTAATTCCTTTCTACTTTCTCCACAATTACAATACCACAAGTAACTTCCCCTATGCTTTCCTAGGCTTCATTGTCTGTTTGCTCATTAAGTTGATCCTGCCTTGTGTTTCGTCACTGGGTTATGTAGCAAGGAAATGCCATCAGGAATTCGTTACTGTTCTACAGACCTGCTGCGAATGTAGGGCTCTGCGTACGCCGTGTAAGGTTTCACTGGTAGTAAAGCATATCTCCAATAAATCTCTGATCTTTACAAGCTGTCCTGCCCCTTCGCATTTCTGGTTAAGCTTGTTTTGTTGTATTTATTCTACTGTTATGGATGGAGTTAACTTGTTCCTCCGTTGTTGTTCGCCCGCTCATCCCGCTGTCAGTGAAACGGTTGACAAGCTGCCGACCAGGGGACTGAAGGCGGGCTCCTTCACCGGCTGGCACCTTGAGGGAACGACGGCTCCGACATCTTGTTGTTAAAAACAACGTTTACTGATCAACCTTCTCACAATGCAATTCACCTGGTTTTGTACACTTCTCAAACAAAAGCACTCTCTCAGTCCAATCAGAATCGGAAAATGTCATTATCTCTCAAATTCTAATTGGCTGCCGTTGGGATGTGCTTCCTCACGCCCCTTCATCCAATGCCTTCATCTGTACCCGCCTCTCCCACGTCGATCGCCGGTGCGCCTCTCTCTCTCCTCTCTCTCGAAGTCTGGCGCCGGCCAGTCGTGGAAGCGTGCTGGGTGCCGGGATCTCAGGGCTGAGCCGACGGGTCGTCATCACGTGCCCGCCAGATTCCACGGTACACGCGTCGGGGTTTCCCCCGCGATGCTGCACGTGGCTTGCTTCCCAGACCACGGTCCATTGTCCGCTGGCCGCAGATCTCCGCAGAAGAAATCAGCCGTCACGCCGTCTTTGTGCAGTCCTGGCCACCGCAGGGGGTGCAGGAGTGCAGGTCGCCGCTGGGGGTGAGGAACGCTGCCCGTGCAAAATGGCGACCGTGAGGAGCCTTCGGGTTTCTGCTGCGTGCTCGTGCCCAACAGATAGGACGCACAATTCCTGTGGACCACTGCCTACTCCGTTATCGTCTCGGCTACTACATCGTTAGGACTATGCTCAGAGGCGTAGGTAGACTTTATTTAGGTGGGTTTGGCTTGTCCGATATCCCTTTACGTATACTCGTCCGCGTCATTATACCACCGTGATCCGCGAGAAAAAAAGGTACATTAGCTCAACTAAAAAAAAAAAAGACGCACCCATACTCTTTCCGTAAGTATGAAAACTGCATTATTCCATACAACTCTATTATATATGAGTGAGCTCACGCTTTTTTACAGACTGCCAAAACATTTTAAACTACTTTATAGAACAAGAAATATTCATTGAATGTACCAGCTCGACAGCGTTAAGAAGTTTTTTTTTTTGCATTTGATGACTATTACACATCTGTGGAAAACTGTACTTTCAGTTTTACATATGTCTATGTATATATATGCATAAACTCCTGTAGGGGCCTATGTCACTGCTTTCGTCATGAATTATTTTGCGCGCCATTGGCGTGCGACAAATTTCGCTGCTCATGCTTGCCGCACAGCCGAACCGGACGGCGCCTCGGAAGAAGAAGCTGTAGTCAGCGAAATGGACGAGTACGAGGTTGTCGTGCGCAACTGCCTTGGGTCTCACAAGCTCTTGATGAACGCCACAATGAAAGCGGTGGACCCGAGATTCGAACCCGGCTCGACCAAAGGATACGTGGTGTTCCGGACGAACCGAGTACTTGCTACCCATAAGCAGCGGTTCATCTTTGAGAGGTGGGTTCCCGACATTCCCAAAAGGTCTTCCTACACTGTAGCAGCGTATAATTGTAGTGATGATGGTTTCTGGTGTTGTGCGTTCCGGAACCACTATACGACTACGAGAGCCCCCTAGCGGAGGGCTGCAGAAGTTTCGGCCACCGAGGGTTCATTAACATTGATTGACATCGCACAAGCGCAGAAATTATTCATTCATTCATTTATTCTTTATATCTCAAAGGCCCCATAAGGGACATTACATGAAGGGTGGCCGACCAAATTGGCAGGCGTACAAACTGGCACAATTTCCGGAACCTCTGACGTACCAGGGGCGAACCCAGTGTGGTATCAAAGGGGTGGCCCTCCCAGCACTTTGACACACGAAGAGACCAAACAGAAAAGTAGCAGAAGCGGATGTGTGTATTAGGGGGACTTGTGTGTATATGTGGGGTGGGGGGTGGGAGGGGTTGCGCTGCGAGGGAACCACGCAAATACTCATTTTTCCCTCTTATAGCGTGCATATATTTCATGGCTCAGCATATGCCTTTGGGGTGGCCCTAGCTCCGGGGCAACCCCTCTGAATCAGCCAGTGGGAAATATATAGTTTATTATTAACGCTCTCAAAAAAGCCACGACAGAACGATCGATGATGCACGCAGACATGCAGTACAGGACATGGCGCAAGAGAAATTGATAACATATGGCCGCACACCGTACGGCCTCTCGACCTTTTTATACATGCGGTCTGTGTGCATGATTGATCGCCGAGAGCATGCTCTAACAAAGGTTTAGTGGCGAGTCGGCGCATGTGTTGGTCTTTACCTCGCCTGTATACATCGATTTTTGTCGCATTTGTTTATTACTTCAAAACAGAGGCCCTATGGATGTGTGTAGGCTTGCTCATGGTGTGGAAGACATTCAGTGCTTTAGATAGGCATGCCATACTTTGAGAGAAATGCTCAGACATGTGGCAACACTAAAGTTTCCATCTCACTATGTAAACGATCCAGAATTCACTCGTTGTCTTTCACGTTCATTTCTCGCTCTTTGCGCAGCCACAAGCTGTTGGAGTGGTGGGCCTACTCGGTGCCTATCGGCGTCCCACGCGTAATGTGTGGTTTCCGCGATGACAGTGGCCTCGTGCGGACTGTCGAGGAGTTTCAGGTGCAGAAGATACCGGAGAGAGCCAAGGTCAGTGGCTTACCCTTCGGAATTTGCACCACTCGGCTGCTTCCATCGTATCAACGCGTTGAGTCGGCTGCAATGCAAAACGCGAGAACACGGCCGCTCCTTTACGATTGTGACTTGCTGCTCGCTGCCTTCTCGCTCGTTTGAACTTGTGAAGTGTCAATTTCGATGGAAAATTGTGAGGGCTCTTCACCATTTCGTAGCGGCACCTGGAGTGTGGCTGCTATATAGGACGCGACACGGAGCGGTACGTTTGGTTCCGAGTTCGTTCCCTGCCGCTGAATCCACGCTACGACGGATGCAGTGGAAAGACGGAAACTGGCGCGAATCACCATCCATAGTTTGGATCTAGAGGCCGCCTGCATTTTTGCTTGTGATGAAAGCGCAATAATGAATCCTTTATGTGGTGTTATCATTGTTGTAGCGTCGCAGCCAATGGCGCCGTCAGCGCAAGGACAAAGGCGCTGACGTGCTTTTGTCCCTGTGCACAAACAGTTCTCACTCGGCTCTCTGTTTATGCTGTTCATCCAAGGTGAGGGTTGCGGCGTACACGGGATTCCAGACGCCGTGGCCAGTAGCCCTGTAGCGGCGTATGTTTGAGAACGAAACCGAAACTCAATAAAATAACAACACATCGTGTACGCTCTTGCGCGAATACAGAAGATAAATTATACAATGCTTAGTTGCAGGAAGAATGAACATTGTACAGTGTCAAGGTGCTGAAAGATATGAGATGCAAAGTAGATTAACAGTATTAATTCTTCGGCATTGAATGGCAAAGTGGCACACAGTCGTTCACGTAGAAATTGTAGAAAAATATAACATCAGTATACAACAGTTGGTACAACTATGTGTTTAAGAATGTATTTATTAGGGCGGTATGATGTTTGACTGGAAAAAATATGCCTTTAGTATTTCTTTTGCAGTGAGTCATGGAGGAAGTACTTTATCATATGGTGTTCTATGTACGCTCGAAATATAAAAGGACAAAGCTTCAAGAATAAATTGAGTATATACGAAACCAAAAGAGAGGAAATGAGTATTTATTCTAGATAGTCATTGAACCTTGCCGGCCTTCTTCGGCGGCATATGGGACGAGGGAGGGAAACAGGTGGACCGTTCACTGATGGAGTCTGTGATGGCTTATGCGTGAGCGAATGCGAAGTCTTCGAGGTCTCATTCCCACTAGTCAACCCCCTCCCCCCTCCCTCCTTGAAGAGAAGCATTGGGGCTAGGCACAAAGGCCGGTTGTGGTGAAGGTGCCTGTAACTGAGTTGAAGGCAGGCGAACTAAAAAGAGCCAGGCCTGCGCGGAACCGCAGGACAGTGAGAGCGTAAGTTTGAGGAGCGACCTTTTTAGGTGCCATTTTATATGCTTGAGGAAACTAGTGCAAGTAGATGTGGTAGGTATCCCCTGCTCCATAACTCTTATCATTGCGCCAAGCAGGGAAGTACCCACTACACCATTACTGCGGTATTGTGCCGTGCAATCTGTATAACTGCACACCTTAGAGAGTCTCTTGAAGTCGTTTTCACGAGAACGAACCAAACTCTCGGCCTGGCGTCGACGGCGAGCTGCGGTTTGGGCTTTTCTCTGCACAGCTGTCTATTGTGCCCGACGTTGCCTTGCTGCAGCCACGCGCGTAGCTCTGAGATTCGCTTCTTCAGCAGCGGTACGCACCTTACGAGAAGGCGCCATCAGATCTATCGAAGAGCCAAGTCAGGTTGCTGTCGGGGCTGCGCATGTCGCCTGCCGCGCGATGCATGGCACGATACGACAAAACTGCTTCAAAGGGCAGCGCTTTGCAATATTGATGACGGAAATGTTGAAGAAGATTGTTTCTTAATGATGATATTGATGATGACTCTGTAATGGGTTCAGAGCTATAAATCATGCAGTCCTGTGTTCTTTCAAATGATTCCTCGAACACGTTGTGCAATCCACTTTCCCCGACGTGTGGTCGCGTATTATTATTCTGCCACGTAACATTATATTTGTTAATGCGATTCCTCGGCAGGCATTATACCTGTCTAGGTCTTTTAGCGTAGAGTTTTCAAGTACAGGTGTTATTACTACAGGTGTATCATGAGGCCTTGGGAGTTGGGTACCTACCTGCTACAGTGTATGAAGGGCACACTGTCCTCATAGCCAAAAGCAACGAGGAAAATAAATTGCAAAAGGTCGATGGATATAGGCCCATTTCTCTGTGCAGTGTGGATTATAAAATTTTTGCAAAGGTTTTGGCGAACCGTTTACAATTCGTGATAAGGTCTGTGGTAGGTCAACACCAAACATGTGGCATACGAGGCCGATCCATTCAGACAAGCATCCATGTTGCGAGATCAGTGCTAGAGTGTGTAACAGAGGGTGATGGGCAAGTTGCGATGGCATAGGTGGATCTGGCTAAGGCATTCGACAGGGTGAATCATTCGTTCCTTTTTAGTATACTAAACCATATAAATATCGGATCCCAGCTGCTGAAAGGCATCAAAATATGTTATGCTAATGGCCCAATGAGGCTAATAGTGAATGCTTCGCTCTCTGATCCGATTAGGCTCCTGTCTTCAGTAAGACAAGGATGTGTTTTGTCACCTCTTGTTTTGCCTATATTTAGAACCATTTTGTATGAGCATTCTGAAAGAACAAAATTTTCAACGGTTTAAATTGCCGGTCATATGAGATTCGGGTTCTTGCATACGTAGATGACGTGGCCTTTTTCTGTGGTGATAAAATGAGTGTAAGAACTGCTCTTACAATTACAGAAGATTTTTGTGCGGCTTCTTGAGCCAGTGCTAACTTTGAAAAAAGCTCAGGCTTTTGGTGTGGACTATGGGCCAGAACGCCGTCACACTATGCAGGAATTGAGTGGAAAAAATACATACGCTATTTAGGTGTCCCTCTCTCACAGTATAGGAACAGCAACAGTCACTGGTCGGGAGAAGTTAAGAGGCTACAAAGCAAAGCAAACTCATGGCAAGGGCGCAATTTGCCAATGTTTAGTCTGCTGAAGTTTGCAATGTCTTTTTAGTTTGACGTCTCATGTATGTGCTCCAAATACTGCACTTCTCACGACTCCGCATTCAAGCACGGCACCGTCTATTGGCAACATTTATTTGGAGCTCCAGTTGTGAATCCATGAGGCGCTAGAATCTCTTCGTCCCACTTGAATGGGGTTGCCTCGGATTAGTCCATCTCTTTGTTAGGCAAATTGTTTCTCGACTGTTTTTCTTTCCTGAAAGCGACCATCCATTTTTGCGCGAAATCCTACAGGTCCGATTAGTTCAGCACCTTCCTAATATAGTAGTTTCATCAGATGTCGTAGGTACTTCACAAGCTCTTTGGGGCTTCCTCAAGTAAGTTGTAGACTCATTCCTTTTCCTGAAAGTTAGATTTAGCCTAGAGTATATTTTCACCGCGAGCCGAAAAGCGATTTTTGTTGCACTGGTGGACTCGATTTTCCCAGATCCTTTATATCGGACACCTTATTTAAGTCGGCCTTATAAAAATGT
Source organism: Hyalomma asiaticum (assembly GCA_013339685.2). Lineage (NCBI taxonomy): Eukaryota > Metazoa > Arthropoda > Arachnida > Ixodida > Ixodidae > Hyalomma > Hyalomma asiaticum. Next base: position 37,837,312 of record CM023486.1, read on the forward strand.
ACTTAGAAGGGTTTCGAAAGTCTGTATACCTCCCGGTGTCAAAACATTTCTCTTTAAACTGCATTCGGAAACACTTCCTGCTAAAGCCTGGTTGAACGCGAAGGGCTGCTTCGTGCCGTGGTCCATGAACTGTCGACTCTGAACAAGCGCAGGAACAATTCATCACTGTTTTATTGACTGCACGGATGCAATATTCTTTTGGGACATTCTCCAGCGAACTCTTAAGAAGGACATGGATATCAGTCCTTACTCAATTCGATTTCCACCGTTCAAAACAATTGCCGGTCCTCCCTATGACATGTTCATAGTGCTTGGCTTATACAGCCTATGGAGATCGAGACTGTGCGATCGCCATGCGGAAAACCCACGTTCCACAAGATCATTCTGCCGTGAAACAATAGCCTACGTAAGAAGTGTGTATGCGGCTCAAGAGTCGCCGCCTGAATGGATGCACTTGTTCGACGCATATGTGTGTTTGCCTGATTTTTGAGTGTGGAGACGTTCTCTTCCTGATTTTTAACTTCAGTTGTCATTTCCATGTAGTAAAGTGGTAGAATGTTCGACTGCCACGCAGAGGGTGTGGGTTCGAATCCACGCAGAGGGCGTGGTTTGAATCCTCCTCGGTGCTGGTTATTTTTCCTAAAATTTGCGCGATAGAGGTTACGGACAGCGGTGGCGGCGGACAACTACGGCGCCAAAAACGGCCCTTGTTGTGATCTCATAACAGCTTACGCTGTAAAATAGGCGGTCTAATAGCGGACATGGCTGTGCTATGTCACTAGAACAGCTAGGTAAAGGAGGACCTAAGTTCCGCAGTGCACCTCTATTTGGCTCTGCACTGATGATTACGAGCTTAGAAGCTACGCCCTGTGTGTTACAACGTCTATCTTGTGTCCTTGTCAATTTTGCGCAACGTTACACCCACTAATGGCAAACCAACAGGCCCAAATAGCAACCTTGGTGAAGCTTAGAAGCATTGCAGAATTTGCCATCGCTGAGGCGGAAGGAATTTCGTCCGACATGGCCGCGGATTTAAATGGACCCCTGTATTTAGTCTGCTTTCCTGGAAAGTGTACCTAAACTCTGAGTCAGACCTATAGTTTAGTAGGTGGTTTCGCTTCACGTCAAGAATCTACGCATTGCTTAGCTTGCTTGCTGTCTGTGGAACGCTTGGGTTCTGATAGGATGCAAAGCAGAAGGTTTCGGAGCAGAAGGAGCAGCATGTTTCCTGTGTAACCCTGTAATCTCAATACCAGAACATGGCTGGCGATTATGGAGAAGTGTCGGAGGAACCCAGTCGGAAGCACACACACGTTCGATGACACATGATTTCTCCAGGCGGGAAAGTTCATCCGACACTTGTTCACGAAGTAGACTGCCAGGCTCGGCAGCGGCAAGGCTGCACGCCACGGTAACGTTTGTCTTCGCGCCCGTAGCTGTTCACCCGGCCAGGATCCTGGGTAGAGGGATGAATTTGGATGGCGCATCGGAAGGAAGACTGGAAGTTGCAGGACAATATGGCGCTGTGGATATTAAACGCGAATCATTTCTTAGCGAACATCGGCGACATTGAGCGTATCTATCTATCTATCTATCTATCTATCTATCTATCTATCTATCTATCTATCTATCTATCTATCTATCTATCTATCTATCTATCTATCTATCTATCTATCTATCTATCCGCCTACGATTTTGTGCTCTCCTGGCTGTTTGGCTAATGGGATGCTTACGAAAATTGGTATGCCACTACAAGACTGCTTGGCGAACATAAATGACAGGTCATAACATGAAAATCATGACATGCATGTCATGAGCGACATGATTTACATGCCACGCGTTTCATTAATGGGATGTATACGAAAATTGGTATGCCACAACATGACTGCATGACGAACAAATGACAGGTCATAACACGAAAATCATGATATGTATGTCATGAGCGGCATGATTTACATGCCACGGTCCTAGCGCTATACTGCCGTTTCGTTAATGGGATGCATACGAAAATTGGTTTGGCACAACAAGACTGCATGACCATCATAAATGACAGGTCATAGCATGAAAATCCTGATATGCATATCATGAGCGGCACGATTTACATGCCACGCGTTTCGTTAATGGGATGTATACCAAAATTGCTATGGCACAACGCGACTGCATGACGAAGTAAATGACAGTTTATAACGTTAGAATCATGACATGCGTGTATGAGCGGCATGGTTTACATGCCACAGTCATGGTGCTCTTGCGGCCGTTTCGTTAACTTCATATGTACCAAACTCCGTATAGCGAGACAACAATGCAAATCCATTTTACGTTCCTGATGCGTGCTTCGCATTTCCTTGATTCCCACTGCACGTGGGATCTGCTAATTTTTTATGCAAAGAGCCTTTATGGCATCCATGCCGGGAAGTGGTGGACCCTCCGTCGTCACGTAGAAGGTGACAGGAGCCGTGGTATTTGAACATTTAACTTTATTTCCAACGAAAAAATTGGCGGTTCCACCAGGCAAAAAGCCATCGAAAAGACAGCTTGAGAGGACCTGGGGACCGTACAGGTAGCAGCAATAGTACAGTTATTGCTGTATCGTTGTACCAGACGGTCGCGGGGAAGTAGCCATCGTTGGGGATGCAAGTTTTTGAGTAATTCTTTTGGACGGTGTGCGATCGCAGGAGTCGAGTCCCCGGAAAATAGTGCTTGAAATCTTATATGTTCACAAGCGACACCGTCGCGCCCGTGCCGACTAAGAAGGGGATGGGAACTTGGCGCACTTGCACAAAATTCGAAATGGCGAGGTCCAATTCGGACATTCAGCTATGTTCACAATTGTGACGGTGACTGTGACTGCTGTGTCCGCAACTTGGGCGACGCCTTCGTTGGCCGTTCTGATTAAACGGCAAACGGCTCGGATATGTCCCCGTTTCCCGCAAGCGGAACAATTATGCCCACTTGAGCGCTGGACAGGTCCGAAAGTTGGCAAAATGTTGTGCTGATCCGCATCTATAGCATGAAGCGGATTCCGGCCGGCTTGTGTTGCTTTGCCTTGCGGACTGCTGCGTGGTGCAGACGAGTCATGATCATGTTGGCGGCGGCCATGTTGGTATCTTGGAAGTTTACCGGGGAGGCCGGGTGTTTGCGTTGAAGTGGCTCGGCGGCCATCTTACGAAGCAGTGTGTTGTACACGGATCCTCTCCACCTGGGTGTCGGCGTATTCGCGCAACTCATGTTCAGTGCGCTTTTGGTCTTTGGAATCTGCATTGCCTGTTGCAAAGTGAGCGTAAAGCCTAGCTGTAGAAAAGAGCCTCTCACGTGCGGTGCTGTAATCCCGCTGAATAACTGGTCCCGAACCACGGAGTTCACTGAAGCCCCGAAGTCACCTTGCTGGCCATGACTTGGAATGCAGCAATGGAATCAGTGATAGATCCGCCTGGAAGTTCCTTCTGATTCTAGAAATGGTGTCGTTCGTGTACCTCGTTGCTGCAGGGCAGTGTTGAAATTATTGTCGGGTGGAATCAACGTAGCGACCGAAACATCGGAGACGGGCGGTGCCACAAGATGCTCGTTTGTCGCGGCAGAAAAACCGGAGATAAGACGACGGACATCTCGAAAGCCAGAAACGAGCCAGGCTCTGGTAATCACTTCAACGTTACCTCAGCAGGAGGCGACGACATACCTTCACCCGAAGGAGTCCTTCTGCCTTCCAGTGGGGTCCGGCTGCAAGAAGGGTCGCTTCGGCGACGTCACCAGTTAAAAGGGCGGTCCGCTACCTGCTCCCCCTTCGGGCCTTCAACATTGGATAGACGGAGAAACTTGAACTGAGTCGTCCCTAGAAGACGTCATAGGGCGACGCGGACTATTTAACCACGTGGAGAACTGACTCTGCTTTCGCATTCGGCATTCAGCTAACCAACATGTAAGTAAACCTTGTAAATATTTCTCACTCCCAACGCTCCTGGTGCTCTTCGCCCCATGGACTCCTGGCCTGAAGGCGACACGAGCCCACGACAGTAGCCCGCGTGCATCTTCCTCCGTGCCCCCCTCGGTAGTTGCACCGCTCTCCGCCTGTACCTGTGCCTCCTGAAGGATCAAGTATATGTGTAAGCCTTCAACCGCAAGGGCATTAAGTGGCAGCTTCTTTTGCAGGGCTGGTCGGGCAGCGTTTCCAGGGGCAACATCGACGTAAGCTTGGCAATACCGGCGCGACTTTATCCGGCTGGTAGGGGCAGGTGCCGGAGTTTGAAGAAATGATGGCGGAGGGGTAGATGAAGGCATCATGCTGAAGCCGGGGGACGCTGAAGAATCGCAGTTACCAGTACGCGGAGGCGAGTTACGGCTGTCCAGAAGCAGGGTGGTGCCGGAGTACGTATACGGCGTAGTATAGGGTGTGGCCGCAGCAATGGGCGATTAAACTTTTTAATCGATGAACGAGCAATCGTTCATCGATTTTGCCTTTAATCGATTAACTGCTTTTGATGCAAGGTTTTTAAATAATCGATATTTTGGTCAAGGCTTGAAAAACGAAGATATCTTATTGTGTAAGCGTTAGCTGGTTCTTTAGTTGATTGATTTCGGGGGTTTACGTCGCAAAACCATCTATGATTATGAAAGACGCCGTAGTGGAGGGCTCCCGAAATTTTCACCACCTGGGTTCTTTAAAGTGCACTGACATCGCACTGTGCATCAACATTTCTCCTCCTTCGAAATGCAGTCGCCGCGGCTAGGATTGGTTCTTTAGTTGGAGCCCTAGTTGCAACCACTGATCTAGCATAATCGCTCACCCTTAAATATTCAACGAAACGCATATCATGATTCGTGGGAAAGTGCCACATTTAGCTTCAAAGGCTTACATAAATGGCGGGTGGAGTAACAAAGTAAGAAAACCAAGCTGCACTCTCTGGAAGGATATAACACACAGCGCAGTGTTGTTGTAGATCAATTTTGTCTGTAGCACAACAAGCGAGGAACCTTCCCTCGTTGGATAGACGTATATGACCAACCAATATCCGCTCAATATACTTTTATGCACGAGCTCTTAAATATGGCGAAGATACCCAATGTTAAAGCATATTTACCCAGGACCCTGCGAATTTGAGATACTGTGAATATGTGGTGAATATATTCGCTTCATCTGTGAGCGCAGTAACAACGGGTGTGTACTCAAGAAGGACTGTAGTTACCATCTCTATATAAACGTGTAATAATATCAAACAAAGGAATGTCTTGCGTAATAGAACTTTATCTTACTTGAAAACTGACTTGATTTTAACACTGACACAAGGATGGATGTCTGTTGGTTAAATAGTGATAGAATCCATTACCTGGGGAACTGGTTGGTATCTGCGTGAGGTCACCTTGTATACCGCAAGACAGCACGCGACTCCCTCGTGTATTTCGCGAAATGTTCACTGGTTAACACGATAGAAGCGAGGAGGGCAAAAGCTCTTTTTTGCAGCAACAATGAGAGACTGTAAAAAACGAAATGTGTCAGTACTCTTTAACCCCGTAGCCCGTCCACTTTCCCGCTCAAACTCAAGGAGGGTCTCTGCGGATTTCCGCAGAACAAATGAGTTCTGCGGGTTTTCGCAGAACTCATTTGCCAAACTCAAGGAAGGTCTCTCTTAACACCCCTCTCCTCGAAGTCGGCGCTCTCCAGTGCTGTAAATCTGTCAAGGCGATCCACGTAGCTGCTTGGCATGATCACTGGTATGATCACGCTGTCTTGGTATGATCACCTTCGGTTCGAAAGGGAGCAGAGTGGTGAGCACGGTGGAAAATGGAAAGAGGAAAAGAAGACGTAAATTTTCAACATAACGGGGATCTGCATTGCTGTAGGCAAGTTCAGTTACGCCTGCACGGGGAAAGGATGTCTTCAGCGTCGGGGTCGTTCTACTGTACCCAGGAACGCATGCATATGCTATGGGGAGTGGCGAAAGAAGAGGTGCGGCGCTTGACTTATGCGTCTCGTCATCGTTTTACAACCCCGTGCTATTATGCCAAGCAGGCGATTAAAACAAAAAAAAGGAGGGGGGGGGCGGTGGTCTGATCGATGGATCGAATAGTTTCGATTAAGTCGATGAAATGAAAAGTAGAAATCGATGACGATTAATCGTGTTGCGGGATCCTTGTTATCGATTAATCATGCATTAATTTTACAATCCTTGCCGCAGACGATGTGCAAGTAGTAGCGCGTTGGCGCCGAACAGTGCGGACTGCAATAGTGAAAAGTATGCGGCCGGTGAACGAGTGAAAGATCGGCGTAAGGTGCCGGTAAGTAGTACGTCAGTCTCAGTTGTGGGTCATCTCGTCGCCGCCCAAGGCGCCGTCAGGCCAGGGTCAAAAGGCGGTTCAGCGCCGGAAAGAAAGTGTGACCAGGCCAGCAGCCTAGTGAACACTGTTTTTAGGGAGAGGGGAGCGGGGTACACGAGATTCCGGACGCCGTGGCCAGTGGCCCTCTAACGGCGTAGGTTTGAGAACGAAACATAAACTGAGTAAGAGAACAGCACAATTATAATGATTATTCACGCAGTAAAAAAAAAAAATCTTACATCATCAGCAGCGCTGAATGGGCATCACTGCTGCGCCTACATGGCATACAGAGTAAATAAACCCACTGACCCTGCAGTTCTAATGATGGTGCTTGTGTAACCGTAACTGCATTTCTAATGTGTGATAAGCACTATATCACAGCAATGCATATGTTCTGCTACTCTTAGTTATGCTTTTGTGCAACTTTGCTCCATCCCGTAGGACTACGTCAATGGGACACTTATGATGGCACATAACCGCTCCCTATAGTGCGTTTTTGTTCAACAGAACAGACGTCCGTGTTATTGAATAACGTTAGTGCCAACGTTAAGTGGTAGCATGAGCTATGATTCAGTCGGCATGGTACTGTCGACATTACTGGTTTGCCCGCGGTAAGCATGCATAGGAGTGGATACTCATGCGCTTTGCACAACGACCTTGTTTCTGCTCGTTACTGTTGGCTGAATGCCAATCAATTCGTCATAGGCAATTTCCCCGCCGGCTGCTTCACTTGACACCGATTCCTACAATGCGTGGGATCTGAAGCACTTATTCCACCGGTATTTTGCTCGCCATGTCAGTTGCGCATGCTGGACTGCAACAATACAATGATCTAATTCACTCTTTTGTCTCTTGCAGGGTATATGGTCGGATGAGGTGTGCCTAAGATTCTGCGACCAGGTGCTCTGGTTCGTAAAAGAACACGTTCAAGAGGACGATGGGAGGTCAGTGATATGTGTTGCACGCCCGCCCGGGACAAAGGTTCTTGTCTCACAACAGCGGTGTAGATAGTGCTGCCCCTGACTGCCGTAAATTCTGAGATTTTGTTGGTAGAGTTTCCAGGTCAACCAATCCTGAGTACAGAGCTACAGCGCGTACTGCCTAAGGTACCCACAAAAAGTGCAATGTTTGAAAAGTCGTGAGCCGTTCACTCTGTGAAACTGAATGACCAGCGAATCTGAGCACATGACAAAGAAGTGACGTGGCGAAGGGAAATTTGGTGTCAGAAGTCAGGTTGTGCACGTATCCATCAACGTACTATGCACAACAGCACTTCAAAACTAGCGCCATCGCCCAGCCAGACTCAGAGAGCACCGTACCCGCTATAGCGTCCGTGCCCAACAGACTTGCGCCGAGTCGTGTTAGACCCAGTGACGCCCGTCTTCTTTGCTGCGCAGCGTTTTCTTATTCTCTCGTAACGAAAGCGTGTTCGCAGTTGTTTGCCGTTACCTAATGACAGATACTTACTCTCAGTGCCGCGCTAAGTGAACAGTGTCCTCCCAGCGCTCCCAGTGCGCTGGAAGACAGCGCGCAGTAAACCAAGAGCCCACCAGTGCTCTGTAAAAAGCTGGTACAAACTTACAAACTGTACAGTGTCTGCCAGTGGCTCCCATTGCGCTGGCATGCACTGGGACATACTGGGTCACGCTGCTTTTTCAACGACAGCATAATATACCAAACTGTGCTGCGCTACACCTTTAGTACGGCAACGTTTAGTTCATTTTATAGGTACACAAAAATGTGAAAATATGCTCCTTTACTAAAGGTTAAAGCACTTTTAACCTTCGTAGTAAAGAAGCAAATTTACGCAAAAATGTGAAAATATACTCTTTTACTGAAGGTTAAATACTTTAACCTTTAGTAAAAGGCTAAGAGTGTATACGAAATGCATCCTCGTTTACGTACAGTAGCGGGCTGAGGGCACGGACGCTGAGAAGGAAGTGCGCGTGCAAATGCCGTGTATTTCATAGAAGTACGACGCACATATCTCACATGTTTCATGATAATTTTTGTCCGGACCAGACATACTACGCTCGGCATAAAGAGCTCCGCTCGTACAAAAAAAAAAAAAGGAAAAAGAGCCGCTCGTGTATTTAATTTAGGTGTACACTAAAGAACCCCAGGTGGTCAAATGCTGCGCAGCCACTCTCTACAAAGCGTGTCTCTATGATGTCTGGTTTTGGCACACGGAACCCCAACAGTTAATAATGTGGTCTGGTCTATATTTTTCAGAGCCCTAAGAAGAGTTTTCGCTACCTTGTAATCTATTAACACGCAGGACCGTGTACCATTTCGAGTACCAGCCGTCTCTTGGAAAAATTGTGTGCACCCGCCTTGCCGATCCCGAGGAATGTGCCATCCTCCCGAACTGGTACCTGCTGGGATTCAACCCCACTCTGTGACCACCTACATTGCACGACAGGAAAGGCGTGTGCTCCTGTAGTCGGTACCCTAACGTTGCTGCAAGAGGGGCCTGCTTGGGGCCCCCTGTTTATTGTGCAGGCCGTGTATCTTCGTGAATCCTCATGTATCTCATGTATCCTCTCTTGTGTGCAGGCCGTGTATCTTTTGTGAAGGCCGCGTAATCACTCTGACATTGGGAAAAATAAAGCATTTGACGTATGTGTGCTGCCGCAAAAGAAGTGACTGTCAGTCATGGGCACTCACCTCTAGGTGCTTGTGAATGTCATATTATGTTGTTTTTTTGGTAGAGGCAAGGTGTGTCGTGAGCACATAAACTTCAACAAACCTACATTGGATAACGAAGTGTATCAGATGTGTGATATATGCAGAATAGTAAATTTGGACTCACGTTCCTTAGAGGGACTATTGATTAGTGTATGGATCTTTAGCCTATTTATTTGAAGCCCGTGTGAAGACCTTTTCGTATAGGTCCCTTGAAGACCCGTGATGTTGCTAAGACATTCTGCCGTCGTTTTTGATTCTGATTTCGTACACACCGAAAAACATGGAAAGAAGTGACGTGGCGAAGGGAAATTTGGTGTCAGAAGTCAGGTTGTGCACGTATCCATCAACGTACTATGCACAACAGCACTGCAAAAGTAGCGCCATCGCCCAGCCAGACTCAGAGACCACCGTCCCCGCTATAGCGTCCGCGCCCAACAGATTTGCGCCGAGTCGAATTAGACCCAGTGACGCCCCTCTTCCTTGCTGCGCAGCGTTTTCTTATTCTCTCGTAACGAAAGCGTGTTCGCCATTGTTTGCCGTTACCTAATGACAGATACTTACTCTCAGTGCCGCGCTAAGCGAACAGTGTCCTCCCAGCGCTCCCAGTGCACTGGAAGACAGCGCGCAGCAAACCAAGTGCCCGCCAGTGCTCTGTAAAAAGCTGGTACAAACTGTACAGTGTCTGCCGCAGTGGCTCCCATTGCGCTGGCATGCACTGGGACATACTGGGTCACGCTGCTTTTTTCACGAGAGCATAATATACCAAACTGTGCTGCGCTACACCTTTAGCACGGCCACGTTTAGTTCATTTTATAGGTACACAAAAATGTGAAAATATGCTTCTTTACTAAAGGTTAAAGCGCTTTTAACCTTCATAGTAAAGAAGCAAATTTACGCAAAAATGTGAAAATATACTCCTTTACTGAAGGTTAAAACACTTTAACCTTTAGTAAAGGAGCATATTTTCGCCTTTTTGTGTACCTATACAATAATCTAAAGGTTACCGTGCTAAGAGTGTGTACGAAACGCATCCTCCTTTACGTGGTAGTGGGCTGAGGGCACGGACGCTGAGAAGGAAGTGCGCGTGCAAGCGCCGTGCATTTCATAGAAGTACGACGCACATATCTCACATGTTGCATGATAATTTTTGTCCGGACCAGACACACTACGCTCGGCATAAAGAGATCCGCTCGTACAAAAAAAAAAAAAAAAGGGAAAAAGAGCCGCTCGTGTATTTAGATTTAGGTGTATACTAAAGAACCCCAGGTGGTCAAATGCTGCGCAGCCACTCTCTACAAAGCGTGTCTCTATGATGTCTGGTTTTGGCACACGGAACCCCAACAGTTAATAATGTGGTCTGGTCTATATTTTTCAGAGCCCTAAGAAGAGTTTTCGCTACCTTGTAATCTATTAACACGCAGGACCGTGTACCATTTCGAGTACCAGCCGTCTCTTGGAAAAATTGTGTGCACCCGCCTTGCCGATCCCGAGGAATGTGCCATCCTCCCGAACTGGTACCTGCTGGGATTCAACCCCACTCTGTGACCACCTACATTGCACGACAGGAAAGGCGTGTGCTCCTGTAGTCGGTACCCTAACGTTGCTGCAAGAGGGGCCTGCTTGGGGCCCTCTGTTTATTGTGCAGGCCGTGTATCTTCGTGAATCCTCATGTATCTCATGTATCCTCTCTTGTGTGCAGGCCGTGTATCTTTTGTGAAGGCCGCGTAATCACTCTGACATTGGGAAAAATAAAGCATTTGACGTATGTGTGCTGCCGCAAAAGAAGTGACTGTCAGTCATGGGCACTCACCTCTAGGTGCTTGTGAATGTCATATTACGTTTTTTTTTTTTTTTTTGGTAGAGGCAAGGTGTGTCGTGAGCACGTAAACTTCAAGAAACCGACATCGAGAACGAAGTGTATCAGATGCGTGATATATGCAAAATAGTAAATTTGGACTCACGTTCTTTAGCGGGGCTATTGATTAGTGTATGGATCTTTAGCCTATGTATTTGAAGCCCTGTCAAGACCTTTTCGGTATAGGTCTTTGAGGAACCTGATGTTGCTAAGACATTCTCCGTCAGTTTTGATTCTGATTTCGTGCACACCGAAAAACATTGGAGAGGTTATGTTTCCCAGTGTGACGTCTTTCTTGGCGTCTTTCTTTATTTTTTTCTTGTGAAGTAGATTTACTGTACGTGCTAATTATTGTCTGCACATATCTCTCCGAAACCGCTTGACAAGCGCATTGCCATGCGTACTGCTACTATTTCTTCTGAGTCCGTAGCACTTCTTTGTGGTCTATAGAAGCAATAAACGCTGAACAGAAAGAAAACGCTGAGTTAGAAGTCTATGGCCTGTGTTCTGGAGCATGCCCGCCTGTACATCTTTTCAATCCCACATAAATGAGCTTAAAATACTAAAATGAGCTTAAATGAGCTTGAAATACGAAACGGGAATATAATTTACGCACTTTGCATTTCCGTTAAATTTTATGTAAGGCACCATAAGAGTGCTTTTTTTGTGCTGCTCTTGCACCTCAACGGACGTTTCTGCGTGGCACGATGTGGAAGTATTTCTGGTAGAATGGGTGGGCATAAATTCGGTAGAATCAGTTTGCTTTGGCTTGAATGGCAGTATTTTAAGCAGAATGGGTGTATCTGGGCACTCAAGCTCACTCCTTTGCTGGCAGATACCGAGGTACTACATGGGAACACCTTTTGCAACTGGAATTCCCCTCGAACCATTTCAAATACGCAACACTGATTGACAAACTTGAGCAACCTTGAATCCATCCATCCATATATTCATCTGTCCGTCCGTCCGTCCGTCCGAGTACGCCTCGGCGTTCTGCTAGCAGTCTCTTTCACTTCCTGCATGGGGTAGTGTATCAGTGTACGACAAACCATGAATGACTTATCTACTAGATATCGCTAGAATGGCTGCTCGTCACGTACTTCACGATTAACGACAACATGACCGCCTCTGGCTTATACCCATACTACTCGGCCTGCGCCATGCTGGTATGCGCCACCGCTGACTGAATCTTAACATCGCAGCTCATGTTTAGCAATGTCCAACCTAATCAATGTTTCTTGAGAATAAGCACTTTGCGCGGGTTCGACTGAAAGCCACACCGTTTGTTGTAGCTTGCGATTGAGACGTACGCATAGCAAACAAACAAGCACAGACAAGTGTCAACCTACCGCTCCTTAGGTATGTAGGAATCGCACCCGGCACCCCAAGGTGCAAGGCAAGCACGCTGCACTCGCCCACGGCTTCTCTTCGAGCGCATCACGTATTGAAAATAAACCTTATCGTGACCGTATCGGCAGTCGTGATGTTTCTTGTGCTCACTGTGCACAGAGACGTTTGTCGTATAGTCGTAACACTTGGATGAATGCCAAACAGTTCAGCGTAGGCAAATTACTCTCTTATTACTTCGCACGACATCGAATCCTACAGTGCGTGGAAACCACCAAATATTTTCACTTCGAAGTGATGAAATTATATGATTGATGATGATATTTGGTTTCTATTGGCGCAAGGGTAAAGCGTGGACAAAAGCGCCATTGCTTAAATTACAATCTCGCGATAGTGGAAGCTTCACAAAACGTACCTTTATAAGTTTAGAAGTGAAAAGAAAACTTCCGAGGGGCTCACTTCTGGCACAAGCTCCAACGCCAGCGTGAGAAGTTTTAAGTGTTCCCGTTGACACGCGCAGGTATGCAGCACAAACGCCATACACCGAAAAAATCCTCATCGTAATTGCCAAGTTACGTAACGTAGTAAGGTCAGCTCTTCACTTTCCAGCGACGGGAACATTCGTGGACTAGGACATTCAATGAGGGTCTTTGACGGATCGACAGGGATATATTCAGAACAGGGGAATTATACGACAGCTCCGGTTGGTTGCCAGGAAGTGAATAAAGGAACTAATGTAGTTATCGAATAACGATGTGACACATAAACGAAGTGTCCATTGACTGAAATAGTCACACTGCACAACATGCCGACAGTGCTTCCTCATGACCACAAATCTTGAGAGCTTCAGATACTGAGCCTCCTAACTTTACGTTAATGTGTGTCGGCAGCACCGATATGGTTCACCATGACCCGAAAGAAAAGATAAATGCAGAATACATATACTATAACGAGGTAAATTGACCACAGACGCTTAAATGAAAGACAATGCATCTATTTTGAATATATTATGTTAAACATGTCGTAGCAAAATTTACCTCTCTGCATTGCAGTTGTATTATAGCACGTGTATTTTTGGGTTAACATCCTCTTGGTATTCATTTCTACTTTTGCCGTTTTGTTGCCACATTGAACCTGGGGATGTGGGGCTTGTAAAGCTGTTTTAATACAGCTCTTATTCCTTGTCCCAACCACCTACTGTAAAACGGCATGTGGCAAGTAAACAAACTCAAACAATAACCATATTCCCCAGTTTCATTGTGACGAATAAAATGTTTATATCGATGACAGTTATTGGAATTCCACCTGCGCTTTCAGGACATTTTTGCTCATGCGGAACATTTGTCACACTTCCAAAATTTTGCAAGCCTACGTATGAGCAAGCTGTTCACGTTCACACTTGTATTCTGTGCTAACGAAATAAATAGAAACGGAAAAATTAGCGCAGCCTGCACTACGTCGCGCAAGGCTAAGTTACCGCGAAGCTGGCGGTCACCTGAATTGTCCTGGCTCGGCAAACGATTTGCGCGCGGGGAAACGTGAACAGTCGCGACGTTCCGTTACTTGATCGTGCATGTGACGATTATGGTGTAACCAAGTTTTAACTGGGCGGGAACAAGTGACTTCAGCTGGCGTCATCTTACGTGTTAATGTAAGGGACGACTCAAAGCTATTCCAAGTGATAGCGGATATTATACAACGAACACAACAACCCGTGGCCAACCAGAGCTACGAACTTCAACTGATACTCAACAGTCTGGAGGCCGTTTTCATCAGCCACGGTTCTTGGACCCTGGCCGTATGCTTCGATGGATCAGAAGGCAACGAAGGCATTACTGACGTACCTGAAGACGACAAGTCTCTGCGACCGCCTCTAGAGGAGGAGGAGGAGGAAGAGGAAAGGAGGAAATACAGGGAGGTTGGCCAGTGCTGAGACCGGCTGGCTACCCTGTGCAGGGGAAGAGGGTAAGGGGAATGAAAGATAGCAGAAAGGACCGCCTCTAGAAATTGTGCTTGCGCAAGTGTGCGCGTCATTGGTGCTCTTTTCTCTCTCTTCCTCTATTTTTCATTCCATTTCACCACCTTATTCCTTTCCCCAGCGCAGGGTAGCAAACCGAACGCGCATTTGGTTAGCCTCCGCGCCTTTCCTTGCTTCTCTCTCTCTTTTTATACTATGTTCTTTACAGCTCCTCGGCAGCTGCTCGAAAGAAGCGCCAGCAAAGAAGCTGTAGCCTCTCTTCTCATGGCGTCGCCGATGGCGAATTCCATTGGGAGAACAGGAGCCCCCAAAGCACGCCCGAAGTGCTTCCTCCACGACCTTCGTGTTTCAGCGCTCGAACAGGAGCGCCTACACTCGGAGCACCAACATCCACTGGGTAGAGCAAGAACGGTTAATGGGACCGACAACTGACCAGAACCTGCAATTATATTCTGGCGGAAATGAAAAAACCATGAATTATGGTGACAGATTCAAGCATACTTAATGGGGTTTGAGTAGAACTTGTATTTTTAAATTGCGTTTGAAAATCACGAAAAACGGGTATGTCGCGCAGCGTAGCCGTAGAGACTTCGTACTGCTATATGGCGTCTGCGCGTGGTGTGCATAGTCAAATGCTTTTATACGCACCATAATTAGTGCTCAAAGTTAGAGCACGCATATTATTAAGCATTCCCGCTCCCTTCTGCTGTGCTGCCCACGAGGTACGAAACAAATAAGTTGGCACTGCATGAGAAGCGGCGCTGCCTTCGCGGCGCAACCGTGGAACGGTCGCTGAAGTCTGCGACGCATGTGCGCGCCGTTTCTCTCTTGTGTCTGCGAAACCGGTACCGCAGTGTACAGCGCGAATTCGCTAGTGAGATCACAAGTCATAGCAACATATAGGCTGGACAAACGCAACATTGATTTCTTTATATTTAGGGCTTCACTAGTTTCCTTTTCCCTTTGTGGCCTTATAATCGCTATCGGCCTCACCTCCCACTGTTTGCAACTCTGCGGCCTGTAAAAACTCCATAGTCGCCGCAGATGAAAAATTCGGATTTTATATGTATTGCGGCGTTTTCGGAGTTACTACTGGGTGATTAAGCACTCTGACCGGATAAGCTTTCAGTTGCACTGATAAAAGCAGGGATCACAAAAATTGGTTGTCGGTCCCTTTAAGCTGGGCCCATAGCAGCGGGGAGCAAACCTGCTCTCGCCTAAAAAGCTCAGTAGGCGGAATGCGGCGGACGTCCTTCTTTTCATGGTTTCTTTTCATTTTTGCTTCAGCTGACTGAGCCCGCAGCCGCAGCCAACCCGATTTTGAAGCCACTGAGCGAGAGATGTTCCCAATGGTATCGCGCTAATGTCCCGCAGTACCAGTTCACCATGCTTAGCGCGCTAACGTATCCGCCAAAAGTGAACGCATTGTGCGCGGTTTTCGCATTTGCGGGATTCTACATTTGATTTGTCACTCTAGTTTGCGAGACGCAATTAGTCATTTAACATGCACGCGAAGGTGGCTGACATGTCAGTGACAAAAGAAACTATAGTTTTGTGACAGAATTCGCACGGCTCGTGACACAGATTAGCAGACCAAGGAATCCGACACGTGATGGCTCAGAACTATTCTATTCGTTGGTTGATTCGTGTCCAAATGGGCGTATTTATTCTGGGTGCTCCATATTGCCTGGGGATTAAAAAGAAGCGACGTCTCCGCTTGCGCCGCATCGTCCTCGCACATTCGATGACGTGAAAAAAAAAACACGCGAAAAGCAAACACAAAAAAAAAAGAAAGAACGGATTACACCTGTTTCACCTTCTTTCGTAGGAACTGTTAGTTCGACTTGGGATGTAAAAGACCATGCGAGCTGCTAAAAACGCATTCATGCGTTAGTTTGTGCGTGCAATGCGTAAAGGGGTCTGCTGTACACCGAATATTGTTCACTTACTTGATTAATCATTTGGCTGTCAGTTGCGGAACATCATTCCGGGATTCCAGCTTGTCCTCTATATAGGTCGGTTAAAGTCTGGTGTTTCCTTTATCCCATTCTAGATTTCTTCCTTGTATAATTTGTACATTACCGAGAGTAGGCTGAATGGTCTATAGTTCCTGGTTACCTTTACGTCTCTTTTTTAATTTTACAAATTTCTTTAATTTGCAGTTCCACCTGAATGGCAAGTTGAGGCTGTGAAACATTTGGCGTACAGTGCTAAAAGTTTATTTTTAATGTAAAATCCCCTCCTTCATTGATTACTAGCGCCCTTACGCTGTCTTCCAGGGCCGTTTTCTGCGGCACATGTCTCCTACGACCCTTTCAACCTCATCGATAGTTACATGCGGAACTTCAATGCTACTTTAGCCCGTGAATACATTTGAGGTTGAATTCCTTATCTGCGAGCTGTACAGTTCAGAGTAGAAGCCTTCTGCTACTTTGGTTATTGCAGCAAAGTTGTTGGCGACATTGCCCTGCTTTTCCTTAATTGCGCGCATTGCGCTGCTCCCTGAACAATGTTTATTTTTATTTGCCTGGGTGCTCCTGCCAACGCATTTTACTCCAGGGATAAAGTAAGACTGAAAGAAAAAAGACAAGATTGAGAGAGCTCGACACAGAATTTAACTTACGCTGCCATGCTGTGCTGTTGCGTCCTCTGCACATGCCTTGGAGTGTTTTCCTTTCTTAGGTCAATCTATATGCCATCTGCTTTTGCGCATATTGTAACTAGGTTAACTGCTTTAGTGAATAATTTAGTTTTGGTTCCCTTAAGGTTGAGGACTATGTTTGTCCTTACTAGTCACTACATTTTACCACCTGCTCCCCACCCTGTACTATGCCTAATTCCTCTGACACTGCGGAACCTATTTCATTTGTTATTTCCCCTTGGAGGCTTTTCCATGTCCGCTTTATAGTCCTGTGTTTCTGAAGCAGGTATTCATCATAAGGATTGGGTTTGTCACTGCAAATTCGACTGGAACTTCTCCTCTACTGTTCTTATGGTCAGTACCACAGTTCCGGATTGCGTGTTCTCTTTTGTATTGCCATCCTCCATTTTGTATTATAACCGCACATGACTATGGCGTATTGGGTTGACGCCTTTCTGTGTTGCTTCTGTGAAGGAACGAGACGAATGCTCGCTACGGTTGAGGCTTGGGTTTGTGGAAGTTCATTAGAATGGATTAGAGCAGATGTTATGAGACATGGCAATTAAGATTGTTGTAAGGCAGCGCTTTGTATCGTCTTTTCCTTGTCCTTGTGCCTTCGCGCTGCAAATCCGTTCTAGAGGAAAAGCGATGGCTGCCTTAGATCTTTCGCATTTTTATTGAACGCACTTAATCAGAATCGTGATGCCTGCACGCTACACAGGGCCATCGTCGTCTTCTGTATACTCAACAGCGTCTTCAACAGCGCTTCTTCACTTCCTCCACGCCGTGGCTGGATGTTGGGACAGATCCTAGCACTCTACCGGCAAACAAATCTCATGCACTTGCCATCCTATAACTTAAATTTCACCCTTAATTCGCAGTATTTGTAAATTACCTTATTGTTGACTTCTGTAGAGTTTTATTACGTATTGGATTCGTGGCGCTCCAGTGGGTGTGAACCACGGTTGACTGCGCGAGAAGAAGAACTATGGCGCAATCGGAGGCAACGGTGCTGCTGCTACTCCTAGCGTACGGCTCTTATGGCGTCGGCTCGTCTCGGCTCTCTGTGCGCCCGCTAAGTACGGACACGCAGCGCTGGGCGCCGGGCAGCGCAGTGCGGCTTCCGTACGTTGTGCGCACATCCACGGACGCGAACGTCACGTGCACGCGCGACGGCCAGGCCCTCAGTCGATTCGTGGTGCGAGTACCGCGGTGGCGTAACGCTGCGGTGCACACCGTGGAGCACGCGCTTTTCATTCCCGGTGCTGGCCCCGAGCATGCCGGCCGCTACGCCTGCTGGGCGAGGACGCAGCGCGACAGCGGTTTCGTGGCCTGGCAGGTAAGCAACATAGGAAAGCGTACTCAGTCAGGAACCCCTGGCACGGCGTGCATTGGCTTCGAGTGAAGGGGGCCGTGCAACACTTTTCGAGACAATCGGGAAACTGTGGCGATCACTCGTGCAGGAACTCGTAAAAAACGATGGCTGGCAGCCTGAAAGCGTTGAATAGCGTAGGCGACATTCAGACGTATACTTTAAAGAAAAGCAAGATAATGTCACCACAAATATGGATAAGATAGTTATAGTAGCGGAAGAGTTCTACAGAGATTGGTACAGTAGCCGCGACATGTAGGATAGTACGAACGAAGAACTAGTCCCGGAGAGGTAGACATCCCAGGTGTAATGCCAGAGGAAGAAAAGAAAGCATTGAAAAAAGTGCAAGGAAGCAAAGCATCTTGTGGGGATCAGAGGACAGCAGATATCTTGGAGGACGGTGGGAAGATTGTACTAGAAAAACTGGCAAACCTGTATACGCAATGCCAAATGACCACTAGCGTAGCTTCTGGGAAAAACGCGGACATCATCCTAATCCGCAAGAAAGGTGACGTGGAGGCTTGATAAATTACAGGCCCATCATCTTACTGTCAGTAGGGTATTCAGCAGTAGGGTAATCGCTAACAGAATTTGTGCCACCTTAGATTTCACTCAACCTAACAAAAAAGTAGGGTTTCGTAAAGTCTATTCAGCAGCAGACAGTATCCACACGATCATTCAGGTGATAGAGAAATGCGCGGAGTATAACCTCTATAATAGCCTTCATAGATTACCACAAAGAATTTGACTCGGCCGAAACGTCATCAGTCATGCCGGCATTGCGGAATCAGGGTGTAGACGAGCATTACAGAAGAATACTCGAGGATATCTACAATGGCGCCACAGCTACCACAGTCTTCCATAAGGAGAGCATTGAAATACCTATAAGGAAAGGCGAAAGGGAAGGGGTCAAGGGCTCGTTCTTTATTTGTTAGAAATAACTTAATGAGCAAAAAGACAATGAAGCCAAGGAAAGCATAGGGGAAGTTACTTGTGGTATTGTAATTGTGGAGAAAGTAGAAAGGAATTAAAGTGGACGAAAAGACAAGCCTGCCTTCGGTGGGACCCGAACCCACGACCTTCGGATGTCGCGTCCGATGCTCTACCAACTGAGCTACGAAGGCGCTCGTCCCCCCGTCCACTTTATTGTGTATTTATGTACGTATTATCCTGGGAGTGTTACGCAGCGCCACTCATGGCCAAGGCGGCGTGTGTGGAACGCAGTTTCTTGCCAGGAGGCGTCACGTAGAACGTGAACTTAGATGAGATGGCATGAGAGGGTTTATTGGGCAGCAGCCATCTCATCTAAGTTCACGTTCTACGTGATGCCTCCTGGCAAGAAAGTGTGTTCCACAAACGCCGCCTTGGCCATGAGTGGCGCTGCCTAACACTCCCAGGATAATACGTACATAAATACACAATGAAGTGGACGGGGGGACGAGCGCCTTCGTAGCTCAGTTGGTAGAGCATCGGACGCGACATCCGAAGGTCGTGGGTTCGGGTCCCACCGAAGGCAGGCTTGTCTTTTCTTCCGCTTTAATTCCTTTCTACTTTCTCCACAATTACAATACCACAAGTAACTTCCCCTATGCTTTCCTTGGCTTCATTGTCTGTTTGCTCATTAAGCTATAAGGAAAGGCGTCAGAGAGGAGAAATTTGTGCAATCTTATTCACAACACGTTTCCCAGACGTATTCAGCACGTTGGAATGGGAAGAGATGGGTGTACGGGTTGATGGAGACACCTCAGTAACCTCGCGGATTTGATGATAACATTGCTTTGCTAAGTAAATCGGTGGCCGAACTTCAAAGTATGATTAATGAACCCGACAGGCAAAATAAAACAGTGCATCTGAAAATTATTACCCTGCGAGCATGTCAGAGAAATATTGATGCGCTGCATGCAAGAGGGAATTGGCAATTTGGTTTCACTGAATGCGCCCGGAAACTGCCTGTTCATGTTTCAACGAATTACGTCGCAGGAGTCACCGACTACGTCGCTTGAACTTTTTACGGTGTTCTTAAGTTTGGATTTGTGGAACTATAAACGAGCAAACGACGTATTCCGGAAGATGTTTACGAGGTTATGAAGTCATCCATATGCTAGTCCTGCGTGAAGTGGCGTTGCACATAACTTTTGAGTGGTGAAAACGAGTAAAACAAAGCGGAGACCTCAAACTTCTTGCTATTTGCATGTCGAGAGTCAGGTTTGCTTTATTTCAACATATCAAGGATCGAACCAACTAAGGTTCTCTTAGGCGTCTGCTGCCATTGGTCTGATGGCTTCTGTAATGATATTTCCATTAACAGAACTTCTCTTCCGCAAGTGTTTCTCACGGTTGGTCGGATGCTTCGTCGCCAATGATATGTCCAGCCTTAGGACTGTCTGAAATATTCTCTTAAGAACATCTTTTGTCGTAAGATGTTTTCATCACTGCGGGCCCAGTACATTTCTTAGAAGAGTGCGCTGTTTATATCGAAGATGACAGGGAGAAAGCTACGTATTGCAGCCTTTTCCCTCGTCTTTAACCTGCCTTGGGGGTTTTGTAGTACGCAGCAAGTGTTTGAGTCGTTTCAAGATTGAAAATCTATATTTTAAAGAAAGCCACATCTGCGCCGTGCAAAGAGGTTGATTGATTTGATTGATTTGTGGGGTTTAGCGTCCCAAAACCAGATGTTATTATGAAAGAAGCCGTAGTGGAGGTCTCCGGAAATTTCGACCAGATGGGGTTCTTTAACGTACACTGAGATCGCACAGCACATGGGCCTGAACATTTCGCCTCCATCGAAATGCAGCCGCCGCGGCCAGGATTCGATACCGCAACATTTGGATCTGCAGCCGAGTGCCATAGCCACTAAACAACCGTGGCGGTGCATGAAAAGAGGTAAAGAGCGACATATACAGCGAGATCTATTCGTGCAGCCGGCTCAGGAAAATCGGCTCAGGAAAATGCCTGTGAAATTATGGGGGTGTGTATTTCAGTGGGACGAGGAACGAGGTACTAGAGGATTACGTGCACAGTGGTAAGACCTTATCTTTATCGAAGGAATGATCTTCGATGCTAAAGAAAGTGCAATCGCGTCTCGTCAGTATGGACGTCGTTATTATGGACACCCCGCAATATGGCGAAATTTTAGGCGACGGGTCTCTCACCATGCAGTTGTGTCCAGTTAATACAGAAACTCGCAGTCTTGACTACAGGCTACATTTTGGAAGAAGCAGGTAAATATAGAAACGTGTCTCTATGTTATCCTAGAGCTGAAATATTCACGCTTGCGAAGCATAGAAGGTATAATTGTTTCGTCAGAACGATTATCCCTTCCCTATAGCGGCAGGTGTGCTCATTTTCCTCTACTAGCATCCCTTGCTAAGTATACTGTCTTGTACATTGAAAAGCGCCAGAAAGTTTCAGTTCTGGACTGCTGTTGATTTTCTGAGAAGGGGACAATGTTCACGCTGTAATATATAACAATACACGACGCTTCGTTTTTAACATTCATCTCTATTTCACATTTGCCCTTATTTATTTGCTCTGCATGAACCCCTGATTGCTGAAACTGTTCTGCGTTGCTTTGCTGAGACGTTGGGCCAGTTCAGCTAGTTTTAAATCCGAGATTTTATCCCGCGTTGCATGCCAAAGATTGAATCATTTTTTTTTCATGTACGAGTTCAAAAAATGTAAATGGTATAACAAATCGCCGCGAAAAAAAAAGGATTCTCATAACGAAGCATTCGTCCGTTCAAAATCGACTTCTCTCAGCACATTCAGCGGCCTTAAGAGAACGCATCTCGTCATATGACCCGGAGGCACCTTTACCGTCAGCGTATCAGTGTGGTAATTTAGCTAGTTGTTCGAGCACTCCAGAGGGTTCCGAAGAAGTGCGTCACTTCCAGCTGCTTGGCACCGAACGCCCTTAAGGCGAACTCCGGTGATTTTCCGACACTGCAAAAGTGACGGCGATTCCACAATAGTGAGACACTCCTGTTGCGCGCTTGGTAGTAAAAATGCTCACAAATTTGAAATAATTCTGAATAAGCAAGGAAAGCGCAGTGCTGAAGCGGAAATCCAATCTGGAGGGGCTATCTTCGCGTGACGTCAAATTGGACGGTTCGCCTCAAGTGCTTTTCCCTTGGCGGTAAGGTCGCTTGCATACTACTTCGGCATTGTCATGGCCTCCGAGATATGATAGGCCGGAGAGTGACACGCGCAAATGTCGAAGGCCATGGTGTGGCACTGATGCGCCTCCATTGCTTTGCCCACGATAATATCACACTACATGTGGGCTAATGACTTTGAGAATCCAGGTGGGCGTTTTGAGTTATCCAATAAACTTGACTTGTAAACATTCGGTGAATTTCAATTGCCCGTAATTCTGCAAATCCTAACAATGTCACAGCGTGTGCATCAAGAAATGGCAGTTATTTTTTAATGGATAACAATGAAGACGAGCAGGCGCAATCTTAACCTAAGATATGAATATCGCCCGCGGTGATTCTTAAGGCAGGCCTGAAAGCAGCTGGCATCTGGTATTGGCAACTGGTGAACAGGATGTCGCTCAATATATGCTAGCAGCTATGTATGTGTGGGCGTTCCTGCTTACAATAAACACCCACGAAGCGGCATTGCTTCGCAGAGGGTGAGGTGCTCCTGGACTACTAGAGATCCATACTTTCAAATAGAGTAAGCAAGGTTTCGTCCCTCGGTTAATATATCACGGCAACCTTCGCGCAAACTCGATTACGTATCAATATGCAGGTGCAGCCGGTCACTAGTCGGGCATGTGCATGGAGCAGCTCGTGTGAGGAAAAGCCAGGAGCGCCGTGTGAGGCTTGCGAGTGTGCGGCCAAGAGGCAGTTTTACGGCAAGAACCGGCTGTACGGCTGCTACACAAAGCGCAACTACGGGGTCAGCCTCAGGCTCAAGGACACGCCGCTGGCGACTTACCTCGTCTTCAACACCCGCAGCCAGGCATCCATCTTCTACGAGCTGACCACTTACGGCGACACGCAAATCACGTGGACCATCGAAGGACGCCTGCTGCACTCGCACACAACGCTGTACGACAGCAAAGAGAGCTACGTCACCTTCTGGGAGCGAATTGTGTTCCGAGTGCCGAACGACATTGACTACGACCGTTTCCTGAACGGGTTCCTGATGGCCCACGTACGCGGGACAAAGCAATCGGCGTCGCTCGCCCTTCGCGTTCGGATGACCCGGGTGCAGCAAGGAATGGCTTGCGCCAATGACAGCGACTGTGCCCCGATCGGCGCCGCTTGCAGACAGTACGCTAAAGTACAAAAATGCAAGTGCGAAGTGGGCGCCGCCACACGGTGGACTGGGTCACCATTGGAGGGCCACTGCTCCAAGACGTGCTCGTCAGACCGGGACTGCAAAGAGCTCGGTCACGGCACATGCAGCCAGGCAGCAGTGACGCGCTCCAGCTGCGTCTGCGAGCAAGGATTCTACCTGCATCAGAACACGTGCCTGGCCGCTGAGTGCGATGGATCGGAGCAGTGCCAGAAGCGATACGGACCGTCCGAGTGCGTGGGCGAGCACTGCGAGTGTTTCGCTGGCTACGTGTACCGCGACGGCGTGTGTGTCCCCATGGTCTGTCTGGACAACTACGACTGCCAAGACGGAGGCCGTAGACTCCGCTGCCTGGGCGGCCGCTGCATCTGCCACCACGAGTACGACGTGCAGGAAGCTAGTCAGTGTTCCAAAAGCAGTGTGGGCCCGTGCCAATTGGGAGGGGCTTGCCGCGTCGAGGGAGCCGAGTGCCGCCAACGGGACCAAGTGTGTGTCTGCAAAAGCGGCTACCGCGCCGTGAATTTGCCAACGGGCCAAGCGTGCCTCAAGGTATCGTGCCGAACTAAGGATGACTGCCGCGATATCGCGCTCGCCACGTGCGATAATGGCATGTGCACGTGTCACGACTATGAGCCGCCCCGCAGCAAGACTTGCTCTGGCTCGTCAGCGCTCACGTCCGCGGAACTGCTGCTTCCCTTGAAGCTCGCGGGCATAGCGCTGACCATGGTCGTATTACTGGTGGCGTTCATGTGCATCACGTTTACCTGTATGAAGTCCAAGGAAGACTACGTTTCGACTCTGGAGGATGACCAGCCCGTGGAGGACGAGGGCGCCATCATGGCGGCCAAGCGCGCTCTGGACGCGGTCCAGGAGCAGAACCGGGCAGCCGCTGCCGAACCGCCGGGAGAGGAACCCTTTGGGCGAGTCTTCATGCGCTCGTTCTTCCCGCGACTGTCGGACGCGCTGTTTGGCTTGCCCGGGGAGGAGGGCCACATCTCCTTCGGCAACACATTCGTCTCGGAGAACACTATCGACATCTAATAACGAGCGAGCAGTGCTGCTGTGGCCGTTTGTTTTGTTCTGTTAATTATTCTAGACTTACTTTAACTAAGATATCCCTGTGTGTGATTTTGAAGTAGCTCGAACGAGTTGACTTACCGAATGGTGATTTTATTCGAAATGCATCACTTAGTGAGGAATTGAGTTTTGCAGTACAGCACCATTATTTTCTTTTGGAGGTCTTTGTTTCCAGTTTGCTTATTGAAGAAAAGCTAGCTCTGTGCAATACATATGTATTATCGTTATTTCACGCGTAAATATATTGCACACCAGAGGTATCTACTGTCCGGAGTAGTCAATATCGTATGGTCGCAGTTTCTTTATTATTATATCATTTTGTCTCCTTGGTCCTCTCATGTTTGCTGTAATACTCTGTCGGCGTTTGCTCTGTTTGCTGTAGTACTCTGTCGGCCGGATATAACACCATACAAAGCGGTGATGTATTAGTGACACTGGCCAAACAGGCGCAGCGTGGAGGAGACCTATTAAAAGGGGGCTCAGGTTTTTCTTGGTGAAATCAGTCGTGTTCCTGATTAGCCGTTTATACTTGTCGCTCGGGCCGGGGCCCTTTAACTTATGTCTTTTAATTGCCCCAAAATAAGTGCTGTGTCCCTGGTTGCGTATTTTTTTCCGCCATGATTTCATTCAAGTAGCGCTCGTTGTTGGGTAGAAAAGAGAGAACCCGCAACCAGTGTAGTGCCCATCATCGCAGATGGGGCTATATAAAAATCGCAGGCGTTCATTCTTGTGCGCTCTCGAATTTTACAATCACGGACGACAACCAGAACTCGTTTCAACAGCCGCAATTTGACATTTCATTTTTTACATTCATTTCGGATGTGACATGATTGCAGTGTGCGGCGCCAAGTATTTCGGGGACGTGAGACCAACTATGAGCTTGGCCTTTGGTATCAGAGCCAAGGACGTGAAAACGATGATATTACTAGCGCGAGACCCCGATTAAATTTTCCTCTGTTGTACATACTTACAGAAGCTAATGGTGGCGATAAGTCCAATTCCAAAGGCCTATGGGAAAGTCCGTTGGTTCGCAACCTGATACGAAAACGATGCAATCCTTATAGCGAGGATTACGTACGAGTCTGATAAGATGATGGCACCGATGAAGCACAGACGACGCTCTTGGTTTCGAGGATGGGTACTGCTGCAATACAAGTGAAACGGAGGGCCAAGAAACGGGCATACTTAGAGATTAGAAAAAAAAACTGATATTATTCATATTGTTGCTTCAAAGGCAGCAGCACCGTCATGCATGGTTGACGCCTGGCTACCTCGAATAAACCCTCCTACACAAAGGGTGTCCGATAACCAGCAGAAAAGCTGAGAAGTAACGCCTACCCTCCCCTTCCCCCACCACTCTTCCTTTTTCTTGTACACTAGAAATGAACAAAATTAGCAAAACCTGCTATAAACTGGGGAAGACACTTTCAATGTGAAGGGGATTGCCCCTGTCCATGTCAAGAAAACATCTCAACGCTGACACAAATCAAACACACGCACACATGATGATACCTACGTTTGACGCCAAGCTAAGGCAATATGATAACAGGACAACGGGTGTTTATCAAATCGAAATCAAGGGGCGCCTTTGGCCGTCCACCGAAGACAAGACAATACGTGCCAGGCGGACCTTTCCTGGAGGATCAAGGGGATATGATTGAAGACACATTGATGTTCAACAGGACGCCAATATATATACATAAGTTCTCTTCTGTGTGCTGATTGGTCGCAGCCGTGCTGCTTGGTCATAGTCACACTGCCCAAGTCGACCGATCCAAGACGCAGCGCGAAATCCCATGAGGTGCAGCTCAAGGTTGCTGGCTAGATCCCTGCAGCCACGGCTGCATTTCCATAGGAGGAAGTGCCTTCGTAGGAAAATATCTTTCCATAGATTCCACACCCCGATCTGGCCTCAAAGAGCTGGGACACTCCCCCCCCCCCCCCCTCCTTTCCCCCTATCTCCCATTCCTCCTTAAATGGGCACAATTCTATTAACAGCGTATCTGTTTAAACTTGACAGAAGTCCGCGTAGTGTGCATTGAAATTAACAATGTCATGAAGTCAATGAGCGTGCACTTCTTTGCAATGCCCAACGTTGCGGAATTTGCACACGCTGTTTTTTCTTCTGCGCTCGTGCCCTCAGCCCACTACTGATTAAAAGTTAAAAGCGCTCGATCAGATTTCTTTCTTCTCTTGCGCTCACGCCTTCAGCCCACTACTACACAAAGGCGAGTATGCGACTAAGAGAACGGGTATGTGTCATCAGATCCTAACATAGTATAGCCATGCATAGTATAGTACTGCAAAGAAGCGGGAAAGGGAAGAGAGTAGTGAGAGGAATGATGTGAGGCTGAGAAGGAAAGGAAAGAGAAGTGGAGAAGGTGAAGCATGGCATAGCCTTGTATAGTTCACGCACCACAGACAGTGCGTATGTGGATGTGTGCTAAGCAACTCTTAGCGTAGAAAGAAAACTTAAGGTGAAAAGGAGAGATTTCAGGGTACGGGTGAAGGAGGCGAGAGAGCAATGTAAAATGATGTTTAAAAAGTGAAACAAAGGTGACCCAGAGAAAAGAAAGAAAAGGTAGCGAAAGATAAAGAGAGAGAGAGAGAGAGAGAGAAAGAAAGAAAGAAAGAAAGAAAGAAAGAAAGAAAGAAAGAAAGAAAGAAAGTTGGAACATTTAAGAAGAAGACGAAGAAAGATGAAGAAAGTTCTGCTCCAGTGAACGAGTGCAGGAGCAAGTACTCAGCCTGCTTTAGCAAGGTGGTGGCATTTGCTTGCCAAAACGTTGTTTACTCAGATTGCACAGGCGAGGAACTGCCTTCAAGGCTTTGCTCGCCGTAAAGTGGACCACGTATCACAAAACTATAATCATCATTATTTCTTGTCAGAGTGCGCGTGCACTTTTTATGCAATGCCCAATGTGCGGCGTTGTTGTTGATGATGATGATTATGATTCATATATGGCGCATACTCACATCGGGGGATTGGTAAAGGCCTGATGTGCGCAACTTTTAGCTGGTATTGTGCGAATACCGCTACATGATGAATAAAAACGAATAATAAAACAATGATAAATCAAAGGAAAGGAAAACGGGGAAAAAGAAAGAAAAACTATGTAGGTAACTTGTGCGCTCGTACTATCACAACAAGAAAAGTGTTCCTTTTTTTTTTTTCAGTCATAAGCATGAACTTTTGGCATGTGTATAATCACAAGCGTTTGCACGCGCGCTTCTTTCTTCTCTAGCGCTCATGCCCTCTGCCCACTACTACACTGGCGGGCGCACGTGTTGCACGTGCAAGTAAAGAAGAAGACAAAGGAAGACGATGACACCGATTTGTCCGGTGCTCAGTGTATCGCAAAACTATGCGCTTGTGCATAGTTTCGCATCACGAGAGCATGCGTCCTCTGATGACGCCAGGTTTTACACAACCAAACGTATTGAATTCTCAAAGACCAGCCGTACTAACTTCTCCAATACCGCTGTCTTTTAGAATAGCCTATGGAACAGCCCGTCCATTGGTTTACACCGCTAGCATCTTCAAAAAGCTAAATGTAATGGCTTGTTTTCCTCTATGGCTAGTTTCTGCATACTGTGCTACTACAATAAATCAGTGATGTGCGAGACAGGTCACTCGAAAGCCGTGAGTCCCTTCTGCATTTCTGCGAATACGCTGCGGTACTTCATCCGTATAATTAAAACTAGACTCGGAAAGGTAACATCGCCATTTTTTTTCCCCCAGTCCACGATAGGGTAACGTAGTCTGCATGTTTTAATGTGGGTTCTCTCGCCATTTACTCTGTAGATATGTTTCGTTCTACTCCTCCACCAGTTACCGGGAGTATGTCTGTCTTTTATGGCTTTTTTTTTTTTTTACCGATGGTCTGAACAGTGCTGCCTAGTTATTTGACTCGAAAAGTTCTGGTCTGCCCTGAAAATATTCTGCCACGTCCTGTCAAAATTGCGCCGCCTGCCGAGATGCGCGGACACTCGCGAGAAAGCTCACTTCCATGGCACACCGCTAGGAGACGCTCGGCTCGCCATTTAGTTCTTGTCTCATCTGCCTTTTTTTTTTTTTCGTTCACTTTACAACCGACTTCGGCACTTCGCTCTTTCCAGCGAGCCGTAGGCTTCCCCCCTCGTTTCGGCGGTTTGGGTGTGTGTGTGTGAAGCTGCGTGTGCGGCGGCGCGCCCTGTGATGCGGCGGTGTCTTGCGGGACGCCGTAGTAGCGTGCGTGGCGCCGAAGCCGCCCGCTGTCGTTTGTGTCGGCGCGCATCGGCGGTGACGGCTGCGTGCGTGCTCCAGTGAGTGAGTGGGTGCGCGTCATTTCGGCGTCCGGCGGTGGTGTAGGAGCGGCGGCCCCGGCGGTCTGCTCGCCGCGGTGAGTGAACCAGCCGCCGTGGACGCCCTGTGCCGGCAACCCCTTTCGGCACGCGCCACAGGCAGCGCTCTTTTATATTTTTTTTTCCCCGCCCTGCAAACTGGCTGTGCACCAGATTCTTGGAGCACGTGTACTTGTTGAATGTAAGAACCGATAGGAACCCAACCGTGTTGTGTCCATATCTTCTTTTCTAAATCTGTAGGTATGGAAGCCCGATTCGTCTTATAGGCATTGACTACGATCTCGTAGAATAGAGCCATAACACGTAAGAAATAGCCTTCCTGACTGGGCACAGTTACACGTGGATAACGGGCCCCTCCATCTTTCAATTCATACCGATCGAAATGGTGAACCGCTGTGCATATATGTCAGCTGATTATCCTACAAATGTTTGCGAGAGGTAGCCACTGGCTAATTGAAAGTGTTAACGTACGTGCGTGGTTTGCAACGTCGTCATCTGTGTTATGTAAATGTAGGTTAAAGGATTCTGCAAGCCTGGTGAAGCTGTACGCATGCTGTGACATCGATCTGTCGTCGAGATATGTTTGCTCCGATCGCACTCGCGCTTCGATTGCGAACGGCGTTTCATTTCTTCGATTGCGAACGGGTTGCGCATTGCCCGCGGTTTGCGTCTCCGTGATGTTTAGGTACACAGATCATGCAGCGCGTTCAAGATTGTGGACGTCGAAAGTCGTGCGAATTCAAAGTAAAAGCGCGTAGCACGTAATACCGAATTCCAGACACTATCTGCTGTCACAGGAAAAGGTGAATCGGAATCAGTTCGGTAATGTAAAGAAACGGTGATAATTACGTGCGATGCGGAAGAACGTCCTGCAGCTAGAAGAACAAATTACAACTCGCGTGCGTGATAAAATGAATGAAATCAGCAATAAAGCTTACCGTAATCATGTCTATTGGAGACGAGGCATGAATTGACGGTATAATAATGGTGGAATGCATTGAAGAAGTAAACGGCTGCGGATTAGTCTGCTATAGCAAAGAATAAAATTCTATATATATACGTATAGGAAAAGACGAATGGTGAGAAAATACGCAGACGAACAGGAAGAAAAACGTAGCTATAGAGTGATAAAAGGACAGCACATTTTATGGCACATTTCGAAAAGTACCTGTGAACCTCAGGACGGGTTGTGTGACGGACATTCAGGTAACGACGCGACAGCAAATGAAGGCGCAATTCACGGGGCTGTACTCATTAGATGGTGCGCGTTATGGGTTTGAGGCCTCAAGGGCACTGACCTCTCGACCTCGTGTGTACCTCGATGCCCTCATGTAACTGAAGGCAGCGATGAGTGGCTGTTCATGCTCGTTGCGGCTAAGCGGAGGCCGTGATACAGCATTGCAAGTGGGAGTATTTCTGGTTTGACTTTCCGCGTTTTATTTTCCAACTGTCATCATAGTTAGGCGCACTCTTTTCCCCGTAATAAATATTCCCAAATTCACCTTTTGTGGTTCTTCCGACAGCGTAGAGCCCTGTGATGCTTTTCAGCTGTCGATAGCATTTCTTGACCTAGTGAACTCGTGCACGCAGCTGTAAGTACGTGAGCAAACGTAAACAAAAATGCGTGGTGTCATTGAACTGTATCTGAAATGCGGTGTTTTTCGTTCTTGTTGTTCTTGTTGTTGTCGTTGTTGAAAACTTCGTCTTGCGGCGTGACGACGGCGACCGAACGAATCGATGCGGAGCAGATCCTCTCCTGGTGTGTTTGAGCGTCCATTCATAATGTCGTTCTGCTGCATCGACCTTCCAGAATAAGCGAGTGCTATTCGATAGCGTTCGATAGCTCTTTAGTATAGCGCGAGACGACGACGCGCCGCAAAACGCAAGGCACGCAAACCTTCGCTGCGCCATCTAAACGCGAACAGTGAAAGCGTCAAAACCGTCGGCCGTTGTTAGTAACTTAAAAAGCAACGCAAGCGCAGAAAGATTTATTAAAAAGAACATCGTGCAATAATAATTGCACAAGTGTTGCTGTAGTGTGACGAGGCAGAGTTTCGCTTTCGTTGTTCATGTGTAATGTGGTCAAACTAGAATCCACAGCGAAAAGATTGTTGTCTTGTCGAAGCGAAAACCAGCAACACGATTTATTGTGAATCAGCTAGCCCCACAACGCAGCAAGACGACACGATAAATGCGAAACGGGCAGCCGTCAGTTGTAGGCTGGTTGTAGGGAGCCGCCACGTTCTTCGCGCTAAACAAACTTAGCGAGCGTTTTGCGTCTCCGCTAAATTCGGAAAATAGCGAGCGATCGCTAAACGCAAAGCTGGAATAGCGTGCGGACGCATGCGCAGTCTGACCCCGCTAAATTTTAGCGTTTAGCGGGGCGCAACTTAAGCTGCACTAAAACTCTCTACTATCAGTAGCGGTCCACAGCGGCAATCACAACAGCGGCAAGTTTTCGTTTCTGAACCCGACGATTTAAAGAAAAACAAACAAACAGACAAGAACACTCACCCGGGAACCCTTGCCTAGAACAGTACAGTTATAACTTTTGGGTTTATTATCAAGGTGAACCAGACTGTATATAAGATAGCGCGTCATTGTTGTGGAACATTTTTATGCTGTGTAATATAGCTCGCCAGTAAAACAGTTGACTGTCACGGAACGTGCTCGGTTTCGATCCCAGGGAAAACTGGAATATATTTTTTTTTCTAATGTGTGAACACAGCTGCAATTAAAAGCAGTGTCGGCGTACTGCATCGTGACATACATGACGTAAGCCCGTACGGGGTTATGCTGAAAAAGAAACTAATCTAACGCTCTCGCATTGCATGTTGCGTCGACAGCAACATGCTACGCGCAACATGCATGCTATGTGGTCGACTGGGAGAATCGTCATTGCCTCGGAAAATAGGCTTTTTTTTTACGTTCGCATTTCGAAACTACTAATGATGGCTGCACTTACAAGGAGCACATGTGATTTTCCCTCCGTCCCCCTATGCAAACGCACTGCCTGCAATCACCGCTACATCGATTTAAGGAAGAAAATTGCAGATCCCGCGTGCAGTGGGAATCAAGGAAATGCGAAGCGCGCATCAGGAACGTAAAGTGGATCTGTATTGTCTCGCTATACCGATTTTGGTACATATGAAGTCAACGAAACGGCCGCAAGAGCACCAAGACTGTGGCATGTAAACCATACCGCTCACGACACGCGTGTCACGATTATAACGTTATGACCTGTCATTTACGTTCGTCATGCAGTCGTGTTGTGCCATAGCAATTTTCGTATGCATCCCATTAGCGAAACGGCCAGGAAGGCACGAAGTCGTAGGCGGCTATATAGATACGCTCAAAGTCGCCGAAGTTCGCTAAGAAATGCTTTGCCTTTAAAATTAGCGCACTTTGTGTTGTCGCGCTTGTGAGGAACAAAGACACCGCGCGGAAAGCCGAAACGTCCTTTAAATGACAATAAGTTTGCCTTGGTCGGGGCTGTGTGTTTCTGGTTACTGCGGCCAGACGGCTTACGAGATCGCAGCACGCAACCTGACGTGCACTAGAAGGAACTGAAGAAGGAAACTGAGGTCACGCATCTGGGTTACAACTTAACTACGCCCTAATGCCCGCAAATCCAGATGCGGCAGTTCTTCTACGAGACAGCATGACAGAGCACATTGACCTTTCATAAGAGACCCACTCTGGTATATCTTGACAGCTAGGGTGTTGTCTTGATGGTCACGGGATCGAATCCCGGCCGTGCGGCTGCATTTCGATGGGGAGGAAATACATAATACACCCGCATACTTAGAAATAAAACCCCAGATGTTCGAAACCACCCCGCAGCCCTCCTCTACTAGGAGAGTACCTCGTACCGATATCGTGGTGTTGGCAAGTCAAAGCCCACCAATTATTATAATGACCCCTTATAAATGCATACGCTTTCGACTGTCGGTTCTCGTTTGACGCGTTGTTGCGCGTTCCGATCCTTGTGGTGTGCCTGCTTATGAAAAAGCCCACATGTTCTGCCGAGTGCCGGGAATGGGGATTTGTCCCATATACATTGGATACCGGACCAAGGCTGTCGTGGCAACTCTCTCGATCCAAACACTGATTCTGACAGTGTACTGGTACCCGTGCGACAGTCTACAGAGTCCGGCGAACGTCGCTACTACTGCCACCTTTGAGTAAGCTTTCAAAATGGCGGGAATATATAAGCGCGAATGCCTTTCACGGCTGACGCATATAGCGGACGCCGAGGAAGGAAGTCGATTTCTACGCATTTTCGTATCTAATAATTCGTATTTCTTCATGGGTTTGTGTTCGTAGGAATTCAAAGAACACAAAGCAGGTCATCTTTGAGTCACATTTGGGCAGAAATTGTTGTAGTTCTCTAGTATATGCGTCGCGACACCCCACAACGTGCAATGCATTAAACATTGCCGTTGTGTAAACCACACATGAAACTGGAATACCGTACGTGATATATTTTTTTTTCCTCTTTGAAAAAGAAAAACAAAGTCACTTGTGAAAGTTGCACTAAAATACACTACCCTAGATCCACACAGCTAGTTCAGGAAGGTATACGGCGAAGGCACTTAGAATATCACCCTTTCCTGGTCGCCACTAACACGTCACGATGGCGACACGGAGCGCCAAGCCGTCGCTCACGCTCGCGTGAAACGGTGGTATCGGCGTCCGAGATCTCCCACAGAGCACTGAGAACTCTTAAGATTTCGTCGGCGTTTACGTGACTGTCACCAGCTGTTGCGCCCGTGTGTACGGGGCGCTGTTCTCGCGACGCCATTCTTCTCTGCACGCGCGCCTGATTCTCAATGTCCGGCTGGGAAAGACGCGAGGCATGACCGCGCCGCCGGCTCTGAGGCTGCAACGCTGTTCCATTCAACGCGCTCTTCAGCCCTGCGCGTCCCCCTTTCTAGACTTTTCTTCGCGGCAAACGAGTTTCGACTTTTGCGAAAGGCGTTAAAGCGGTCTCGATACGGTCGGTGGTACGAAGTATACAAGCAGTGTTTGCGGACAAGCGCAGGGATGAGAAGCCATAGCCGCAGGGCTACCGCTTACCTAGCACCGAAGGGGGGGTGGTGGGTGGTTGAGTGGGGCCGAGAAGTTTAAAAGGAAACTGTAGAACTGCGCTGTATATGAAGCTGTACGCTCTTATTCAAATATTTGAGGTTGAGAGCGTTTTTAAAGTACGCTGAAAAGAAACTGAAAGAATCTGCGTATTTGCTAGTTCGAAAAAGAAAAAAAACGCACACGCACACACACTTTATTTAGCACCTTGGTTACAAAAGCAGAACACTCGGCACTCACACTAACTCGAGTAAGAAGCTATTGCAAATTCTTTAATTAGTCATAAATCGAGAAAGATACATGCAAGTTCAACGCATCGTTTGTTGAAAAGCAAAACATAAACAACAGTTTTCTCGTACTTCTGTAAGGCACGCAGTGTGGACATTGTTTTCGTAGCAATAGTTTAGTAACTTCGGAATCGTGTTGCTCTGTATTTTACGCGGTAGACATAAAAAGAGAAATCGCTGAATTAGCCACAGCCGGTCCACAGTACTGTCAGCGTTTCCCGCACAGCTGATTCTCAGTGTTTGAAGAAATGCACTTGAAATTAAGTAAGCGCAGTCGAATGCCTGGTATGCTGCGCATAATCGCCGGCGAAATGCGCTTATTAGCAGTATGTGCGTTGGCAGTTCGAGGTTAACGTAAACTAGACCACCGTCGATTTCGGAAACGCTCGTAAAAAACCTATCAGGCCTTACACTCTTTTTGGCCATCGACACATTGCGCATTTGAAAAGAAACACAACGTCACCGCGAGTCAGCCACCAACTCAAAAAAGGTGCGGCGTTTTCACACGTGCAAGAAACGCGAAATGACAAGCTAAAATGCAAAGCATGTCTAAACATGTGGGATTTCTTTCAAGAAGCTTTCCGTAGAAAGCAATAGTGTCTACTTAGTTTATCGCAAAGAAAAAAATAAACGTGACTGTAGGACTACATTCCCTAGCGGTAGCACACGCGCAATTTGGCTCCCTGCGCTTTATTGCCAATAAAAGTTGTCCGCCAGTGTATGTGGCTATACACTTCTATAGTGTACCCGCTAAGTATATGCTACGTTAATGACACAAACAAGACTTCAAGTAGCTTGGGCCATCCATGTCACGATATAACATGTACGTCATGAACATTGTCGCACGACTTATTAGTTATGAGTAATTCTAATTGTTCTGCTATTCGATTCGTCCTAATCGGGCAAAGCAAGACAAAAAGAATTACAGCATATCCACGGAGTGAATGATGATGAGTGGGCGAAGCTCGGGAGGTTCATCGTAGATCGTGCCGAGTTCCGGATTAATTTAGTTAACGCGCACGCTACGAATCCTCATGGTTCAACTATGCACAAGTGAAATCTCCCACCGGCACTTCATTGCAAGTCAAGATCCAGTGCTATATATATATATATATATATATATATATATATATATATATATATATATATATATATATATATGGGTTGCCGGTGAACGCTTCTCCAACGCGAGCAGTCGGTATTTCTCAATCAAGAAACTCGCTTGGAGACGCTGCCTGCGCCAACGTTGCTTCTCGCGGGTGAGGGCGCGTTCTCCTTCTTTGCGAGCTGGTAGAGCGTTCCTCTAAGAAAGAGCGTTTCCATAGCCAACGCGCGCCTTTCGCTCTCTCTGTCTCTCTCTCTCTCTCTCACAAGACAACAGAGGCACGCGCCGGGAGAGAGAGAGGCACGCGCAGAGGGCGAGCGCCGAGGGTGAGCGCGTGCCTCCCGGCACGCGGGTTACGCCTGACGACTGACGCCTGACGCGTGACAAGGTTAGACTAAGAGGAGCTTCGCCCCTAAAAAGAGAATTGAAGAAATAGGAGGATGTAGGAGGAAGGGGGCCAGCAAGGGCGACACGCCCAACTTCCGCGCGGGTTTGTGTCATTCGTATCGCGTTGCGGATCTTACGCACATGATTCCGTGACTTAATGTGGTGCATCATCGTCAAGCACTCATGTCACGTGACATAAACTTTGTTATATAGTTTAAAGGGAGCACCAAAGCATAGGTGGCTTGACAGACAGACAGGCAGTTCTTGGTAGAGCACGCACGGTGTTGGGATTAACGGACACACACACACACACACACACACACACACACACACACACACACACACACACACACACACACACACACACACACACACACACACACACACACCGGCGTTGATGAGCATCTACCATATATAGGACAAAGAGCTGAAGCTATCGCAAGACCGCTGGCGGCAGTACCATGCGTTTCCTTAGTTTTCATAACTGCATCCTTGCCACCGTCGTCCTCATTCCACGTACGCATGCACAAAAAAGGCATTACTTCTGAAATGCTAATGCTAGACGTGTTTGCTAGATTATCACGCTCCCAAATGTGCAGGTGTCGTGCGCGAAGGCGTCGACAGAGCGGCGTTTAGCGCCGCGCCTTCTCGCAAATCGTCGGCGAGAGGTGTAGCACTTCTTGCCTTTGCTGCGCGTCTGGTCGCCATTGATCAAGACTCAATCGATGAGACTGCGGCCGCCGCGCCAGTCCCCGCGCCGCCTGGCCTCTTCGTTCTCGGGTCACCGCCTAAGTGACAGATGCGCTCGCATTCTTTCTTTCTGGCACATCGCGGTCTGCGAAGGGCAGTGCGTGTAGTCGATGCAGGCGGGTGCCTCTAAGAAGAAACGATACGGGATCGGTGCGGTCCCATTTTGCAGCGAAAAGTTTGTTCGGGAGCCTCTTCGTATACGCCTTGCAAGGTGTCGAAAAATGGCTGGGAAGACCAGTCTCGGAGCGTCTATTTCTCGCTATAGGTCTCGCAATGTATCGCCAGACTTTTGGTTAACCATAGAGGGTATGGTGAATGCAACGCCCGAATCGGTGTACGTGAAGCAGGGTGGCAATGCGGGCTGGTTGGTTCCCGATTACCAGATGAAAAGACAGCGCTGAACAGCAGGACGAAGGAAAACAACGACGCTGACTCACAACGAAATTTCGGTCGTTATAGTTGCTTATCTATACAGTTGTGTTATTTGAGTTATAATCGCTCGTTTAAACTTGGCCTCTGCGAGTGCCGATTTTCTTTAGTGTAATTTCCATGTGATGGTGGTGGTACACTCATGCATGACGACTGCCCCGCCACAGTGGTCTAGTGGTTATGGTACTCGGCTGCTGATCTGAAGGTCGCGGGATCGAATCCCCGGCCGTGGCTGCTGCATTTCGATTGAGGCGAAATGCTGAGGCCCGTGTGCTGTGCGATGTCGGTGCACGTTAAATAACCCCAGGTGGTCGAAATTTCTGGAGACCTCCATTACGACGTCTCATAATCAGAGCTGGTTTTGGGACGTTAAACCCCACAAATCAATCAATAAATCACGTATGACGACTGAAACAATAAACACATTCGGTATTTGGTCAGCGCCGCCGTCTCTGCCCTTCCTTCGTCCTGCTGTTCAGCGCTGTGATGTCTTGTATATATTCAGGCCCTACTAAAACGACAAGGTCATTTAGGTGGTATGTAGTCATCGCAGAAGAGATTAAGGCATTCCAACACGGAAGCGAGCGAGTCAGGCAGCACAGCCTCCATCGGAACCCTTAATATGCGTCGCGAATGTCAAGGATTGCCTGTTTCTTACTTTCTAGCAATGCGCGCTGACACGCAAAGCTATATTCAGCTCTTCTTCAGGGACAGATTTAGCGATGCAATGTGGCAGGTGTGTCCACCTGGACCAAAAAAAAAAAAAAAAGTGACGAGCACGATCAAGGTAACGACAACCACGGATGCAAGCCTGGTTTGGCAAAAGCAAAACAAGAATGAAAAAAAAAATGCAAAGTACAACCTTTTATTGCTGTGTCGTTATCGACAGGTGCTTTCCACTATAGTGTGTACACTCCTAACCTTGACTGTAACCGAATGATTTGCACGCAGGCACATTCACTTGACAGCATTTCTGTTCCCTATTGTCTGTGCTTCTCTTCTCTTGCCTATGCCTATGTCTGTCTTCTCTTGCCTGTATGTCTATAATAATATTTAATTAACAGCAATATCTCCTATTTTCTTTCACTCTCCGTCGTTCGCGCTGTTTTGCAATAATATTACAATTATCATTTTTAACGAAGACACACGGCTAGTATACCGTAACTGCATTGGTGTACGGTAACAACATTTGTTATTTATGAATAATATAGTCAGAGCATCTCCAGATTGAACCCCGCTTCAACGCCTTTGTTGTCGTTATCGGCACCATATACCCTTCACTCAGCATGTTCTTGCTTCAGGGAAACCTTCTGTATACCTCCGCAGCGAGCACCCACACGGCGCAGACCTGCTCGTTGTCCCGCATTACCTGCGCAGAGATATATGTCCTCGTCCAGTTTGGTGACGTGCTACTTTCGGACGCTTAGACGTCTCCAGAAATTATGACCGGCATACGACAATGTTTTTTCTGGAAAGGCCGGTTGCGTTGGCAGGTGCGCTCGCTGCATCAATCAACAGGTGCCTGTATCTCAAAGAAGCCTACGACTCAAGCTGCTGGCCTCCTTCGGCCAACTGACGTTGCAACCGAGCCGTTATACTCAGTGGGGCTGCCAAATTTCCATGAAAGACAACAAGTGAACTGCACTCCTTAGGGATTAGAGAATGCGATATGCGCTTACTACAGAGAGTGGCTGATCATGTGCACAGCAGACGTACTAACCGATTTGCTGCTGTACGACGACATACTCCAACGGGTTGCTCCAGCTCAGCCATTCACATACTGCGGTCACCGTTTCCCCTCTCGTGAGGTTGACGATCTTCTTCAATAACGAGCTGCTCATCACAATTTCACCACCTCCATCACTCCCAGACCAGCGAACTCGATTTGATGTGTCACTAACCTTATACGCCGACCGGCTTGCGATGAACGTGCCCGATGGCCACCATGATTGCACGTAGCACCTTCATTCTTCACCTTGGCCTCCAATCAATCGCGCCATGAAGCGGCCGGCTTCCTCACCCTCCTTCTGCCTTCTCCTTGGACGCAATCACTCTGGCTGTTCGACACCCTCTTCCTTTTGATCCGGCCCCTATGCCCGATGCTTGCTATGCTCATGATGCCGTCACTCGTGCGTTCGTCTTGCGAGCAGTAATGCGCGTTGGCCCAGGCAGAAAGGAAGTCCATTTGTGACAGTGTTAGTCCAAAGAAACATAAAGAAACGGCCGAAGAAATCTTGTACTTTTTAAATATTTTTGGAGGCAGGGTTTAGGTGTGGCTCATTCTCATCTCCGGTTCCTGCATGCTCTCGAAACTGCGGCCGTAGCAATACGAACGAAATGGCCTCACTTTGGCCTCACTTTGCCCAATGCACCCTCGAATGCCTTGATCATGAGCCAGAAACGCTCTGTCTTTCCCCTACCCCGCAGCTCAGCCCTCGTGTTGGTACGTGACGCGCGCCTCGCGACCGCCATTGTCAGTGCACGTTAAAGAACCACAGGTGGTGATGATGATGATGATTATGATTGCGGTTCGGTTAAGGAAAGGACGCCAATTTCTGCAGCCCATGTCGGCAGCACAGCTAAGCGTCCGTAGGGGAAGTGGAAAGGGACTGAAAGAGATTGAAGACGCACGCCGTAGTGGAGGACTACGGAAGTTTTGACCACCTGGGTTTCTTTAACGTGACTGACAACGCACTGTACACGGGCCTCTGGCATTTTCGCCTCCATCGAAAATGCAACCGCCGTGACCGGGACGTGGTCAAAGTTTCCGTAGCCCTTCACTACGGCGTTCATCTTCTATCTCTTTCAGTCCCTTTCCCCTTCCCCTGCGGACACTTAGCCGTGCTCTCGACATGGGCTGCAGAAATTAGCGTACTTTCCTTAACCGAACCACAATCATCATCATCCTCTGTACCCATGCCGGCGAAGCCCCGACGCGCTGTACCAGGACGGAGCTCTCGCAGGAACTTCCCAGCATCTGCAGTTGTCACGTCACTTGACTAAGCGGTACAGTGAGGACTGCTACGGAAGATCACGCAAATACACCATTCTGTGACCGTAACTTTGGAAATAGTGATGCGAAAATTCAGTGTCTTTCTACTCTGTGAACAAGGACGAGAAACGAAGCTGTGGCGGTGGGATTGGCGCACCGCGCTGTAAAATTCTCTGTCGATGCAACACGAGAGACGTACGCACATTCGGTCAAAGGCTAGCCATTCACAGTTTGACAAGGGCGTTATAACATTTGTTCACTTGGGGTCCCCTTGAATACGTTTGATTAACATTTGATTCGCTTAGTTGATTGATTTCATTCATTGATTTTGATTTTTATTATTTCATCACGAAACGTGGGCTCGGAGGCGAAGGGAAAAGCGATTCTAAGATGCTTTGAGGGAGCCCTTAGCCACCGTGCGAGCAAAGACAGCAGCCAAGATACAAGCATTTTGCTTGGATTGTCGTTGTACACTTGAATAAGACATTTTAGACACAACGTACGGTTTCAGTAAACCGCCAAAACACGCATCCTTATTTGCTACCTTACACACAGTGTCGCGCATTAGGATACATCACGTTCATATCAGCGTGATATACTAGCGCCACGCTCTATCACAACTGTGGTATTTCAAGTATATAATTTCCTGCAAAACAGTAACAGATTTCAAGGAAAAGTTTTGATTTCTGGGGTTTAACGTCCCAAAACCACGATCTAGTAGAGGGCCCCGGAAATTTCGACCACCTTGGGTTCTTTAACGTGCACTGACATCGCACAGCACACTGGCCTCAACGCTTTGGCTCCATCGAAATGCAGCCGCGGCGGCCGGGATTCTATCCCGCGACGTTCGGATCAGCAGCCGAGTGCCATAGCCAGTAGACTACCGTAGCGGGGCAAGTTTAGGATGGGAGGAAACCGTACACGTCGGACAAGATTATATCGGGTATGCCAATTTGTTTATTAGAGCTCTTTAGTAGACGCGGAAGTTCGTTACAAGTGATTTGCTGACCATAACCGGTTGGAAAAACGAAACATTCCATGTTTCTGTTCTTATTTTATGCGATATGTTTTTCGGAAACAGCTTTACTAACATGGAAAGAATTTTGATGCTTACGATTTAGGTGATATTTAAGGAGCAATCTGTACTCATGTATGTCTTATTTTCTTTTAATAATTCGAAACTTCTTAAACAGTTTGCAAAGGGATGAAGAGTTGGCACATCCTCAGTCATTCTCCAAAGTATCTTTTGAGTTTGTGGTAGCCGCTAGGGGTTCGATCCTGTAGCAGTCCCCGGGGCGAAGTGACAGCAGTCTAAATACAACGCAACAAGGGAATTGGAAATCAACAACTTTAATGACTTCGGGTTTACGTAGCGGGTTTGATTCACGATTCTAGTTATCACACCCAGCGTTTGTAATATACTGCATCGACGCAGTCATTCCACCGCAACGATCTTGAATAATGCATAGCACCAAGTACCCTAGGAGAATTAACGAGAACTATCTCTGAGCCGCGATGAGAAAGAAGTTATCTTCTACAGAAACCTGCCTGCCGATAGAATGGAAAACCGCGGTCTTCTTCTTTTTTGTATTTGTCTTTGACTGGTTGTCTTGCCCACGTTCTTAATTCCTCCAGCGCGACATTAACTTTAATTAATGTTCGCATTTCATTAACATCATGGTCACCATTAGTCCACTTAGCGCGCCTCTAATTCACGTTCATTCTCCCTATAAGCTTCTGCTCGACGCACCGCACTGTCGCCGGGATTGTCCCACAGCTATAAAGTTGTTGTTCTACGTGTCGT
Organism: Hyalomma asiaticum; assembly: GCA_013339685.2. Taxonomy (NCBI): domain Eukaryota; kingdom Metazoa; phylum Arthropoda; class Arachnida; order Ixodida; family Ixodidae; genus Hyalomma; species Hyalomma asiaticum. Next base: position 37,879,072 of record CM023486.1, read on the forward strand.
TTTGTCCGCGGTCTTCACTGTAAGAGTCGCTTATTCTCAAACCTTACACCCCCTTCCATTATCCTCAACCCCCCATCTCCCAACGCTCCATTGCAACAACGGATCGTCCACCACATGCGCCGGTTCGCAAGGGGTCCGCGACAAATACATGGCTGAGAGCCAGTCGCCTAGACTACCGTTTTGCTCTCGGAAGAGACATTGCGAAAGAGGGCAGCTGGTGGGTGTTGCCACGACTGCGACACGCTTGGAGCCACGCAGCACAAAGAGCCCCTTCAGAGCACGTGGTTTCCAGAGCGTTTCGATGCCGAGTGGCCTCGCGCGCCAACCCACGGCGGTGCGGTATCCGGTAATACAACGCATGGCTTCCACAAGTGCCTTTTAATGTTTCTGTAATCCCTTTGACGTCGCAGTTTAGATGGCCTTTTTTAGAATCATTCATGGGAACACGCTTTAGTCCTTGTCTTTGGGAGGCGAGAAGCGAGATCGACGAGCCAGATCGAGATAACTCTTATCGACCGGGCTGCTTCAGTCTACCGGTGGAAATGCCATATGCCACGCGTGGAACTTCAGTGAATACAGAACGTGCAGACCTCCTTCTGCTGTAGACACGCCCTCGCTAGAATAGGTACATTTCTCTTCCTTTGTTCTTGCTCACGTTGGGCAACCCTATTTCATGGTGTCCTTCAGTGACCAGACATGTTTTCAATCATCATCATTATCGTCATAGCCATCAGCCTGTCTACGCCGACTGCACGCAGGGGAAAGGCCTGTCCCATAGACCTCCAATTACCCCTGTCATGCGCTAACTGCGATTGGTTTACGCTTGCAAGCTTCTAGATATCTTCTGCCCACCTAACAACTATTAAGATGTTTTCAAACATTAGAATATAAACAGGCGCTTATGTTCTCGCGGGAAGTCGTAGACAGTGGAATGCACGCAAGAGCACGCGAAAGATGAACAATTATTTACTCGACTGTGCCCCGCAAAGCCAAGGCAACGCAACTAGCCTAACCATAGCGGCATGTAAGGCCATGACTATTGTCGACTGGGAAGAAGTGCGCACAGCGGTGCTGCTGCTAGAACGCAATGCATCGGACGAACCTGCAGACAGGGGCATACGTGCCAGCAGATATTCAGGCAAGAGCCATAGCTCATTCATATGAAGTGAACCTAGCCGTTCACCGTTAGTCTGTTTGGCGTAGTCTCAGTGGCGGTGGTGCAAAAACAAGGTGATGCCAAGACATCCGACTCGCTTCTCGTTCACGTGGTGTCTACCAAAATTGGCACGGAAGGGCAGGTATGTAAGAGTAAGGCTAAGGATCAGTGTCTTGACATACTTGTCATACGTGCCACGGTTAACGATAACAAGATCACGTGTGGTTCATGCTTGCATTTGTCGGCAAGACGTATCCGCATGTGAGACGCACGTGATATTGAACGTCTATCCTTACAGCCCATTTTAGTCGAGAAACGGCCGGGTCAGGCATCTCAAAGAGGATGTCGCAGCCAATGGCCAGGCAATAGTCGTAACAGCATGACAAAGAAAAACATCAGGAAATTAATTTGGATTGATTACCCTGGTCATTATTCCCACACACTGATTTTTAAGGTATCGGGAAATTAATATTTTATAATTACCTTGTATAGTTACCCACGCTCTAATTTTTTAGCTCTTTTTAATAAGTGTTAATATGTCCTCTTTTCATAGGGTTTCCAATTTCGCTTGAGATTTCAGTATCCTAACGCGAACGCGAAGTGATATAGAAGAAAGAGGAAAATCCACTAAAATGCTAGAAAATGAGAGACGTGGCGCAACACTTTCTTGGGCGGACGCTAATGGTGATATTTAGCAACATGGCCGCTCTACAGAGGCGAAGTTTTCGCGGTGACATTTTACTGACGTGAGTCGCGCGTATTTACGGCGTTATACAGCAGGTGACTGTTGCAGATTCCGTAGAACCTCTCTCGAGCTCTGATATAACGAATTATTTGGTTATAGCGAAGAAGAACTGAAGTTTGGGCGAATTTGTACGAGTTAATAAACGACAGAAGCCCAAAGCAAAACGCGGATACTAGAAAGAACAGAACAAGATGAGCGCTTACTTCAAACTGAATTTTCTTCGATAAGCGCGGTGTTTGTTGAATAAAACTCAGTTTCAAGTAAGTGCTCGTCTTGTCTTGTTCTTTCTTGTGTCCGCGTTTTTCTTTGCGCTTCGATCCATTCGTTGTAGCGAAATAAATACGAACATTGGTTGATCGCGCATTATTTTAGTGACATTTACTCTTCCTATAAGGAAACTGACAGCGCCTGAACCGCTGCGGTATCGACTCTGAGGAAGAAATGTGTGGTTCGCGCGATGCTCGAAACTCGAAAGGTAGTATAAAAAGCAAATAATTGTTGAAAGTGCCTCAGAACTGCATTTTCAAGTATATATATAGTTTGGGGGAAATTGTAGGCACCGAGCTAAGGAAAGCGCATTTGAATGGTTGCGTCATCTAGTGACCTGCTCTTGTAAGGGTTCAATGAGCTTGAAGTGCCACAAGGAGGTAGGTAAGGCTTGAAGGAACGTATGAGTGGGCTTGTTGGTTGTTCATGCATGTCACAACTGGTAGCCACGGTCCGTGTCCGTGTGAGATCTTCGCTTCTTCGCTTCGTCTGTGTCCTTAACCGTGAGGTAAGGTATAGCTCGTTTGCAGCGGGATTTAAATGCCGAATCATGCGTTTTCGTCTAGGATTTTAACCCGAGCTACATCGGCGCTTTTTGAGGCGCTCTGCATTCCTGCTGTTACAACGAATATCGGATATAACGAGTCATGCTATGGTACCCACGATGCTTCATTATAACGATTGTTCGACTGTTATAATGAGCGACGGATGACTTGGCGCGTTTGGATATTGGTTTGCGTGCGAACCTGCGGGTTGTGACTGTAGCGTTGTCGCTGTGTGCCGCAGGCGAGTGCAGATAGCGATGTCTTCGCTGTCGGCGTTGGCCCTCGCTTTGTTGCTGGCGGCTTGCGCCGACGCTGAACCATGTGGAGAGACCCGCGACGGCGCTGAAAAGGGCATCGTGCGACCGCCTCGGCCTCTTCGGGCAAGCGATCGGCTCAACTGCACTTGGACGCTGCGCGCCGCCCCGGGATACCGGCTGTTGGTTAAGCTGGACAGCGTGGAACTTCCGTCGCCTGCGCTGAGGAGTGCCGCGCTGCGGCTCAGCGTGGATGGCCACGTGAGCGAGGTCACGCGCGACTGCGTCAACTGCCTGGACGCCACGCTGTCCGGGGAGGTGGTGGTGGTCCACTTCGTCTCCAGGTAGGCTATATGTACGTGCTGAGCTGTAGGCTTGTCGGCTGGGCGTACAGCAAGAAAGAACAAAGACACACATGGTCGTTGATTTACCAGTGCTTTGAGAAATCTTGCAGAGAAAGGGTTAGTATGCACTCCACCAACTGTGCGTAGCTCTGCGAATGCATAAGCGAAGACGCCTGAAACTCGGATATCTAAGAGTGAGAGCAGTCCCTCCCTATGTCCTTCGTCTGGATCTCCAGAAAATGAACTTTCTGTGCCGTTGTCTAAGGATTCCTTTAGGCAACGGGTTGTATAAAGAAAACAGACTCGCCAATCTCGTTGGCATAATTTAACCAATGTTCCATGAAAAATGTTGGAAAGTGCGAAGAAAAGCGTATTCTAGCCCCAAGTTTTCAGCTACACAGAGCTCAAGCTTCGACAGAAATCGCCATGCTATATGTAACTTCCCTGTCAAGCAGTTCAATTTATGCGCTTCATGGAACGTCCTTCTCGTCTGTGGTACGTGTTCAACGTATAGATCTTCAGTTTGATGTCAACGCTATTGTAACGGTGTCGCTGTGCGTAGCCCCCTGGCCGATGGTGCGGAGTCGGGCAGCTTCCAGCTGCGCTACCGAGCCTTCAACCCGTACCAATGCGAGCGGCCGCGGCCACCGAGACAGGGCTACGTGGTGGGCCTCGACTGGAAGTTGGGCGCCGAGATCCGCTTCGCGTGCAACCCGCCCCTGGACCTCGTGGGACACACGGGAGTGGCTCGATGCGTGGCCGGAAGCGACGGCGTGCCGCGTTGGAGCCACGACGCTCCCCGGTGCTCTGCCAGCGACTGCCGCCGAGGGATCTTGCGGCGAGACGCCGGCACCGGCGCTATCGCCAGTCCCGGGTACCTGGAGAAGAGGCTGCCGGCAAACCGTCGGTGCGAGTGGCACATCAGTGCACTGCCCGGGCAACAGGTGGGACTGCCGTGTTTCAATTTATGTGGGCAGGTTTGTCGCAGGCCAAAAATATACGTTGACATGATACGTAGAATGCAAACCTGCCATGTATGGGCTTACTTACGGATCCCATTTCAGTATGAATAGGGTGTTTTAGCAGCGGAGGATTACCGTACGGTAAGCACGCTATTACCGTTGCTTCGCTGCCGGCATAGCTTATTTCGGCCGTAAAAACGTGATGAAATTCTTTCACAACTTTTATCACTTTACTGTACGCATAGAGCTAACAACGCAGGTGTTTCCGACTGAAATAGCCACGCGCCGAACACGACGGCACGGCATTACCGCACGCAAAGCACGGTAAGCAACCGTTGCTAAAACTTCATAATATAGCGCCATCTTAAAAGAGATGGCGCCAGCCTGCCTTGGCATGTCTACGGATATGCCGACCGAATTGTGATACGAATGTAACGCCTTGCTTCCATGTTCCGATGCCGTTCCCTTCTAATCCTCCTGCCGTATAAGTAGTCCGTAGAAACTGTACAACAGAAATGGCAAATCATGGTACGAGATAAGGTTCCGTACTCGCCTCATTAGCGCTGTTTCCTTTACAAAGAAGTATTTTGTTTGCGAACTCAAGTGGAACGTTTGTGCCTCAGGGAAACAACCGGGGCGATGGTTCACATTGTAGGCTGAATGGTTAGACGTCGACTGGTGTAAACAAGACGTTGCTCTGAAATGCGTTGAGCGAAATGCTTGGCTAAGTGCTGGTTGAAGTAGTTTCTTTTTTGTTGTTTTTGTCCTCCACGCAGTGCGAAATCGTTTAGGTGTCACTGTTCTCAGTGTATACAAACGTGAATGGTGTATAAATAGCTGGTTGCGGTGGCCCTTTTTCAGGATGATTGCCTATAAACCTACCAGGGTTGATAAAATCTGTACGTTGTTACAGCGTTTGGTTTTTCTTGTCGTGGTTAATAACGCATTTCTGGGGTTCCATGTACCAGAAGCCACGATATGATTGTGGGTTACGCTGCGATAGAGCACTTCGGAAATTTTGACCACCTGGGGCTCTTCCGTGTGCGAAGACATCGCACGGCACACGGAACGGGCGCTCGCAGAAAAGATTGCGGAGCGAGAAAGCTCGTCGAAAACACTTTGGCTGCCGGGAAAGTGCGTTAATGCGTTAATTCTATCTGCTGTCACAGGTATGGGCGAGCTTCACGCAACTGCGGCTGCCGCGTGCCTCGGGTAGCGACGGGCCGCAACTGTACCTCTTCGACGGCGACGAGTCGACGCCACTGGCAAACATGAGCGGCGTGCAGCTAAAGCCGCCGCCGCTGAATGTGACGAGCGTGTCGAAGCCGTCTCATCGTGTTGCTGCTGACGGGGGCACGGCCCTCCGACGACGCCGTGGTGTACATGGAGTACGCGGCTCGACCGGCCGCTTGTCCCGAGCCCGAAATGCCCGCGAACGGTTCGCTGGTGGCCTACAGCCTGGGCGTGGGTTCGCGCGTCGCCTACCGCTGCGACAGCGGATACGCCATGGTCGGCGAGCCGGGTGCTGAGTGCTTGCCGTCCGGAGAATGGAGTGCCTCGCCACCGCAGTGCGTCCCACACGAGCTGCGGCCACCCGAGGATAATGATCACCAGGTGACTATACCGCGGTAACGCGGCTTTTTGATCCGTGGGAAATTGCCCAAGAGCCACGGTAACGCGGCTTTTTGATCGTGATTTCAAGAAGCCATCATCAGTGACTGATGATGCAAGCAAAGTAGGAACGAGTGAATTTGATTGATTTCTGGAGTTTAACGTCCCAAAATCACGATATGATTGTGAGAGACGCCGTAGTGGAGGGCTCCGGAAATATCGACCAGCTGGTGTTCTTTAACGTGCACTGACACCGCACAGTACACGGGCCTGAACATTCCGCCTCCATCGAAATGCAGCCGCCGCAGCCAGGGATTCGATCCCGCGACCTTCGCGTCAGCAGCCGAGTACCAAAGCCACTAGACCACCGTGGCGCAGCTAGGAAAAAATGAAGAGCACTCGAAGTGACACATTGGTTGCTATGAGGATGTATGCGTGGCGGCGTTTGTCGTTGCATTGCTCATTTCGGTGAGGAACACAGGCTAGCAAATCGCCATCAGTGTACGGTGACTATATTCACGTAAACATATTCGAGTTGTGTTTCAACGCGATCCGTGTTCACAATTGCAAATGGCGGCACAACTAAAAGGAAGGAGTAATGTCACTCGCGAGATCCACGACGTATCGCTTAAACTTGTTATGTCACGAAGCTCTCAGGCAGTGCTTTAAAAAGGGATATGGAACAGTGGTGGTCTGGCACAAGTCTGTTCCTAGAGCAGGCGGCCTTTCGCGTCAGCGCTTGTTTACCATCACAAAAGTGAGCGATGGAGCCGGAGGGGGTTCCAAGAATTCGAAAGCTACCTTACGTGGATACGCTTGCGCGCCTTTCCTGCGTCTGTGCAAGATGTCACGAGAGCTCGGTGGCCTAGTTTCTCGAATTGCGACATCTTGAATGTCTGTGGCCTTCAAGGTATGTATGAAGCGAAAGAGATGCCGTAACAACGGGATGTAGTAAAGACGACACGCCATTTGATTCTGTTGCTTTTATTAATTCCATTGCTGTGTTTGTTCCTCTTAGTCATGCGGAGTGTAATGATTGGAGCACGGGTAAGATGACAGTCATGTTTAGAAGGTCGATACAGCGCATACCTTAATAGAAGAAAAAGAAAGCAAAGACAGGTAAGTGGGTTAGGTGTAGCACGGCCTTTAGCGTTTTAGTGTTTGCCCTTGCTCTAGTGCTTTCAGTACCTCCATTAAAATGCGTCACCTAAGCTTTAAGAAAACTTTATTTGCTAGAAATCGTACCGACATGTTCCTGCATAACAGAAACATGAATAAGGAGCTTTTACTAGCATATGTCACACATTATAAGGCAGGAATGAAAGGTACTGTCTACCGTCCTCCATCGATTTCCTATTTTTTATCGCAGTAGAGAGTACACCTTTCGAAGTGTACGAGATTGCAGTGGCTTTGCTGGAAAGTCAGCTCAAAATTTTAGAACGGGATTTTTCGATCTTTGTGGTCAGCCTTTCTGTTTGTGTATGGACGCCGGCAACATTGAGTACTGTTTTTGCCACGGTAATTAAAGAAGTGAAAGGTACTTTCTTCGTAGAAGAACGCTACCAGGTGTGTGTCAAATACGATTGCAAGTAATAAATTGTTGCTTTTAAGCAGGGTAATTAAACCTGCGTGGGTATTTCTTAGTTTTTCGTTGCACCTGGAGATTGACAATCGCCACCGGTCATTTTTTTTTCACGAGCTTCAAGGCCAAGGTAAACATACATTTCTTTCTTTTTTTATGTGGTTCCACCATGCTCATTTCCTTCAATGTGAGTAACGATCTTCTCATTTTCCCCATTGGTGATCCGCATGCTTGTTATTGTGCGGTAAGCGCAAAACATTACAGTCGTCAAGGGAGCGCCGAGCTCCTGTTTTGCCTAGCGTCTGTTTCGTCTGTCTGCTTTTGTCCCTGTCACTATGTTTTGCGCTATCCTGGAATGTAAAAGAACTAAATGGGCTCATCGTATTACGCCTGGTCGAAGTGCATTACCACTTCTCACTGTCGCATGCAACCTATTACTTGGTACGTTCCGTTTTCAACGAGCAACCTACAGGATGTTTCAGCTCAATTGTGTGACCTTTAAAAAACTGACGTGCACATTACGGGGATGCAAACGACGTAATATTATTTACTGTCATCTAGACCACTTCAGACTATGTTTAGAATGATTTAAGGTAATTGACTAATATTAATAATCGGTCAACGTTTAAATAGTAGCTCTTAAATGAAAAATGTGCGATGGTGAAGCTTTAAAGCTTGTCATTTAGTGCCCAGATAACCATTTCCATGCCAGTAAGTGCAATGGTTCGAATTATTTTGGGCTTCTAAGAAAGTTCGCAAGATTTGAACTGTACGGCGTGACTAGGCGCTTGCGCGCAGTGGCATATCAGCACCATGCAATGTGCTAAGAACAAATTGTCCATGATGGACGCAGACAGACCGTGCTGAATAGGACAGGAGAGAAAATGATAAGAGGTGACCACACTTTACGTCCTTTACGCATGTCCACGCCTGCAGTCGGCGCGCAGCATTTCGTTTATAGCACGTTTGAGGGCGTTAATGGCGCTTCGCGCCACATTTAGCCACGTGGTACTTTTTGAAATATCGCGCTCTCACAAATCCCAGTGAAAAAAAAAATCCATTGCAGTTATTCTCATGGAAATGCATTTCGAGACTAAATAACATACTTTATAACTTCACCTTTCAACATGCTGTCTAAACGAGCCTTTTAAAAGTCAGCTGAATAATTAATAATAATTAGTTACCTGAGGTCATATTTAAAAAATAGTGTGAGGTTCTCTAGACAACAGTGAGTAATACTAAGTTGGTCGCATTCCCGCAACGCGCACGCGGATTCTTTAGAAGGGTGGGGCAAATTACCTGAAACACCCTGTACAGCTGTTACGAAGCCTCAGGGAGCATGCAGCTTTTATGTCTGGTATGTTACCTCGGTTTTCACTTAGCCCTACCACGGTGGTCTAGTGGTTATGGCACCCGGCTACTGATTAGAAGCTCGCGGGATCGAATCCCGGCTGCGGCGGCTTCATTTCGACGGAGGCGAAATGTTGAGGCCCGTGTGCTGTACGATGTCAGTGCACGATAAAGAAGCTTACGTGGTCGAAATTTCCGGAGCCCTTCGCTAGGGCGTCTGTTGTAATCATATCGTCGTTTTGGGACGTAAAACCCCATAAATCAATCAATCGGTTTTGACTTTTGATAGCGTATAATTTTTCGTCTGGTGAGTCATCGCACGTACCAGACGTTTCCGCAGCCGTGCTCAGTGCGCACCACGAGTAGACCGAACTGGACCTTGAGTGCACTCGGAGATCTCATACTTGTTCACTTCCTCGTTCATATCGTGCTACCTGCCGCATCGGTACGTTTCAAAGCGCAATTGAGGCCCCTTGACAGCGACGGCTTGCGTCATTATCGCTGCCGTTGCGTGAAGCGGTGTGCCGTACTTCTACAAGTAGTTTTTTTTTTAGTACACAGAAAGAAAAATGAAGGAAAGCACTGAATGATAACTGGTGGTGCTTGACGTACCATGACCACGATATGAATATAAGTGGCGCCGTAGTGGAATGCTCCGGAAATTTCGACCACCTGAGGTTCTTTAACGTGCACTGACATCACACAGTACACTGACCTCTATCATTTTCGCCTCCATCTGAAATGCGGCCACTGTCTCTGGCGGGATGGACTGAGCGTCCTTCAGGTCAGGACTCTATCGGCATAGCTACTGCATCACCGTGGCGGACAAAAAGAGAAAAATCAAGAAAGAAACTCGCTGTAAAATCGACCCGGTCGTGGCGCTAACTTCCAACTCCGCCACCGCTGTGACCGGGTCATTCCTTGCGGTCCTTCCTTCTTTTCTGTGCTCCAGAAACTTACCATGGACTTACCAGCCTGCTTAATTAAGCACCTGCTCTTTCTAATTTAGCGGTTGCTATTACAAAGTGCGCGAATCGTTACGTCTACGCTTGCGCGTAAAGCTATACATTGTTGATGTTAACACGCGTGGCTGACTGCGTCGCAGGACGTGTCCGAGGACGTGCACGTGGACACGTCAGGCCACGACGACCTGTCCCTGGGTGGCCCCCGCGGTTTCACCGTTGCTCCGACGACGACGACCTCCACCGACATCCCGACCACAGAGGTCGACGAGGAGTTTGAGACGACCACTGCAACGTCGCCTGTGACCACGGTGCTGCCTTCGTCCGAGGAAGGGCTCGACCCGCTTCCAGAGAGCTTAGATCGGGTGAGTGGATCGTTGCGTACGGCTAACAGACACTACGTAGCCAAGTATATAGATCGTCATCGTGCGTTTCCGAACGTATTGATCCACCATCGCCCGGCACGATAAACCGCCAAACATACCACTTCATATTTGTGGTTTTTGTGGTGGACATGATGGAGACATGGTGGGCAGTGCTGTCTTCCTTGCTGAATACACCGCTGATTCGGCCTAACCCTTCCCGTCCGCCAATGTTTCTGCGTCCAGTTCGCCATGAAGAAAGCAGGATATGTCGAGAGGCACAGGGTAGACGCCTTCTCTGAACCAAGGAAGACAACCGCCGTGTTCTTGCGGATTGCTGCTCTTTTCTCCATCCCCGTTAACGGTACTCAGCATGACGTAGACGGATGGGAGGCCGGGTTCGGTTATCTCGTAACAGCTGTCCATTCATTGAGGCGCAGAGCACCGTCCACTTGACCAACACGCTCACTACTGAAACAGGGTGTTTAGTCAAGGCTCTTGCTTGGCAAGATCGGCAGAAAACAGTCGCGACTGAAGCCTTGGCAATCGCGGAGGCAGCACGCGCGTTGAGCTCTCCGAACGTCGTCTTCCTCCGCAAGTAGCGCACCCTGTCTCTCTGACTAGCGTTGCTGTTCTTCACTACAACTACAAATACCACGATTACATGGTCGCTTTATAGATTATGGTGATGGGCGACGGCGGGTTTTTCAGTGGGGGAGTCCGCAGTCACTTCGACCGCATGCAGTTTTCTGGCCGTCGTGGTCTGTTCCTGTTGCTGAGAGACGACATTCTCTCGGGCGTGACGCAGGAGATACGCATTCGGGGTAGAATGTATACCATAAAGGCATACGGGACGCTCCAGGTTTGTGCGCCGCTTCACTGCCCTGGCAAAGAAAATAAAATAGAAAAGAAAAAGTGGGGGTGGGAGGCGTCAGCTGGTGTTGAGAATATAACGGCGCAGCGCCGATAGCCGTAGCACAACGGCGTACTTAATGCTGGAGGTTAGTCCCGTGTTGTCTAAGAACTACAGCACCGCTATTCACTGAAGTCGCGTTGTTTCATGTCTCGGATGATCGTAAGCTCCAGCGATAAACCCTACAGAGACTCATATATATGGCGTCTATAACTACGAAAAATAGACAAAATGTTATTACGAAGCGGTGCTTATTGCATAGAAGTGAATACGTGATGAAAACTGTGCCAGGCACGTTGGATAAGTATGTCAAATTGTAGTAATGAGATTGCATTGACCAGACGTCACTGGTCACGTCATTGATGACGTGCCGCACGTACGTATGCGAGGATTTTCGAACTCACATAACGCGTTGTGCGCGCCAAGTCAGATGCGTTCACAATATAGTGCTTTTGGATGAATACGTGCTGGCAGCGAAGTTGAGTTGACCGTCACGATACTCTGGATAATGCGAAAACACAGAGCGTTACCCAATCGCAGTCATAAATCGTGATGCGTTTTTGGGACGGTGCAGCGGAACACTGGCATCCTGCGCAGGACTCGAGCGGTCATCGCACCGAGGAATGCAGCATGCGATATTCCGCGAAGAGTGGAAGCATGCGCTCTCTGTCACGACTAATGTGTTCGCCCATGTTTGACGGGAGCAGTTTTTCGATGCCGAATCGCGAGAACGGCCCACCGCGGCACTTGTTAGCCGCAGTGCTCTATCAAGTGCCGTCTATAGCGGGAGCTGAGTTATGCCGTTTCGCACAGGAGGCCCGTTTCTTCGGCGCCCCGAGGCATACCCTACTGTCCTATACGCGAGGGTTAATCGCCCGCAATTGATCTGACCACCAGGCGGCCTCTTTTTCACATGGTGGACTCGCTAGCAGCAACAGCCGGTGGTTGAAGAGCCGCGTTTTGGTGTCGTTATTGTGACCTAATAAATTCAGCAGTTCCTAAGAAACCGCCGGGTAAAAATAGCATGAACTGATCATGTAAAAAAAAAAAATAGAAGGAGGGGGGACTAGTCGTGGCCGTGTCCACTTTTACTATGTCGTGTACAAACGTAATATATACACGATGAAGGTGACTAATCCATGTTTGTATTTCAGTTTCCGCACCTCTGTCGTCAATAGCTCCCCACTGTTAGCCACTTTTTCAAAAAGTGCCCCCCTTAACACGTCGCGCGATGTTGCAAGATGTTAGGGCAGCATGCCTGTTGTTCAGTGTATCGCCGGAGGGTCAAAGGTAAACGTTAGGGTAAAACGCAGTGACATGCCTCAATTATCGTGGCAAATTGGAGAGAGTTGGAGTAGAAAAGTGATGAAGGATAAGTAATGTTGAGGTTGAAGTATGCTTGAAAGTGGAAGACGGAAAGTCCTATAATCTTGAGGACGATTGAGAAGGAGTTGGGGAAGGCACTTCCGGGCCCGCTTCCGTATAGAGGAGGCGGGCCTGGAACGGGGGCGCTTTCATTTTGTTATTGTAAATGTATTGTAATGTTCCCTTATGTTGACTTACAAATATTTTTTCCATTCATTTTGATTCGCCAGATGATATCCAGTTATGTCGATTGGTGGTGGTGGTGGTAACTAGCCTGGGGGACCTGGCCGGCTATATTGCACCGCCTGAGCTGTATATGCGTCGGCTTGTATTACCGAAGCCAGTCTCGTGAAGAACAGTTCAAAGAGTACTAGTTGTCGTTCGGTACTGTCAAATGTGTAGTCCCTGCACGGTACAGGTTTCCGAAAAGTTTGCATTTAAATGTTAGCAATATGGTATTTCTTTGGAGTCGATCAGGAAATCACGACAGCTTCCTTGAAAGGGTTTTATAGCCATACTACGGAATTTCATCTGATGTAGCTTGTGCTTTCATTCTAGTTATGTAGTCGTTGTGTCGAGTTTAAGCTTTATTGTGTTACGCGGTAGCATTTCTTTCCTGCGGCATGTAAGGGAGGGAAGCCGTAGCCTCTGGAATGGATGTCGTGCCCTTGGTAACATTTCTGGGCCATTGTTTTGTTATGCTGGTTACCTAACACATGCATGTGCGTGTTTATATTTTCCTTAATATTACACACTTGAACCATAAGCCATGATAAAATTACAGGGCACGCTACAGTGGGAAACTTGGCAATAATTCTTACCAGCCACAGTTCTTGCATCGGCGTCCAAGTGCGGAGATTCTTTTGTCCCACCTTCAGAATGTGTCCGCAGTAGCCGGAAATCGAACTCGCCCCTTTGATATTCGCAGCGCCATGCTGTAGGTGCTGATCTACCACGGCGGACGAGGAATAGATTTTTGCAAGCTGGGAGCTCTGGCACGCTCTGAGGTCTCAGATGCCGAATAAAATGAATTTATTTGAGTACAAACTGGTCTAATGTTAACATTATAGTCCGAAGAAATTGGTAAAAAGCGAGCCAGTGAAATCTATTGTGAATACACAATTAAATTTATCAGTCAAACTTGGAAATGCTAGATCCGTGGAAAACAAGGCAGCACTATAACCAGACGACGTGTCGTGTCGGTATGTAAATTTTTGAGCAACCATTGTTATCTGAATTGTAGTCACTTTTCAATCGGTTTGTGCTTTCGCGTGTCATAAGAATTGTTTCTTTTAAGGGAACAATTCACCTTCGTGGATTTTGTTTTTGAGACAGACAGACAGACAGACAGACAGACAGACAGACAGACAGACAGACAGACAGACAGTGAACTTTAATTCTGTTAAGGCAGTGGATCTTAAGTCCAAGATAACATATCGAATTTTTTCCTGGTTAAATGTGAAGAAGAAAACATTTGAGAAGGGCGAGGGTATGGTAGGTACCGCGGTTTTCCGTGCCGTAACCACGATATGACTACGAAGCAAGCTGCCTTGGAGGACTCTGGCCATTTTGACCACCTGGGGTTCTTTAACGTGCAATGATAACGCGCAGTACGCGGCGCTCTTCACCACCGCCAAGAGCACTTCTGGTTGTCTGTGACGATACTAGGCTATAGACGCAATAAATACATTGCCTTCGCGAAATGTGGCCTGTGCCGCGACAGCCTGCGATCTTTTTTTTTTTTTTGTTTTACTGATGTAAAACCAAATGAATAGCTGTCGCCATTTTTACCTAGTGTGAAAGGAGAGAGAGAGAAGGGCGGACACTGAAATGAAGCACAGAGGCAAGTAAAAGCTGGTAAATTATTATTCGAAAACTCTGTTATTGTTAACTGCGCCATGTTCGATACTCGAAGTGAAAAATTCAAGGTCAAACTTTCAGTTTTGCATTTAGCGTTCGTTGCTCACTTCGGCGTCTTGACGGTTCACTTTTGTAAGTTGATATCGTGACGTCACAGAGAGACACGGGCGCGCCGCGCTATGGCCTCCGAGCGTAGCCTCCAAGATCGGCTCTCGCAGCCGATCGCGGAGGCCACGCCACATGTCGTATTTTTCTGCTTCCTCTCCGTGTTGGTCCCTCAAGCGTACATTGTACACACGCTATGATGCAAAGCGAGTGTGGCGAGCTGGTCTGGCGCTCGCGCTCTCCGCAACGTCACCGAATCTTGAGCTCAAGTGATCAGTGCATGCGCTCACTTCCGACAGCCGCCGCGCTAGCCCCTCGGCGCTAGTTTCTTGCAGTTTTTGGCGCGCGTTTCGAAGCTTCATTAAAACTGAACAAAATTAACGATGTTGTGACTAATTAGACTTCGCGCTGGAGAATTCGCCACTCCATTCCGTGATTACAAGACACTGTTCTACTCATTAGAACATAAAAGTCTCCAACAAAAAAAAATAGCTGTCATGGGCCCTTTAAGTCACGAATGAACATTGAAAATCACGCACTCGGTGAGTTCAAGCAGCCTGCGTAAATGGCTTTTCTTCAGTTCCGCGTGCATTGAACCTTATGTTGTCGCGCGGCTTTCTCACCTCGGTGTGGACGGGTTGATGTGTGAACTACGCACTCTGACGTCGGGGCGCTGGCAATGATAGGTGTGGCCAGATTCTGCGAAGTGTTGGCCAGGTGGGCGGTGGTCCAGGGCGCGCCGTACGTCCCTTCCTCTTTCTTTCTTCCTTTCTCTCTTTCTTTCTTTCTTTTTTTCTTTCTTTCTTTCTCGATGTTGGTTGCGCGGGCTAGAAGCGGTCGGGCAGGCGACGGCTGCGGCTCCTGACGACGCCGATGGTTGCGTCACAGGGTGTCGGCGCGGCCGCCAAAGGGGGATGGCACGGTGAGTGACGGCGGCGTACAGTTCAACGTTTCCTGCTGAGTTTGAGACGGGTCAGGAACTCCCATTAAAGGGTCCGTAGGCGTGCAGAGGGTTCTCCATTAGGGGGCGGGGGGAGGGGGGGGGGGAGGATCATTTCTGTGCCACCGTACTCCACCTGAACCCTTGCCAATGAGACTACTTCGGTCAAGACGCAGTGGAACGTAAAGGTATTGAGCAGATTTGGCGCCCTCCTTTAAGTGATTAAGAAATTGGGGGGGGGGGGGGAGGGGGGGGGCGGCCGGGCCCTCCTTGTCCCTTTTTCTCCCCCCCCCTCCCTGTGCGTGCGTCTGTGAAAGGGTCCCTGCAACACATTTTGAGCACAGAAGACGGTACCGAGCCAAGTATTATTGCACTGTGCGCAAAGTTATAAACGCAACGCAAGTAGGAGAAACAAGCGGGCAGGTTGAGAAGAAACGAGAGAGAGGGATAGGATTTTTTCTGCTTGAGTGGCGTCTGTGCCTATTTGCGCATCATGAACCAGCTAGCCCGACAGCACGTGTTACTGTTATGGCACTGCACGTGTCAGGAAATTGGCAATTTGGTATGAAACACAGCCGGAAACCCCTTGTGTTTGTTTTAACAAGTTCCAACACCGCGAACACCGACCGCGTCGCGTGATTGCTTTCGTTGTTTTTTAAAGACAGATACGCACATCTCTTTCTTAAATTCAACCGAGGTTGTTTGCTGCGATCATGGAATCAGCCGACGCTGGTTCGGTCTCGCGTGACCTAGTCGGTGCACCCAGTGATGTAATTCGTTACAGAAAGCTATTTTCGGGCTCTATTTGAAACAGAGTTGCATATTCCTTGCATGGCGCGCGCAGAACAATATATTTCGCTAAGATGCATGTTCGCAGGAGCATCCATGACCGATTGGCAACGGCCCCGCCACGGTGGTCTAGTGGCTATGGCACTCGGCTGCTGATCCGAGGGTCGCGGGATCGAATCCCGGCCGCGGCGGCTGCATTTCGATGGAGGCGAAATGTTGAGGCCCGTGTGTGCTGTGCGATGTCAGTGCACGTTAAAGAACCCCAGGTGGTCGAAATTTACGGAGACCTCCACTGCGGCGTCTCTCATAATCAGAGCTGGTTTTGGGACGTTAAACCCCACAAATCAATCAAATCAACCTGATTGGCAACGTTTCATGGCTACGTCGAAAAGGCGTTGCAGGTTCCTTTAAACAGGTACATTCTCTCACGAACAATATCTGCATACTAAGCCGGTTGAGGCTGCGAGGAACGGCAATTATTGATGCACCCACAATTCGCTCGCGTAGACCTGTAGAGGACGCCTGTTGGTGATGAGCTCTAGCGAAGCTTCACTGTAGGTGTGATGGTTGGAATCATTAATCTTAGTCGAATAACGCAATCGAATCGAAGGACTTAGTCGTTCATCTTAAAGCAAGATGTGTTCGTGGAGCACAGATTTCTAGGGGCAAGCTTTTGCGCATTCTGACAGGCGGGTTGACGCAACAGACTGCTCTTTGAATATATTTGCGGGTGTCTCGCTTGAACTATATGCGATATTCCGCGAGTGAAGCCCGAGACGCTGTCGCCTCGACGGCCCGTGCATCCGGTCTAATGCGCGCGGCGGCCCAGGGTAGCGCCGGCGAACATCAGTCGCTAGGTCACTGAGCAGGCATCTGTAAGCGGATGCGCCACGCAGCGCTTCCGGTCTCCTGGCTGCCAGCTGCATTGTTGACTGGCGAATGTGGCCGAGTGGCGAGGAAAGAAAGGCAGCGTGTGTTCTCGCCCTTCATGGCTACGCTATCCGCCGCGAACCAAAGGGGGAAAAAAATGCATTCTAGAGGAAGTGTTATTCTTATGATGACAACGCCACACGAGGTCACCCTGTGAAGTTTATGGTGGAGCGCTTCATCTGTAACCAGTGCTTACGCATTGACGAAGGTGTCGGCTAATTGTGGGAGCACGTGATGTGAAGTGCAGCGACATCTCGTATAGTGGAGCGTAATGGGCGTGTCGGTACCTCATGATTACAATATCTCAATAGCGCGAAAGACATGAGGGGACCTGAGAGAGGAAATAGAGCGCTGAATTTTGTTTGGATCTTTTCCGGGGAAACGCGATCATGACAGTGAAAAATGGATGAAACTGTACGGCACGCTTTTTTGCTTATAAAATTGAACGGACATGACGGCAAACCTGCCCTCTTAGGCTACAGCGAGCATAGACACCACAGGGCTATTCCCCGTGGCGAATATATGAGGGTATAGCGTAGGCGCGGTCAGTACCTCATAGAGAACGTTAGACAGCATCTTGGAAGAGTTGTAGACCTTTTATAACGTTGGTGTTTGTCGCGACAGCGAAGCTTATGAAGGCTAGATCCCGTGATGTCATGGTGAAGTGAATACCAGCACAATTGAGGAAGCCTTCTTCAGATATATTTTCTTTTCTTTTTGCAGTGGCACACTAGTATACCTGTTTATAACATGTGTCGTAAAAACTGGCTCGACACGGACCACGGCAGCCGCATTTTCGATGGAGGAACAAATTCTTGAGGCCTGTGTCCTGTGCGCTGTCAGTGTACGTGAAAGTGCCGCAGCTGTTGAAAATTTCTGGAGCCCTCCTCTGCGAGCTAGCTGATAACCTCCACGCGGTTCTGACGCGGAAAACTACACAAATTACAATTAATT
The DNA here is from genome assembly GCA_013339685.2 of Hyalomma asiaticum. Taxonomy (NCBI): domain Eukaryota; kingdom Metazoa; phylum Arthropoda; class Arachnida; order Ixodida; family Ixodidae; genus Hyalomma; species Hyalomma asiaticum. The sequence goes on from CM023486.1 coordinate 37,897,068, forward strand.
AAATACATAAGAGTTGTCCACACATGCACGCGAATGCGGTGGTGCGTCTCAATTTTTGCTTTCGTTTGAGCTTGATCAGGTATACACGCGCCACCATGCGTGAATATTTACAAGTTCTTGCACGCACAGACAACCATTCGTGTACCTGCAGGGCTGTAGGTTCATTACAATAAAGCTTGTTCCTGGGCTATCTGGTACACGCGCGGACGTACATAGACGCAGCTGACACACATGTTACACATTTCTTTCTCATTATTTTCCTATGGCCTTGTTAATGCAGTGTGTTACCATATATACAGTCACACGCCTTGGGGGCCACACTCTTACCCCGTATGGGAACACACACCAGAAAATCTCAAAAGGACAGAAAGTTGAGCGAGTTGGTAACATTCCATAATCAAAAGAAGAGGCGTGCAGGACACGGACACAAGAAAATCTCGTCACACACGAGCGCAAATCGGAGGCGCCGCCGTGTGTTACCTTCAGTGTGTCGTCTTCCCTGCGCGGCTGTTCTTCGCAATAATAATTGCTGGTGCTAAAACAGCGGTATGACTATGAGACACGCCGGAGTGGAAGGCTACGAAAACTTGGAGGGAACCTCACCTACACGTGAGGTGAGGTTCCCTCCAGCCGTGTAAGTCCGGCTTTTCTCAGAATCCACCTCCGTATATGCAGGCACCAGATCTTGACTTGCAATGCAGTGCCGGGGGGAGATTTCACTTGTGCGTAGTTGAAACATAAGGATTCGCAGCGTGCGCGTTAACTAAATGTAATCGGGAACTCAGCACGATCTACGACGCGGGAGCGCAGGAATCTCATAATGACCAGGAGCATAAATGACAACGCGTGTGTAAATATACACGCACGTTGTCACTCATTTACATGCGCGAGTGGGCAATGTCACGGGTGATTTACGGTAACACCGAACGATCCCCAGTGGTTCGCCCACTCGTCATGGTTCACCTCGTGGAGATGCGTGATTTTTTTTTTTTAACCATCCCGCGTTATGACATGCTCTGTTGTCTTTACGACATAGAGTCTTCTTTATTTGCTAATTGATAAAACATGCTCGTCGACAAGGATCGGTTCCTTGACTGTACCACTGAGCAGAAACGCCAGGCTCCTTTTAGAGATGCGATAACGACGTTGGTGCGTCCACAACATCGATCTAGCTTTATTTGTGGGACCGTTGATTATTTTGTTTTCAAGCTGTGTCTCTTTCTCGCCTTGGTGGCAGGCACTTCCTGCTAGGCCTTGTCGTTTCGCGCCAGTGAGTGGAACAGTGAGGCGGGGTTCTTAGAGCGAAAAAAGAAAAGAGAAAGAAAAATAAGAGGAACACGAACGCGGCTTGTGGAGGAAAAACAGGCAACTGGAGGGACGCCGGCGGAAAAATAAAGCTCAGCTGCTTCGTCTGTGAGTTATGCAAGTTCCCCGCGTGGCCGTTTGAAGGCGAGATAAGAAGGCGCTCTGGGCGTTTCTGCGAGGGCGGGAAGGCCTCCGAAGTCTCGTTGCCTGTCGGCAAGATGTCGGCTAAGTGCACTTCGGAGCTGGATACTGAAACTGATCGGAATATTACTTGCCAGGCTGCCAAGAGCCGTTTCGCGCCACTGCGCGTGCAAGTAATGGTCCGCCGGATGATAATGAGGAGCTTGCTGAAACTGATATTAGGCCGAGTTGGTTTAGCTTCGTCTCGGGTAAGAACACCAGAGAGACGAGGACGGAAAGATTAGGAAGCGACGCGGCAGGAGCTGACTGCCTCTTATACGGTTGAAGTTCTCTCTGCCTATCGCTTTTACAGCAGGCGAATGAAATAATTAGAGTGGAAATAATCTTGGTGTCTATGAACGTCGCTTCTTATTATTGAGACTGGGCAACGGGAAAGCTCTATGAACGGGCCTGCTGCGCGGATCCCGAAATATTTGAGACGATTCGGCATTGAACTGACGTTTTGAATATTGATGGCATACTGGTGGCTCATATTCTGGCTGTCGGGCACCATGAGCAAAGCTGTTTGCATAGAGAAATCTACGCAAGTATTAAGTTTTGTTATTTCTTAATTACGCATATTTGGGCATATAGGTGAGAGACACTTTTACAACCGACTATTGCGATAATTCAGTTAAAAGTTTCGGTTCTCCATTTTCAATACACACGCACGCGCATTGCGCGAACAAACGGCGTTAAATGTATACCCCTGCAACACTTTCTGAACACAGTCGGAATACAGTGCCAGCCAGTCGTGCCGGCTCCTGCGAACGTGTGAGTGAAATATTCTTGCAGTGCACGCACCAGGGTAATGGCAGTTTGGTTCCAAGTAAATCGCGTGCTCTTGCTTCAACAAAGGACGTCCTAAGGAGCACCGACTGAATCGCTTTGAAGCGGAGGCATCCTACGTAATTCTTTTATTTGTTTGTCTGGATTTTAACAAATGAAGAAAATGGGCATATCTTTTTCTGACGGCACCAAAAGAGGTCAAGCCACGTACTCAGTGCTCATTCTCACACAATTTGTCGAAAGAGGTGGAAGCGATTTCGAGCGGTATTTAAACCTGAATGCATGTTCCCTATAATGCGTGTAGTGCAGTAATATTTATCTCGTATGTTCCTAGGAAGCTCCACGGCTAATTGACACTGTTTCGTGATACTGTTCAAAAGGCATTGCAAGGTCCGTTTAAGTCCAAATCAGATTTAAGAAAAAAACATTACACCGACATGCCACCACGAGTTTCTTAAGAACCCTTGAGCCTATCACGCGATTGTCATTGCTCGAGTAGTCGTGACCTGATGCATACACTGCATGCAGAGTTAATTAAGTGTGCGCGTGCAATAAATTTGATTGAATTGCGCTATGCGAGACTGTTCTCTGCAGAATTTTAAAACTGCGTATTTCGCGCCCGCAGACCCAAGCATTTAGTGGCTGAGACGTGCGATGTCTCTGGATGAACTGATCCAATGAATGGAATGATGCGACTAAACGCCGGTCTTGGCCGATGGAGGGTAAGGATACACACACGGCGTACAACTTCTATAGGGGACAGAGAAAAATTACGCAGGAAACAAATGCCAGGAACCGCTTGCAGTATATACCCAGCATTGCAGTTACTTGCCGTGCTATTGCACAATGGAAACACGAGGAAGTCACGGAGTATACTACATGTGCAAAAACGCCACATTTTGATTTGAGACAAGGATGTAATTGTCCGCGGATGGAAGCTGTAGGCCTCGCACGGGAGCTTACTTAAAACAATTCTGAGAAGTGTGATTGCCATTGTATGCATATTAGTGAATGTAATGATTTAGCTGTTTCTCACTCATGGTCTAGTGAGCACTGGCGACTCGTGTGTGGCCGACCAAATGGCCAAGCTTTAAGGACAGTGAAAAACAACTAAGATCACCAGCACATGGAGGTTGGAATATTTGCTTTGGAAATCTGCTTCGCCGGGGCTAGGCTTCACTCTCGGTTTTCCCTGACTTCACGATGTTCCCTCCAAAAGTGGGCGCCTTCTCCGGCTGTATTTTATATGGGGCCATATTTGTGCATAGTGACTCGTGCCGCCCTTTTCGTTTTGCCATGAACTGGAGACTGGCGCAAGGTGAAAGGCACGAGAAACAATTTTTCGACGATAGTACTCCCTATAGAAATATATATATATATATATATATATATATATATATATATATATATATATATATATATATATATATATATATATATATATATATATATATATATAAAGTTATTCTAGTTTATACTTGCACTGGCTTCGAGCTAGCCCCGAGAATATGTGAAATAAACCAAGCATTTGAATATAGGAAATCACGTCTGCCTAATTCCGCGAGGTGCAGTATATGTAGGAAATATGAGAGGAAACAGCAGCCACCCGTTGGTAGCACAAAGCTACAAGGAAATCCGTGCGGATTACTCAGAAGGACAACCTTCCCAGTCTCTGTCAGCGTTGATCCAGTTCTCGAACCAGGGAGTAGTACAAATTTCGCGGCAACTGGGCAGCTTTGTCTTTCCTTTTCAATCCGCACGGACTTTCTTGCGACGTTGTGCCAGAAACCAGTGATTGTAAGTTCTCCAATTGCGACAACAATCGGATGGACATATACGCTACAGCGTACGACGAAAGTTTGTGGATACAGTCCGGCCCCTAAATGACGATGTGGTGGGTATACGTGCTGTTTTCCGATCACACTTGGAGCGCAAACTCCGCTCAACTTTTCCCCTCCTCGTGACAGCGGCCTCATCTCCTGTCAACACCGCGGGGTGAATGACGCAATGCCGCGGACGCGTCCGCCCTGACGAGGGGAGCGCTATATTTCCGCCCGATTAAACGCGCACGCGTCACGAACGAGTTCGCGTTGATGGCGAAAGCGGGACGCGAGTGAAAACTCGCTGACAGGCACCGTTTCGAGCGTGCGCTTTACGAGAATCTCGGGCCACGGAAACAGGCTGTCAGCTGAACCGACGTGGCTCTCTCGTTAATTTCGCCCTGGCAGTGCTTTTCCTTTTGCGCTCTTGCGATCCGCTGGTCTTATACTGGGAAAGCAATGAATTTTAAATTGGACCAGTGAATAGGGCCCGTATACATGAGAACAACTTACAGCAAATAAAAAGTTCGTGAGAGAAAATTTCAGCCAATGCCACTGCTGGACATATCATTAGAGACGCCTTCCGACCAATGAAAGACAGAGCTTACGAAGAAGTTTTGTGAATTCGGGCTCAGATCAATAAATACGATATACACCAGGGATTGTTGCAGGAGTCAACGTTTCGACAAGTGGACCTGTCTTTGTCTCTACGGCAATTTGTCGTCCTGACGAGGACAAATCCACTTGTCGAAACGTCGGCTCCCGCGACATTCCCTGTTCTGCGTCGTTTTTAACGCTCTGTTCATCGATTCAAGCCTCAATCTTACCCTGATCTTCTCTTCTAGTTTAAATGGGAGCAAGTTATCAGCGCATAGAGGGTTACCGTTTTTCGCTGCACAAGTTGCCTAACCTTACCGCACACTGATTATCTTGACATCCTTTAACTTTTCCACCGCGCAATAATACGCATTCACACGGTCATTAAATATGGGCCGAGACGTCCGATAGGGGCATTGCTGTATGTTTATATTAGCTATGGTCTGTGAGATCAAAACTAATACTTGAAAAAGCGATATATTTGCTGAAATGAACGTAAATGTTTCTCATTGCAAGGTATTCGTTTCCAACGACGTCTTTTTAGAAGCCCTGGTGTGAGTAAAACAAAGTACTGACTTTGTATTACAGATGATATCTTCTACTTAGACCTAATTGCTGAACAGGAATTCACTACTGCGCGCCAGTATAGGCCGGCCCCGCCACGGTGGTCTAGTGGCTATGGTACTCGGCTGCTGATCCGAGGGTCGCGGGATCGAATCCCGGCCGCGGCGGCTGCATTTCGATGGAGGCGAAATGTTGAGGCCCGTGTGCTGTGCGATGTCAGTGCACGTTAAAGAACCCCGGGTGGTCGAACTTTCCGGAGACCTCCACTACGGCGTCTCTCATAATCAGAGCTGGTTTTGGGACGTTAAACCCCACAAAACAAAACAAGAAAACACGTATAGGCCGGCAGCCACTTCCCTTGCCCATGCTGTAAGCCCAGCACTTGCGGCTTGGCTTGTATAAAGTCAACATTCTTTTTCTATCATCGTTGAATGCCTTCTTTCAGGCGCCGTAAATACGGGTTTTGGGGGCCTTTAAGAAGCGGGCAGTAAGAAGCTCATTGTCCTATACTTGCGACAACTTTATGTATGCGCGATGAGGTCTTTGTGGTTCGTAAACCCTGACATGCCTTATTTAGATTTTTCAGCTACTGCTGTGACAAACCAACCGAAGGTCCAGCGGCTTTGGCACGATCCTGCGAAATAAAACACCAAACTTATTGTAAACATAAGCGTTGCTTCAGCATTGCGTGAAGTGGCTGTAGCCACTGGAGCGCCCATTCTGCGCATAGGCTGCTCGTAGCCTCTTAATTATTGTGTACCAAAAAGCTGACAAAAAAAAAAAAACGCAGGATGAAAGCCCGTTTAATAGGCTCAATAGGCTTAACAACAAAAGTAACGTCAGTGCTTGCCCTCCTATTAACGCCTAATTAGTGCCAATACGCCGCAAGAGCGTGGTCCGGAAGGTCGTTAGCAAATTAGCCTCCGCCCTTTTAATCCGCGCTCTAATAATGAGCTAAAACAATGCATCTCTTATGTATAGGAGTTTCGTGTTTACAAGAACGGCGTCCTGTCTCAGCCCCCAAGCACCGCACAATTAAAACGTTGCAGAGCGAACCGTGTTTGAGCTAGTTAAAGCTCACAAATAGTGCGAAAAATTAAGCGAGGCTCTTAAACGACTACTGAGTCGACAGTTTACACGTATGCCTACCTCCAACCATAGGAGCTGTCAGAAATGAACTGCGCGAAAAACACGGACGAGGAAGACACACGCACAAGCGCTTGTGCGTGTGTCTTCCTCGTCCGTGTTTTTCGCGCAGTTCGTTTCTGTCATGCATTACCAACTCGCCCAGCGTTCTATCCTTCTAAATAGGAGCTGTCCCATGTCTGTCAGCATTGAAGACATTCGTATTTTACTGCAATTGTGATCTCGCTAAGGGGAAGAGGCTCTTTTTTGCTGCCTTTGTCCGTGTCACAGCTCAGCATACGTGCTGCAGGAAGAACGGGAATGAAAGGGTAGGAAGGACAGAACGCTGTTGTGGAGGGCTGCGGAAATTTTGACCATCTGATGTTCTTTAACGTGCACACACGTTCGCACAGTACGTGGGCCTCTAACATGTTTGGGACACTTGACATTAAAAATTGCTCAGAGTTGAAGCCTACGACCTTTTACAAACGGTTTCGTGGAACATATTTTTATAACACTTGTACGGGACAGCCCCTAAGGTGCAAGTAATGCACTTGTCTTTGCGTTGTGGTGCATGTCGTTTCGCGTGTATCTTCCGTCTTAGCAAGCTACGCGTCTCCCTCATATTTTTGCAGACCTCGTCACTATATCTTTTGCAAGCGCAGGGAGGAAGGCGTTTTCTGAAGCTGCACTTGGATGCTACACCGAACGTTAATTTGCATGCTCACTTATATGACTAGGACATCTGACCCTTCTTGTCGTTTGCGCGCTTAGCAGCAATAAATCAATCTTCGTAAACGTTCCTGCCTGGTGAAATTGGGCCCGTTCCTTCACTGAACTTATCTTCCTGTGTTGTATTGCATCCTGTACAACTTTTGAATTGAGCCATGGATCCATGGTTGTACCTTTTTTTTTATTATTTGAGATTCCGCACTGTTAACTTAGCCCCTTCCTTTACTGAACTTTTCTTACTATGATGTATTGCATCCTGCACAGCTCTTGAATTGAGCCATGAATCCATGTTGGAGTTTTCCGCATTGTTTTAACAGCCCTCACTTTCGGTTGACCGCCACTTTGCTGCGCAAGAAACGTATTGTCGGTATTGTGCTAGCACCCCCCCCCCCCCCCCCCCCCAAAAAAAAAGGCAAATATTGAGCCCCTCATTTTCGTCTTTTTGTATGTTGCAGGCGCTACCGCCAGCAGTTAATTTTTATTTTTCAAGCGCTCCTGCAGCAGCTGATGAATTTCTTAAAACGTTATAACATCCAGACGAGGGGAACCAGACCCGGCGGTCGGTTATGCTGCTGAGGTCGGCGGGGATCCCTTGAAACGACGTGCTTGAAATGGTGTGTTGTTGTTGTGCCATGTCGGAAGTACACAAGGAACAGATGTATCTGTAGCGTGTGCGAAGCATCAACGTATTGTGACCACGTGTATGAGAGTGGCTAACTGCGAGGGGTGTCTGTCACTGCAGTGACACGAGGTGTAGGTACAGTTTGCCATAAAGCCATGGGTTCGGAAGGACGCCCGTCTGAAGCTCCAGGGGAGCCCGCTTTGCCGGGGAGAGTCGTCGGCCAGGCGGCTGTCTCTGGACAGCGTCAAGGGCGATGCGTCGAGCAGCGATGCGCTGTGGCATCGGGTGGCCGCTTATCATCTCGGTGTCCGCTTGCCGACCCTCGCTCTCAGTCTGACACGGCCACACCTTTCAGCGGTCTTGTTCCTCGCAGCAACGCTTCAGCTCTCCTCCGAGTCAGCGCTCGCTCACTGGAAGAGCGACAACTACAGATTACACGGGGTGTCTGCCGTTAGCCATCTCGCGTGGTTCGAAAAAGGCGTCGATGGAAAATTTACCCATTTCTCTGTTGACACTCAGCGTTCGCAAATCATCGTGGAAGGAGGACAAGATTGGGAGGGACTGGAGTTTCTCATTTTTACTAGCGATTAGATCGCCTCTCTAGTCGAATGGCGTGTCCGATATCGGGCGCAGATAGAAGAGTATTTCCTGAACTTGTAAAGAGTGCGAAAAGAAACAGGCATATTATTTTATATATATTTGTGCGACCCTGCATGTCGCCGCCGATTTACTTGATTGACTCAGTGACTGCTGTACTTATTCATTCGCGAATATGTTAATAGTACTTTACACAGGGGTGTCGAATTGTCTCTTCTGTTTTCGTCCGTCGGGGGGTCACGGTGGATCCTAATTACGACAGTTTTGACGACGTGGAACTTGCTTGCTAATTTGTCGTTACTACGCATTGATATGGACCATGCCTAAGGTCCGCGGTGCTCTAGTGGTCATGGCCGGCATTTGACCGCATACCAGATTTGATTGATTTTTGGGGTATTACGTCCTTTAACCACGATCTGATTATGAGCGACGCCGTAGTGGACACCACCGGAAATTTCGACCATCCGGGGTTCTTTAACGTGCACTGACATCACTGTGCACAGGCCTGAGCATTTCGCGTTCCATCGATAATGCAACAGCCGCGGACGGGATTCGATCCCGCGACCTTCGGATGAGCAGTCGAGTGCCATAGCCACTAGACCATTGTGGCTAGGCGTGCAGGCCCGAATGACACCCGGCCCCGGCGGGGACATTTTCGGTGAATGCGAAAATGCTAGCGACCCCGTGTGCAGTGCGTCATCACTGCATATTAGAGAACACAAGGTTGTCAAAATTTCCGGAGCCCTCCACCACGGCATTTCCTCTAGACTGTCTCATTCCCGTTCCCCACTGCGCTTTGCTTTTTACAAGAGGCGCAGAAAATAGCGCCCTTTCCTTAACTGCGTCGCAGTTACTATTATACTGAATAGTACTCTTTGTGCGTCACCTTGCGCGCGCAATCACTTCGTACTGCCGTTTGCTTATACACCTCTCTGCTGTCGGCAAAATGATACTTGCTTGTGTTTTACACGCCATAACGGAGGCGCGATTTTGACAAACGCCGTATGAGTGGCGCGATGCTTATTTTCGACCACTTGCGGTTCGTTAGCGCGCGTCGCGTTATAAGTACAGCGGCTTTTTTTGCATGTCGCCCCGGTCCCATGGCAAATGCGGCCGGCGTGTCCGAGAATAGCACGCGCACCGCCGAGCTGAGCAGCGCGACACCTTAGCTGCTGAGTTACAAGACGGGGCGGCGCGTGAGGCGATAAGAGCGCTCAAGAAAGTAGTGGCAGAAACTGTACTAATGTAATGCTAAGTTTCTACATGAGGCATTTATGTGACAATTTGCGCGTTCTTGAACCGATGCAGTGACATTTTTATTGGCTTACATTAGTATTTCGTTTCATGTTCTTTCGTTTTCTCCCATATTTTGTGTCACTTCAAACAAACAAACAAACAAACAAACAAACAAACAAACAAACAAACAAACAAACAAACAAACAAATAAATAAATAAATAAATAAATAAATAAAAGGAATTCAGTGCCCCTCCACTCTGTGAACAGATGGCCAGGAAAGCTGTGGTCATGGATTGTAAGTTACTCTCTTAACGCCCCACCCCGCCGCGGTAGTCTAGTGATATGGACAACTGATGCGAATATCGCGGGATCGGATCCCGGCCGCCGTGGCTCCATTACGACGGAGGCGAGCTGTTGAGGCCCGTGTGCTGTGCGATGTCAGTGCACGTTAAAGAACCCCAGGTGGTCAAAATTTCCGGAGACATCCACTACGGCGTGTCTCATAATCAGAGCTGGTTTTGGGACGTTAAACACCAGAAGCCAATCAGAAATCAGTCTGTCTCAACGCGACACGATAGACGCACGGACTTTTGATGATTACCTAGACGCGTAGGGCTTAAGTGAATGCGTGATACATTTGGTTCACGTGGGGTCGCTTTGAGGCATTTGGATTAACACTTAATTCGCTTATCAACATCAAGTCCTGTTGATGCGCATTTAATGCAGTTGAAGTCTTACGTGTGCCACTTCATTTTATTTTGCGCACGAGTCACTGATCCTGGATCGGAACAGATTTTCATAAGTGAATGAACTGCAGGGATGTACGGTCGGAATGCGTGAAGCTTTTTGCACCTCACGCAGTTTTCGCAGTGCATGCGGGACCGGCCCATAGCACGTCACAGCATGTTTTGATAAAGGCTGAGACAGACAGACAGACAGACAGACAGACAGACAGACAGACAGACAGACATGCACGCGTACACTCACGCGTACACTCACGCATTCTCCACAGTGCTTTTCACTACCTTCGATATCAGTCCACAGATCGGACGGAGACTGCGTACTTAACTATCTACCGCGCCGCTGTAGAACACAAATACGTAGTGATACGAGAGGCTGCGTGCACACGTTACTGCAAAGCAACACGGGCGCATTTCGTCGCCTCTGCGTTCGGAGACTCGTCCGATGTTGCGACGCCGGAATCCGTCTTGCACGTTACTGTTATTTTTATCGCAGCTTCGCACCCTTACATGTTTCGTGCTTACATCTGAGCTCAACGCCCACTCGCTCTGGGAAGCTAAACATAGGCAGGAGTCCTCCCGCAGTGATCGACACGCGTCGAACGTCATCCGGCCTCTCGAGAGCTCCACCCTCCGGAATTCCTAATGACGCTGCGAGCAGACACGGATTAAAAAAAAAAGCAAAATAAGGAAATAAAGTAGAAGCACATCTTAAAGAACACGAGCACCGCGACATGGCAGGGGTAGGACCTTCCCTTCCTTCGTTATTTACTTTTCTTTTTTTTTTCTTCCGTCATTTGCGAAAGTTGGCGAGTTGTGTGCTAGGTTCTTGCTTGCACCTGACTCTTTCATTTTTTTTTTCTTGTACGTGACATGCTAAAGGAACATATGCAGAGCCATCGTATTCTACTGAAAATGTTGCCGTTATCACGTTTTGCCGGTGGCAGTAACTGCGATGTATTTCAGCATAACAAGAGTGTGACGGGCAGGACGGGTGGTTGCTAATGCGCTTCGCGTCGAATGTTCTCGGATGTTGTTGCGTATCGTTGTGCGTTCGTTTTCGTAGTTAACGTGATGCCGCGAGAGCGCTAGTTCGAGCTAGTCGATTTAACGTCGATCTAGGGAATAATAGCGGAATGCTATTAAACCGAAAGACGAAAACATGGGCACTGAGTATGAGCGTTATTCAAAAAGGTGATTGTTGATTCGCTGTCCTAGATTGTCTTGTACTTCGATAAGTTTCCAGCGCTGGATTTCCCACTGACAATGTTTCTATTTTATTTCAATGTGAAAAACATGGGAACGTAGGCTGACGATGTTTTACGCGTCTGTGAACGACCTCTAAAGAAAGACACGATAAACTGAGGTTGCTCCACACTATATAAACTTTTTTCGTAAACTGTAAAGCTAGCTTCCCTGCAATGCAGCTTGCCCTACTAATGGCGGCATTGGCAATCCGGCAGACAGCGTGTGCAAGCGCAATTTGCTTGCGATATGGCATGTAAAATGTTGACACAGCCCTTCTGATACAAACATTCCCAAAGCAACGGGCGGCAGCATATGGAACTTGAATGTTGACAGCATTTAAATAAAGACTGCTGCGGCCATTAGTATGCTGCATTGCAGGGAAGCTAGCTTTACAGTTTATGAAAAAGGTCTATACAATCGCTCCCATCCTCCTTATCAACCTTATTGCATTTCCCACCCCCTTGCTATACTATACTATACGAGGCTATACTACGATTTACTCTGCCCCTCCTCCTCACCTTCTGTTCCCTTTCCCATCCCCCTGCTATACCGCACAAGGCCATGCTATGCTATGAAACGCCGCGGCTGCAGGGGTCGAATCCGCAACTTCAATCAACAGACATTCGCAGTCTTTGCCGCGCTTCCTGACGCCAGGAGGGCGATTCCTATGACGTCACTGGGCATAGAAGCTTCCGAGTTGTCCCTGTTACAGAGATTTCGCTCGTGATTTGTCCGCTAATACGCTTTGTCACGCGGCCGTTGTAGGTGCGAAGCACCTTATGAGCCCGGTCTGTCGGCGTCTAACGTCGTCGTGCTTACGATCACAAACAAGCTCAAGGTAGGCCCAAAGAAAGTGCATAGTTCATGGAAACCGGCTCATATGATTCAGAACAATTTAAGAGAGGGGAATAATGATGGTCCAATCGCATTAACTGAGAGAAATGTTCTAAAATGGCTTCTGACACGACAACCCTACATTTTCACTGTCTGACTGCACTGACTCCAGGATCGGCCCAAATTTCCTGTCTACAAGGCAGAACAAGTGCATAATCGATCAAAACCAGTTAAGCGCGGTGACTGACGTGTTCCTCTGGGAGACACCGGCGCATCATTGCTTCCCGCCTACCGAGGTGTCACGTTAGTTTAGCTGCATTAGCGCAGAATTCGAATTGCACCTTAACAATTCACTTTTCTTGTCTCTCTTGGTTGTGGTGCCCAATGAATTCGCTTCGCCTCGCGCAGTTGGTTTTGTACAGTGCGAGGACTAGGCTGAAAAGCACGAAGTCCTGGTGAGCTAAGTTCTGACAATATCAATGTACCTTTGAATGAAAGGATTGGCGAGTTGGAAACAGCGCCTGTATGGCCGCTGAAAGCAGTGAAAAACAAACAAAGGCAGTCCTCTTTCGGCTCGTAAGTCTTTGAGCTCGCACTAATGGCTTATGCCGTAAAACCGAATACTATTCCGTCTTGGTTTTGCATCTCAAGGTAGGACTAGCAAATGAGGGGATTCATATTTGTCAGGGATTAGTCAATTCTGCCTTGCCAAACAGAAGTGATCACTAAGGGAGAACAAGATCGAATAGTATTCCGTATTCCGTTTTACGGTATAGGCCCTATGTTTATTCGCTTTGTAAAATCAAACTACAACAGACGCACGTTCTGTTCACGCGGCTGACGTTGCTAGTACGTCTAGGAGTGACGTCGGTATCGCGGCGGCACCGGAATCAGCAGTTCCGTTGTCGTGGAACGTGCCAAGGACGCAGTCACAATGAGCTGGGGCGGGCGCTTACTCGTAGAGAATTTAAGCGGGTTTTCTGCATGCCGGAAGCTGGAATGATAACTTCTAGCGTAGAATCCCATTAGCGTTGTCCGCTAGCGATTGTTATGTGCCTGCGTGTTTGCTTAAAGAGGCTTGTGCAGATGATCACTGTCAAATTCAGCGGCCGTGTGTGAGCCTGCGCCAGAAGTGTGTCGGTGTTTTGTGTTCGTAAAACTGACTCTCTAACAGGAAGTACTTGCGCTGAAAGATTTATGTCAGTGACTGTGCTTTCTTCAAGTATAGAAAAGATTTGGCAAAGCAGAAAAAATGTGCTTGGCCTGTTTACCTCTTTCAATTTCTGTACCGTTTATTATTAAGGCCGCCATTCGCCGCGTTTGATGAATGAAATATTCTATTCTACCACCCAATTCTGTGAATTTCTTAAAGGGGCATGCAACTTTTTTGAACCAGTCAAGAAATGATGCCATTCAGTCCTGGAAGCACTTGAGAACATGTAAGCCAAATTTTCTTGCGCTGCACCCACCAAGGAAGTAGTAATTTCGTTTTAAGTACAGCTCGAGATCGCCTGCTCTTCTGTGCCTCTTGAGGCAGAAATAACGTTGTTAGATTTCGTGATCGTGGTATAATTCTCTGCAATGCTTAATCTGTTTGTCTGAAGTTCGGCGCATAACCATAATGTATGATCCTTTGAGAAGACCGAGAGAAGGCGAGCGGCCTAGTCTGCGCTGGCAGTGACTTCACTTGTTGAAAGAAAAACAAGGTATTCCCAGCTGTATCTAGACCAAATTGCTGATTCCCTGGTGGAGGCAGCGTAATAATATTTCGCTCACGTGTTCACGGGAGCTTCAGCCACTATTGAGCAGCGCTTTCTGGCTACGTGCAAAAATGTATTACACGGTGTCCTTAAAGGGCAACTCCAGCGATTTTTCACTGTCCACTAATATCAATAAAATTTTCAATATATGTTCTTCTGGGTCCTGTAATACTATCTACCAAGCTAGGCAATTGCAACTCATTTAGTTTTCTTGAAAATTAATATTAAATATCTTTAGCAAATTCCCATGCGGGACACCCTGTGTTTCTGGCGTCATTAGCTTCAACGCTTCCCACCCGAGCAGGCAGGCGGCCAAGAGCTAAACAGAGATACTTAATTCGGCGCCCAAATCGTCGATGTAAAGTTGAAAAGTGCTAGAATAACTCAATCTATAGTCGGACGACAGCGCCGCTTTTATTTTTCGGCACCAGCTCCATATTTCTGATGGCGGGGAGGCTGTGACGTCATCGCATACGCTGCAAGAAGCATCTACCCGTTTCGGTTTCGGTTTGAACACATGGTTCATTCGGTTATTTAAAATTATTGGTGAATTTCTGAGCAAATTGGACGACGTTGCCTGCTGCAGGACTGTCAGTGCCAGTGGAAAGCAGTGATGTCAGAATGTAGTGAAAAAGCTGCCGGAGAGAAAGAGAGAGAAAGAGAAATAAGGAAGGGAAGGCAGGGATGTTAACCAGTCAGGAGTCGGAGTTCCCTTTTAAAGTATGCTGCGGGCTTCTTTGCATCACTATTGGCTTTTTTCTGCATTTTGTCTGTCGCCCACGGCCACTCTTCCCCTATGTTGGCATCGATTCCGTTGGTTTAATTACCGCCGGTTATATTCTCTAATCATGTCGCCTGCCCTGGCTCATTACTTCCTCTTAACGTCGGCTAAAGCGTCGTCTGCCACTCTCCGTCATCTGATCCCCTCTGTTGTCCTCCTCTCTCTTACGCCAATCTTACTTGCGTCGTCCACCGCCCGCTGTGTCGTCGTCAACACCCCGGCGAGTTAGTTTATCTCCAAGTTTCAGGCCCGCGTGTTGATACTGATAAAATGCGGTGGTTGCACGCTTTAACATTTAGAGACAGTGGTAAATTGCCGGCGTGAACTATCGCATACTTACCGTATGCTTACGTACCTTACGTACCTTACGCACCTTACGCTCACCATCCATCCAGGTGTTCCTTGAGGATATTACCTTGGGTGGGTATTCCGGCCTCCCATTATGCGTGCTTTTTCGTGTGTTTATAAGTGTATGTATACGCATATCGGTGTACATACATTTGTATAGTAAACACGTTCAACATATAAGAAATTAAGGGGGAGGGAGGTTAATTGCGAACATAAGCTCCCCCTTGATGCGAGGATGAAGCCGTCGTTATCCTTCGGTGAATTACGTTAAAGGCGCCCTGAAACGCATTTTACGCACATTGATTTTATTGCACATTTGCTTTGTGTGGGACTTGACGATGACCGAAACACCAGTGAAAGCGGCGAAATTGAACCGTATTATATTTTAATTTGTACCTTGAAATCGGTTTCCGCGCTGACTGCAGCGCCATACATCAACAGTTTCTCCGAGCGGATATGACATCACCATGCTGCTTTGCTGTAGGTTCTGATTGGCCGGGAACAATAGGGAATAAAAATATACATCGCACATATCGATAATGCACCGAATATAAGAAATTCCAAATTCAGAACGTGTTTTATGCTTGCTAAAGGTACAAATTTGGGCATTACAACTTCATTTTGCTTGTAACTGACACAAGGATCGCTGTGCGGCCCACGTGGTGGTTGTGGTAGGAAGACCACAGAGGGCAGCACGGTTCCGGTTCTGCAAGATGTAAGCCGCGTTTTGATTGGAAGCAGCATGCACGCCTTGGGATGCCGATATCTGTCGTCTGCTTTTATTTTGAATTTGTAAGTTGAATAACTTGCGTTTGCCTGCATCGATCTCGAAAATTCTTTTTGCATTTACCTCAGAACAATACAACGAACCCGTTTCGATGCAAAACTCAGCGAGTAAAATATGGTTTCAGGGCCCCTTTAACATGAGTAGGCTCCACTGTTAGTAACTGGCCTGGATAAACACACTGCGGCATGTTGCCGGAATGCTGATCGCATAGTTATTTAATATACGTGTAGAGAGTAAAAGCTCGGGATTGGGAGAAACCTGACGGCATAATGTGGGAGGGAATATCTGAAAAAAAAACCCATCTCGCGATTCTCATGGCGAGCCAAGAATTTGCATGCCAGACCGAAATTTCAGTGATACGTTTATTTTTACTTATGTAAGTTTCTCTAGTGCAACAGCCTGTGACATGGAGGGCTGTAAATCTGAACTCATATCTGCTTCAGAGAACCTCCGTTGGCGCATTCATAGGCAGTGTCGTTTCAAATTATCTTTCTCACCCTTCATAGCGGCCTCCTCATATTCGATGTCGCGCAGCGGTTTCATTGAAGAGAACACCAATGCGTGTTCACAGTTTCCGCGCTGCTGCAGAGTACTTCTTCCCCGACCATTCTTCGTGGCCCACCCGTCTTTCGCCGGGGTACCGACGGCGCCCGCGTGACCCTGCGACGCGCGAGGCGCCCCCCGTTGGAGGGAAACGCGCATCTCTCTCGCCGTCGGATATCAAAGACTCCGCGAAAGCGAACAAAGTTGAAAGCGCGCCCTTTCAGCGATCGAGTCGACAGAGCTCGAGCCTTGATGGCCTGCTGGGGTCAGCCGCCCCGTCGCCACCAACGATGACGTTGACCAGAACGCCTCCGCGGGGGCACGTGCTACGGGGTAGCTGGCCTTGCCGGGCGACATGACGCGCCATCCGGGCGCTCGAAATGCACTCGGCTTTCAGCAAGCGCGGGATGTCAGTGTGGAGCAGTGTCTGCGATCGATGCTGTGCAGTGTAGTAGATACAAACACTGACGTGCGGGAGATGCCTAATGTGGCCTTCAGGGTTTCTCTGTCTGGTGTTGAGAGGTTCATCAGAGGACTTCACTGAAGACTGCTGTACAGTGTAATAGATGCAATCACTGACGCGCAAGAGAGGCCTAATGCGGCCTTCAGGGTTTCTGTCTGGTGTTGAGAGGTTCATCAGAGGACTTCACTGAAGACTGCTGTACAGTGTAATAGATGCAATCACTGACGCGCAGGAGGATCCTAATGTGGCCTTCAGGGTTTCTGTCTGGTGTTGAGAGGTTCATCAGAGGACTTCACTGAAGACTGCTGTACAGTGTAATAGATGCAATCACTGACGCGCAGGAGGATCCTAATGCGGCCTTCAAGGTTTCTGTCTGGTGTTGAGAGGTTCATCAGAGGACCTCACTGAAGACTGCTGTACAGTGTAATAGATGCAATCGCTGACGCGCAGGAGGATCCTAATGTGGCCTGCAGGGTTTCTGTCTAGTGTTGAGAGGTTCATCAGAGGACTTCACTGAAGACTGCTGTACAGTGTAATAGATGCAATCACTGACGCGCAAGAGAGGCCTAATGCGGCCTTCAGGGTTTCTGTCTGGTGTTGAGAGGTTCATCAGAGGACTTCACTGAAGACTGCTGTGCAGTGTAATAGATGCAATCACTGACGCGCAGGAGGATCCTAATGTGGCCTTCAGGGTTTCTGTCTGGTGTTGAGAGGTTCATAAGAGGACTTCACTGAAGACTGCTGTACAGTGTAATAGATGCAATCACTGACGCGCAGGAGGATCCTAATGTGGCCTTCAGGGTTTCTGTCTGGTGTTGAGAGGTTCATCAGAGGACTTCACTGAAGACTGCTGTACAGTGTAATAGATGCAATCACTGACGCGCAGGAGGATCCTAATGCGGCCTTCAAGGTTTCTGTCTGGTGTTGAGAGGTTCATCAGAGGACCTCACTGAAGACTGCTGTACAGTGTAATAGATGCAATCACTGACGCGCAGGAGGATCCTAATGTGGCCTTCAGGGTTTCTGTCTGGTGTTGAGAGGTTCATCAGAGGACTTCACTGAAGACTGCTGTACAGTGTAATAGATGCAATCGCTGACGCGCAGGAGGATCCTAATGTGGCCTGCAGGGTTTCTGTCTAGTGTTGAGAGGTTCATCAGAGGACTTCACTGAAGACTGCTGTACAGTGTAATAGATGCAATCACTGACGCGCAAGAGAGGCCTAATGCGGCCTTCAGGGTTTCTGTCTGGTGTTGAGAGGTTCATCAGAGGACTTCACTGAAGACTGCTGTACAGTGTAATAGATGCAATCACTGACGCGCAGGAGGATCCTAATGTGGCCTTCAGGGTTTCTGTCTGGTGTTGAGAGGTTCATCAGAGGACTTCACTGAAGACTGCTGTACAGTGTAATAGATGCAATCACTGACGCGCAGGAGGATCCTAATGCGGCCTTCAAGGTTTCTGTCTGGTGTTGAGAGGTTCATCAGAGGACCTCACTGAAGACTGCTGTACAGTGTAATAGATGCAATCGCTGACGCGCAGGAGGATCCTAATGTGGCCTGCAGGGTTTCTGTCTAGTGTTGAGAGGTTCATCAGAGGACTTCACTGAAGACTGCTGTACAGTGTAATAGATGCAATCACTGACGTGCAAGAGAGGCCTAATGCGGCCTTCGAGGCTTCTCTTTCTGGTGTTGAAAGGTTCATCAGAGGACTTCACTGAAGACAGACAGTTTTGGCAGTTTGTCGTGCTACAATAACAATGTCTGCCCCGCCACGGTGGTCTAGTGGCTATGGCACTCGGCTGCTGATCCGAAGGTCGCGGGATCGAATCCCGGCCTCGGCGGCTGCATTTCGATGGAGGCGAAATGTTGAGGCACGTGTACTGCGCGATGTCAGTGCACGTTAAAGGAATCCCAGGTGCTCGAAATTTCCAGATCCCTCCAGCTACGGCGTTTGTCATAATCGTGCCGTGGTTTCGGGACGTAAAACACCAGAAATCAATCAAATCAATTGTGATAGCAGTGTCCGTCGGCACCGTCAGCGCGGGTTCTGGTGACATCGTAATTACTTTTATCTCTGACACCTCCCAAACACAGCTGGCATAATTCAACTTTGAAAACTATGCAGTGCTGATTTTGTTTCGTTCACTATAGCGATTAGATACATGCGATCGGCATCCCCTGAATCACTGAATAGGTAGCAGCGAGCTGGAGCTCATGATTTAGAAGCAGCGTCGTGAGCCGATTCATTCGAATGATATTCTAGTGTGGTGTACCGATGGTGGTGGCGTAATATAGAAGTGTCAGCTGATTCGCGAAATATCAAGCACGAGGAGAAGCTATGTACCAAGTGCCTATTTCTGTTAGTTCGATCTCATTAGTTTGTTGCTCTTAATTTGTCTTCTTGGAGGGCATAAATTCTTGCGCGTCAGCGCTGGTGCCTTCATTTCAAAATAACTGGGGTCCGTGTTCACAAAAACAACTTGCGAAAAGAATGTTCGCAAGAGGAAACCTCAGCCATTGCACTGATGCTATCAGAGAAGCTGGCCATCCAATGGCAACAAGCGCTTATGAAAGCGGAGTCTCCTGAATTGGGCCCCGGTTCTAGAAATTTAATAATGAGGCTCGAGACATTTAGTTTAGGGACTGTATAGTTCAGGCAAAAAAAAATCTACATAAAATTCTCGGCAGAGTGCACAGCCAATGGCGTCTAGTGTAGTAGGTTACAAATACAGGAGGCCGGATTATTCAATTTTATTAAAAGCTTTTCTCATTGCGATACCATGAAGAACATATAGATTGCCGAGCACTGAAAGTTAGCTTGCGCTCTCTGCCGGTCGTCAACTTATTCTTTAGGCATGTAAGCACAGATAATTGAATAACCTCCAGGGTTAATTAAAACGCAAGCGCCCGCAATATGAGAGCGATTTATGCTTGCACGCTTATTTTGCAGTTTAAAGCAGTTTTGGCAACCGTGACATGTGCAGTCCGAGACGTTGCTCGTGGGGTTGTACTCGTGAAACGTCGAATAAGTTTAAGAAATTACAAGGAAGAGGACCTCGCCATTTATTGTTTGGCGTTTTATTTTCACATGACTGCACCTGGCCAACAGCCAAGATTGAAAATTTCAAACTCCAGCGCAGTCTGGAAAACCACAATGGTAAGCAGATTATTGCACTGGTAAAAGTACGCACAAAAGCAAGCCCATAAAGACTGTGCATATTGCTATTTTGCACATAGATATTACTATTATATTAAACTGAGTTCATGCTAAGGATCCAGGCGCTTCTCATGTTGATCATAGTTCTAATATATTTTATAAATAAATTTCAATTCAAAATTGAGATTCAGTTACTATTCAAAGAAAGCAAGGAGTGGAAAACATATACACAAGTGTTGTAAGCAAGGGAAACAAGGGAAGCAACTACATTTAGCTGAAGACGAGCCAATGTCCCTTCCTCCCCCCCCTCTCTCTCTCTCTCTCTCTTTCTCTCACACACACACACGCGCGCACGCACGCACAAACAAACAAACAAACAAACAAACCCGATAAAAGAAATAGACGCTAAACATATACGCGAACGCAGAAGGGTTGCGCCACCTGTTATTCGGTCATACGCGGCGCCAGCGTCAGAGATGGCTATCCAGGCATTTGACCTTTCCCCCCATGCAACTCGGTGGAAGGCTGGCCGGCGCATACTGTTTATATGCCAAGCCCCGACCATTAGGTGCGCTTCTTGATTGTTGGGTGTGTACAAGGTAGCGTGTTACCTGACTTGAGCGTGCATTCGTAACCTCGACAGTGAAGCGAAGATTAGAAGGTGAACCACTGGTTAACGACCTTTTTGTGTCATTAATATCCGGGTAAGTTAACGCCCTCTTTGACGTGTAGAAAAGGGCGCAGCTATAGATAACTTTTATCTGGTCCACGAATACGGCAGCCCGCATATTTGTTCCTGGTTTGCAAACCAGATGGCGCTCTTGTTAACGCGAATGCCTTAAGAAGCTCGCCTGTCGCCGGTACCCTATGCTGAAACGTGCCCTTCCATCTTACAATAATACCATATGTCTCCATACGAAGTCCATACATATTTCATATATTTGTCGTATATTTGGCTTATAATTTCATATTTATCCTATGGAACCATATGGAGTTATTGGAACGGCCCTACGGAACGTTCCAGTAAGCATAATGAAAAGTTCAACTTAGCGCGATTTACACAGGGACACAAGAAGAAACGAAACAGACAGGACGGGCGCTACTAACAAGTGTTTATTGTGGAGGTCACCCACCGACGTATATATGCGTCTTAACGCATGCGCAACAGACACTTCAAGGAAGAGCCGAGGAACCAATAGACTAATAGTATAGAACCAGTAGTAGACAGTATTAGACAATAGAACCAGTAGTATAATCCGGCGCCGACATCGGCGCCCACAGCGGCTGCAATCATTTCGAACTGCTACCACGGTTCCCTCGAACACACGACCGCGCGAGCTTTGCACAATAGCGAAGGTGCTCTAGTTAACAAAATGGACTTTTTCAAAGTTGAATACGTCACAGAATTTGCGAACTGAGTGAGAGTGAGACAGAAGGAGAGGCAGGGAGGTTGACCAGGCGTGCGCCTGGTTTGCTACACTGCGCTGGGGCAAGGGATAAAGGGGTGAGATGCACTGAGGCATGACCAAAACTTACGCACATGATAGCTCGGATTGCAATTCGACGATAGCAGAAAACATAATTATCTTGCGATAGCAACTGAAATAATTCCAGCAGGAGGCGCTAATATTAACGGAATTCTCGATGAGAAGGCGATGGAAACGAGACTCGATAGCCTTGCACTCTTAAAAGACGAAGCAAATGCGTCCTCCGCCTTTCGAGTTTCACGTGCTCATTTTCCCTCAGCACTACAGCGGGTATTACACCTGGCTTATTGGCAGCCGTAGAAGCCGCGTTAACACATGTGACAGCGTCCCGCTTTCTGTGGTCTGTGTGATGAGTAATTGATGTGTAACTGACTTTCATTTTCTAAGAATTAAAGAGTACCGTGCGAGCCGGTATAGAACGAAGAACACGGTGCCGAAAGTGAACAGGATGGAAAGTGCTAGTGCAAAATAAAACTCAGCGGGCCCTCGTCGCGAGATAAGACGAACTGGCAGCGAAGGCCATTCCATGTTGTCGTAGAGATTATTTCTCGCGTTTTGCTTTAATTTATCTCTAAGACCATTTGATGTCACGTCAATGTAACTTGACATAGGTTGTAAAAATTATTGTTCGATCATGTGTGGTACACATGGCAGACCGAGGAACAACGGCATGCGCCGCGTGTGATAGTTTTGTCGTTAGTCGCGGCGTAGATGACAGGCATGTCGCGTTATTGATGTCGTGACCTGTCAATCATGCTAGTCACGCGTTTATACCCTGCGACGCCGACTTTGCTGTATACTGAGCGAACGAGACGGTCTTGTTTGACGTTGTCCGATTCCTGGTGCAGTACGTGTTGGCGTCGGTGATGTTTGACGTTTAATGAGGCATACCAGGCTTTCGACTTAAGCAAGTTGCTTTTTATTGTCATAAACGGGAAGGGAGACCAAAGTTGGTGGCTCAAACTACAATTCATTCGACATCGTAGCTACGCACATGTCACGATCCGAACAGAAGATCAGGGAAAGGTGGACGGTTCGCCCGATGAAGAGATCGTTGAAACAGATGGGGAACAGAGAGTACCGCTGGAGCCAACGTATTCGACACGTGCACTTGTCTTGGTCATGGCACTAACTGTCAGCTCGTGCCCTGAGGAAGACAAGTCCACGTGTCAGGGAACTAACTGTCTGTTGGTGCCCTGACGAAGTGAAGTCGACGTGTCAAAACGTTGGCTCCAGGGGTGGTTGGTGCCCTGATGGAGAGAAGTCAACTTATTGAAACGTTGGCTCCAGCGTCGCTCACCGTTATCCATAGTTTATATATTTCAACGATCTGTCTTCATTAGCACGTTGGAAGAATCTTAAAAAAAACAAAGAAAAGAAAGTCAACGCGCAAGGATTTGCGACGTAGTCTCACCTTGCACGCGAGGTTGTTCTTATCCTATGCTGCTCTCACGACGCAATGACGACACAAGCAGAGAGTAGCCGTGCTCATTACGCTTTCATGCTTGTGAGCCTAATGTAGAGAAAATGTGTGCACTACATCGTGCTACCACTTACGTTACCAATCAACAGCAGTGTCGCTATAAGCAAGTTTTGCCGATTACGGTGCTTATGTATACGGCGTCCACAGCGCAGTAAAGAGTGCTCGCGTCAGTGTCGTGCGGTTCTTGGCTTGAGCACGCGCGCACTGATAAGATTATTGCATGTCTTATTAATGCTTAATTTCGTTTTATATACGTTAGCCAATGGATTGGTTGATAACTCACACAAGGCTGATCCCAGCTAATGAGGGATTTGCGTAGCGAATCTAAGGAAGTGCCGCAGTGCTTTCGAATTTCCAAGGACGAGCGAGCCATGTGCCAGCCTTGCTGCTGTGGTCGTTTTATATCCGTGAAGCCGCACGCTGTGCATGGTGGCTGCTGAATGGCGTCTCTTGTTCGTGGCCTGTTTCCGGCGCCCTTCTGGGAACACGCTTGGCCGCCAGTCCATCAGCGCGGCTGTCATTCACGCGTATCGTAGCAACAGAGGAGCTGCGTAGTATCCGAGCTCGGGTTGCTGTAATGTTTCTATATAGATGGAGATCTGCTATCCAGACGCCAGACGCGACAAGATGTTGGGCGTGCCGACGGCCGTAGTTCGCTGAGGTTACGCGTCAAGGCAGCAGTTGTGGCGCCTCGGTTGGGGAACCGTCGCGAACCGCGCGTCGTCTGCTACTTCCTTGCTGCTGGGCGTCTGTAAGATCTGAAATATTTCAAATTTTCTCCAGTGAAAAGGGCTGTAAGGAAGCTTAAACGAGCGGTGCTTATTGCGTGATAAAGGTTACGTACACAAGCAAGATCAGTTGCTGTAGTTTTGAACGGAGTTTATTCGCATAGAGAGACGCTTTATACATGAACGACACGTGTGGCAAATGCCTGCTCAACAATCGAGAACAGGAAGTCATACTGGCTTTCAGACGTGAAAATAGTATAACAATGGTGATACTGATATCGCACAAGTAATTTACAAAGCTAGCACTGGTGATAGTGGCACACGCACCCTATAGGTTAATAAGCTACAGGCAACGTAGGTTAGTAGATTGCCGGTACTTAATAATCGTCTGGGCGCCGTCATGCATAAACGAGCTAGTTCTATTATAAAACCATGGAAGCTGAACCGACGCATTTGGCACCAGGCGCCGCCGTATATAATGCCGGGCGCTTGCGTTTGGCGACAACTGACTTAGCCGGCCTGAACAGCACAATCCAAAAAGTGATCGTCCCGCTGCCCGTGCTGTCATAACTTTGCTAGCCGATGCCTTATTTCCTTCGCTTCTTAAGCACCTTCGTTTTGATTATTTGTGGGGCTTTGCGTCCCAAAACCACGATATGATCCTGAGAGACTCCGTAGCGGAGGGCTCAGGAAATTTTGACCACCTGGGGTCCTTTACCGTGCACTGACATCGCACGGATACCCGGGCCTCAACATTTCGCCTCCATCGAAAGTCAGCCTCAGCGGCCGGAATTCGTTCCTGCGACCTTCGGATCAGCAGCCGAGTGCCATAGCCACTAGACGACCGTGACGGGGCTGTTATTCTGAACGCGAATTACTGTTTTACCCTGCACTTTTTTTCACTCGTTGCTGGCATTAAATGTATTGAGAGTGAACGGTAGACTATTAAAGTTACGAAGCTACAGCTCGGACCTCTTATCTTACGATCAGTATTTTTTTGCGCGGTGTCTGTAAATCACCGGAATTATTCACTGCGGCATCAATATTTATGGTGGTCGCTTATTTTGCTAACGGTGGTAATAAGAGATTATTAACATTGACAATTTACACGTTTGCATAAGTCATGAACTTGAAGGAGTGTGGACTATTGATGGAAACATCGCTGTGTATATTTATGAGATATTAAAAGGCTGAGATTTGTTGCATGAATTAACTTAAATCACTTTCTTGAGAAATTTCAGAACTATATGAGTGCTGGCCGCGTGACACTCGGCGCAGAAGAACGCTTATACGCAGTATAAGAATATGCAGGAAACGCAGGACACCAACCTAACCACTTAGAGAAGACCGTGCACTGTTAAGGCTAAACGTATTCACACGAGTAGACAGCGACGTCTATAGTGAAAGGGATATGGTAGATGGGCTACGCCCCGCGCTTGCCGGAATACCTATGGAACTTTCCTGAAGTGCGAAGAGCTCGCTAAATGAACTTAACCGATTTAGGTGTTTCTTTTTCATTCTTCAGTAGCGCTTGCCCCTCGATTTCTATGAACTTTTCGTTGACATATGGGTCGACATTTGGTGAACACAATCGTGTGTGACTCATAACCACAAGTTTAAAGCATATTCAAAGCAGGTATGAGCGACGCGTGATTGTTTTTTCTTCTTTTGTTTATTTCTGTCTTCCTTAGATGTAGCTCATACCCACCTACCTCAGCTTCTGGTCCATTCAAGTAACTTAAGTAAATGTCATGAGTGTGAATTCTTCGTTTCTTCTCGATATACTCTGATATCATATGTACCTTGCGGAGTCGTTAACTTGTTCCATTGCCTCATTTCTTACGATTTTTTCTTTTTCAATTTTATCACAATTAGTGGTATTTTCTGGACAATCTCAACCTTCGTTTTCCTGGAGGCGAACAGGGTGTGCTCCGCTAGGAACGTAACGTCAGTAAGGTGCTAGTGGCATCATATGCCCGCGAAAAATGTATGCGCGTTTATAGGGTTCAAGACGAGCGAAATCCTCCTATTGAATCTCGGATACGAAGCACGACTCGCGATACGACTCGCACTTTGCTACTTTTTTACTTGCGATATGACGCATAACTGGTTGTTGCATCGTTCCTTGCGTTGTAATTTGCTTGACATCTTTCATCCAGTTACGAAACCCACCTGATCTTCAAATGGCGGATGAGATGCTTTTTGCTTGCCTTGCGGCTTGCGCCGTAAATTTCCCCTTCACGTTGTTGTCAGTAAAATTAATTATTCTCGTTCGTTATGTTATTTTTTTTATTTTCTCGACGTGACCGCTGAATGCAGGGTACCGCCGCCATTTTGCGTGTTGTGCATTTCGGAGCGGCCATATCACCGTTATTGTTGACATTTTTTCAAGTCAACAAAGGGGTTGAAGGCCTTCGTGAAGCCATAATAAGCTTTTCTATTCACCCGGTAGCAATGCCGTTCTGTTGTATTTTCTCCTGTGATGTTGAAACGAAAATTGAAAGCGATACCAGCCGGCCTTCATGTAAGTCGCATTGTTTCAAAGACGGTTGCTGTTGTCATAATAAGAAGTCATGTTCAGGCAAATTTTCATTGTCTTTTTTTTTTCATTTTCTTGTTGCATAGCTTGCGTCGCTCGTGAAGAAAATGACCCTTTGTGTCTTTTAAGGCCAAAATGCTGGTGTTTCCAAAGGCCTCGCGCTATTACATTGCCGCGGGACCCATGCGGCAGCGGCCGCACGTTATAGTTTTTGTCGTTGCGCTGCTGGAACGTGCGCCTCGTACACAGACTTTTTGCGATTAGTGTTTGCGTATGTTTACTGAGAAGTTCTCCACTGTCAATTTATTGGAGATGTGTACTTATTTTTAATTAAGGCAAGCAGCGTTTGGCTGACGTGCATGGCTTTCAAGCGAGAATCAAAAGACAGCATACGCGGTGAATAGCCGGAATTGATAATTGGATTTCAAGCAACAGCGATGACCTGACATCATTAACTGTGAAGGATCGGCGAGATCATTGTACCCATATGTTGTTTGTACACAGCAGAGTGAACCTGTAGCGTCTGCAGTAGTAAGCTTACTTTTCGCATGATTATTTGAAGCGTTGTGCCCTGTCTTAAAGGTTCTTAAACATTCAAGTATCTCAGTGAGGAAGAGCGATGCTAGCCCATACCGCACTCACTGTCACGGTTCTCATACAATGTATGCTTTGAAGAAGTTCTATTTGGTTCTGCTTGCTTCACCTGCAGAGCGAATGTATATTTTTATAGCGTCCTACATGCTTAATTTTCTAAAAACATATGACTTCAGTGTTTAGATATGCTTATTTCTTGATGTTAAAGCGTCGGCGATCAGAGCCGATACAGTGAGCGTGGCTGAACCAGCAATGCATGGCAGTTTAAGACTTGCTCATTCCTGATATCAGGAATGAGCAAGTCTTAAACTGCCAGGCATTGCTGGGTCAGCCACGTTCACTGTATCGGCTCTGTTCGCCGACGCTTTAGCATCAAGAAATAAGCACATCTAAAGACTGAAGTCATATGTCTTTAGATGATGAAGCAAGTAGGACACTATGAAAGTATACATTCGCTCTGGTAAAGCAAGCAGAACCAAATAGAACTTCTTCAAAACATACATTGTATGATAACCGTGACAGCGAGTGCGGTACGGGCTAACATCGCTCTTGCTCACTGAGATACTTGAATGTTTAAGAGCCATTAAGACAGGGCACAAGGCTTCAAATAATCATGCGAAAAATAAGCTTACTACTGCAGAAGTTACAGGTTCATTCTGCTGTGTACAACATATGGGTACAATGATCTCGCCGATCCTTCACAGTTAATGATGTCAGGTCGTCGCTGTTAGCTGAAATCCAATTTTCAATTCCGGTCATTCACCGCGTATGCTGTCTTTTGATGCTCGCTTGAAAGCGATGCACGTCAGCCAAACGCTGCGTGCCTTAATTAAATATAAGTACATCTCCAATAAATTAGCAGTGGGGAACTTCTCAGAAAACGTACGCAAACACTAATCGCAAAAACCTGTGTAGCAGGTGCACGTTCCAGCAGCAAAACGACAAAAAACTGTGTGGCCACTGCCGCGTGCGTCCCACGGTAATCCCGCGAGGCCTTTGGAAACACCAGCATTTTGGCCTGAATAGACACAAAGGGTCATTTTCTTCACGAGCGACGCATGTTATGCAACGAAAAAAAATAATGAAAAAGAAAAAAAGACAATGGCAATTTGCCTGAACATGACCTTCTTATTATGACAACAGCAACCGTCTTTGAAACAATGCGACTTACATGACGGCCGGCTGGTATCGCTTTCAATTTTCGTTTCAATATCACAGGAGAAAATACAACAGAACGGTAGTGCTGCCGGGTGAAAAGGAAAGCTTATTAGGGCTTCGCTGCTGTCTTTCTGCTATCTTTCATTCCCCTTACCCTTTTCCCCTGCACAGGGTAGCCAGCCGGTCTCAGCACTGGCTAACCCCCCTGTCTTTCCTCCTTTCCTCTTCCTTCCTTCCTTATTAGGGCTTCGCGAAAGCCTTCAACCCCTTTGTTAACTGGAAAAAATGTCGACAATAACGGTGATATGGCCGCTCCGAAATCCACAACACGCAAAATGGCGGCAGTACCCTGCATTCAGCGGTCACGTCGAAAAAAGAAGAAAAAAAAACAGAACGAGGAGAACCAGTTTTACTGACAACAACGAGAAGGGGACATTTACGGCGCAAGCAGCAAGGCAAGCAAAAAGCATCTCATCTGCCCTTTGAGGATCAGACGGCTTTCGTAACTGGATGAAAGATGTCGAGCAAACGACAACGTAAGGAACAATGCGACAACCAGTTATGCGTCATATCGCAAGTAAAAAAGTAGCAAAGTGCGAGTCGTATCACGAGTCGTGTTTGACGGCCTTACGTTTCACTCGGTACTGCATAAAGAGCAGATGAAATCTTAAATATGCAATATCCTTGGTTTCTTCCTAGCAAGATTTTTTATTTGGTATTTATCGGGCTCTCAGTGACTCCAGGGGCCCGTCACTAGAGCATCAGCGTATTACATAACTGCCGTAAGTTACTGGTAGTTAGAGAGCTCTTGCAGTAGCACAGTTCTGTTTCAAGTTTCCTGTGTGGTACAGTGGTGAGCTGCCAGATTTGTTGCGCTGCTCAACCGACAGTTTGCCATTACATGTGACAAAACATGGCTATGCATTTCCAGATTCATTATGAAAAATATTTCCACATCGGGCAATATTTGCTCAATTTGATCATCGCGCAATGTTGTAAGACGATCTACCTTGATGCGGCGACATACGAAAGATTACTGGCCCACCCACCACGCGTAGATGGTCAGGCAGCGAAGCGTAGGCTCGCAGGAATCCGCCTTTTGCATGTCTGTGTGGCGTCCTCTCGCGGACACGGCACGAAACAATCTGTACGGCGTCGCGCCAAACCTGTCGTGCGCTACCGCAGTGTTTCTCTATGGCACAACGTGATCGGGCAGCGACACGCACAGTGATCGTTGCGGTTTCTTTCGATTTGAAGCGCTGTACGAATTTCTGGGAGGCCTCTCCGGCATGGTGAACACTTACAGCGAAAAGAGCAGGCCATGAGAAAGCCTTGGGTGTCTAAAAACGTCGCAAAATGCCGCCCGAACGGGAAAGGCACGGATGCTAGCAGACGCCGCCCGCTTCCCGCGTGGTCACTTGAGGGGTGGAATCCGGTTTGTTTGAGACCGCGCGCGTAAAAGAAAAAGAGGTGGGGGGGGGGGGGGGTGACTTCTCGTGAAAGCGTACGGCACCTGCCCCTGTCACGCTGTCTACATGCTCGAGAGACGCCAGGATCGCTTTTGCTGACTTTTTGTGTTTTGTTATTTGTTGTTTTGTTGCTTTTCTCTACGTCCCCATTCCGGTTTCTCCCTTCGAAAATGAACCAGTCGTCTTGGTGCGCTCGGTTGAGGTGTCCTCAGTGAGCGACAGTTACCGTGCGCTCTTCTGGTGCGCTGAAAGTGAATGAACGTGTCGTGCCTTTTTCAACTCTCCGAAGTTTCTCTCCGATTAAGCCTACAGGGAGATAGCTAGAGCTCAATCCGCGTAAGGTTTGCTGCCAGTAGTGCTTGTTCAAGTCACGGAGCACCAGCATACCTGGCCGGAGTCATGAACGGATGTACAACGAGGCCAGGATCAATGAAAACGCTAAGCGAAGCGCATGTGAAGGGATTCATGGCAGCAACGAACGAGGAATGTTCGGGGACGAGGTGTGTGTGCGTGATCCAGTGTTTAGTGAGTTGAACTCCACGTCAACTCACGGACTTATGTGAAGTATTCGTCCTCCATCATCGGATACAACAGGAAGCGTGCTGGAATAACACCTCTATCTTGCAGGGTACGATTTCGTTATTGGGTTGATCCGAGTGACGATGTGCATTGCCGGATGTCTGTTTTTGCCTATCCGTGTCGTTCTTACATAAATACTGTTTGATTACGGAAGCACGGAGCAATGGTTTCACTGAACTACAAGTTCCGATGTGTTCTTCGCGCGTTCTTCACGGCTAATGCCGTGTCATATACGCGACATTTGCCTGCCTGCACCGTACGATGATGTGAGAGAACGTCATGTTACCAAAAATGTGTGTCTGGATGGCGTACCGGCCCAGCTGGCGGCGAGTATCATTACTTTCGGTAAAGGGTACAACGTTCCGCACTGCGCGCCGCTTGCGTCGTCTGCTACGATGCCGTACGGGTCGTTTGCGCCGGATTCGGCGCATGCGCACTCGGACCATGCAAAAGGCGGATTGCGAGGTAAACCTGCCACTTGTTGTGGAACGCGCCCGCTTACACCACGTTGGTCGAAGCGAGATTACGCGACTTACCGGCTCAGCCAATGGCGTTTAACGGACGTCTACGACTACGCCGACGGCACTGGTTAGGCAAAGAGAGCTTACGCATGACATCTAAACTTGATGCATGAGATTGCCTTGGGCAAGCATGAGCATGAGTGCATTCAGAGCGGAAATTTGGGCTTCTTGGTGCATAATATTCAGAAAAATGTAGCGCAAATTGGCGCACTGGCGTAGAAGAAGGACACACAGCGCACATCGCTGTGCTGTGTGTCCTTCTTCTACGTCCGTGCGCCAATTTTCGCTAGAAGGAACTTTTTTCTTTTATGAGTGCATTGCTGCATGGAGTGACAAGCGCAGTTGTACGCTCTTGATGCAGGATCGCTGGACGCCCTACGAACAGGACATCAGTCACAGTGCAGTGCTTGCGAAGGGGCCACCGCGCAAGCCTTCGGCACACATGGACCCATGGCCGGTGTCAGATCACGCCGCCGTATTGGTAGGGGAAGAGCTCCTGCCGCACGGCACGGAACCCAGCATCACCCCTGGCGTCCGCAACGACGTTAACGCCCCAGCGCCAAGTGACGACCTAGAGGACGGGCTCACCGTAACCATGGTGGCTGTCATCGTGGCCGTCACTGCGCCCCTGGCGATTGCCCTGCTGCTGCTAATCGTGCTCGTGGCCTATCGGCGCCGGTACCCGGTGCGGATGAGCTTCGGGAGAAAGTTCTCCACTTTCGAGAACCCCGCGTACGTGCGCAAAGACGCCCATCACCCCCGGGAACTGACCCGGCTTTCGATAGCTGACAGGGACCGCTTCTGACGCGGAGTACGGCAGGAAAGCACTATTGTTGCGTGGGTTTTCCAACAGGAGAGGACGGCAACTCAAGACGATGGGAAGAAGCTAGAAAGTGATAACTGCCGTACTACTTAGGAGCTGCAGATGGTGTTTTTCTTGCCCCTTCGTGCTTTATTGTTACTGTTTGAAGCTGAACGTTTCAAGGGCCACAGTCGGGCACATCACAAGTGGTCTCCGCCTGTGTCGGTGTTACCTGTTGACCGGACAATCCTTGGCTTCGCAAACACCCATGTGTTCAGCGGTTGTCAAGATTCTGTGGTCGGTCCAAGTTTGCAAAGCATTTCCTACATAGTACTGCCATTTTTCAGTGAACTGTTGCACAAAGTGTACCGACATCGGTGTTTTAAAGCGACAAAAGCGCTTACTGACGCTTCGTTGCTACGAGTGGACTCTGTGTGTACTCATCTTAAGCCGATTTCGGCGGTTTCGCCGCGTACCGCTTTGTGGAACAATATTGAACACTATCAAAGTGCCCGAATTGGATGTGGTTCAGT
The DNA here is from genome assembly GCA_013339685.2 of Hyalomma asiaticum. Lineage (NCBI taxonomy): Eukaryota > Metazoa > Arthropoda > Arachnida > Ixodida > Ixodidae > Hyalomma > Hyalomma asiaticum. The sequence continues at coordinate 37,929,190 of CM023486.1, forward strand.
GATTCTGAGAAAGTTTCTAAGGCGTGCGCGCGGGTCATGACACCGTCGGGACATCAAAATGCCCAACTGTGTGTTCGTGATGCCTCGAGCTCAGTGTGTTTGGTTATCGTTACTATAACAGTGTAGAAGTAGGGTCCACAGTTATTATACATCTCCAATTTAATCCTGCCGCTGTGAAAGCTCATGGATGGAAGAATTGATCGATGTCACCGAGTGCTGCTGGCTTTCTGCTTCATACCCTGTACAAGCCTGTATACTCTGACCAAAAGACAATACGTCCTAAGTGAAAAGCGTTTTTTTTATTTTCAGTGTAGTGTATTCTTTTGTCTTTGTCTTTGTAATCACAGTTACCTACTACAGTTCCTGTCATGTCAGTGAGCGCCATAATGACTACGGACAGCTTCGCACACGTTTTATTAATGCTCATGGAGCTGACTATCTTTGTTTTCCGTGTTCATTTCTGAGGTATTGTTTTGTCTACACATTTGTAAACAGTTGTGTCGAAGATACGTGACACTTTTGTGCTCAAATGCGCTAGCTGCAGGCAAGCATCGGCAAAAAAACAAAAAAAACAAAAAAAAAAAAAAAAGCAAACGGACCATACGTAAGGCGGCGGGACCGGCTGCGGGACGCCCAATCTCGGTCGAAATGCTAACAGTGAGGGCCAAGCCTAGCGTCATTGATGGCGCTCTCCACTTCAGCGCGCACAGGGAGATAGCAGCGCGGAGTTACGGCCCTGAAGCCGCTCGGGCTGCCTAAGCCGTGATCCGTTTACTTTTTTTGGCCGATGTATCCTTTAGCCGAAAAGCCGAAGTGTGAAGTGCAAGAGCAACACATCTTTTCTTTACGTCTGTTCTTGCCTTCTGGCAGCCTTTGACACTTTGCTAGAACACGATATGTGTCATTTAAAGCCTGATAAAGACTCATCTAAGGACTAAATAATTTAGTTCTAAAGGTACCAAGATGCTCTCTACGGAAGTTCTAGCGTTCGTTTGGGGCGCTAGTATGACGGCAAAATCAACGTGAAGTCGTGGATGTGTCTAAATCTTGACCATCTGCTTTCGAACGCCTTTGTGTCTTATATTAAGATTTTAGGACCACTGTTGCTACTCAGCTTCGCTTTTCCATCCACCTCACTGATCGGAACGTTTCAACAAACGGGCTGTGTTATGAGTGCTTCAAGATATAGAAAAGACTACAAATCAGAAAAAAAAAGAAACCACGCCATTGTAGCGTAGATGTCATTACTAGGCTACGCTTAGTGACTGAATTGTTCTTACCCTGTCCAATACCCTTCATATTTCATAGAAACAGTCAACGGCGGCGTACTCATTGCTGCTTGCTACGTAGCATGGTTCGTTTGCGGGTTTTGTATTTTTTTAAATCCAGCGCTGGTGAAAATTGGTTGCTATTTTTCAAGGTAATATTCAGGGAAAAAGGAGGTTTTTCGATGAAGCATTCAGAAATTTGGGGATTTTTCCGGCTAGATATACAAGTTTGAACGAGGAAGTGACAGCTGTATAGCGTCCATAGTGCAGCACGCGGTCTGTGAAATGACCTTTATGTCGCTGGAGCTAACTTAAGCGAACAGGATGTAACTTTGCTGTCGTGAGGTCGAGCAGGAAGGTTCCCCCGGGATGGGGCGGGTCACCGGAATTTGGTGAGAAATTGGGTTTATGTCGATTTTCCTCAAGCACGTTCGAGGTCTAAGAATCGAGTAAACTCGGTTTTTTACCCGGAAACGAACACTTCTATTCGTGTATGACGACGTGTGGTCGTGAGAGTGCATTTACGTAGCGATATTACGAAACTAATCTGCAAGATTCGGTTCTTATGAGAACAACATGCAGGTGACAGTTTGTGACTCACCTTTAGGCATTTATGTACTGAAATAGATTTTCACGTATACTACACCGTGTTGCCTAGTTGCTGCCAGTGTTTTCTAAGTAGGAAAACGTTTGCCGCACGTTTGTCACAGGCTGAGAGCCCGGAATAGCGCATTAAATAATGTCGCAGCCTTTTCTGGCCTTATTAGCGATTTCTCGTGCACCTGGGCATTCGTACTTCCTCGCTGAAGTGACTCAGAGATAAGGATACTCAAAGTTTTACGATGTGAGAAAGTGTAGATATAATGTGAAAGTGCTAAATACGGCAAATAAGAGATTGTGTTGTTGACATTGCTTCTATATGTGCCTCGTTGGTTGGCGCATCTGCTCTTGCTGTAAATTGGCCTAATGTTTTTATAAAGCTATTATGTATGGTGTTTTATGTTATTTTTTTCTGACAGGTCCTAGTCTTTGCGAATACAGTATGTATTGCCTTAAAGTGTAGCGTTATGGATTTTTTTTTTCTCGCAGGTGCATTTCGCCAAAGTAAGTAAACGTCTAATACAATCCAAATGCACGTGATGTTGTGTATGTGTTGCTGTTGTGTATGTTCCGCATTATGGCTGCCGTATTTTGCATGCCCGACTTAACTTCCCTTCTAATCCCAAATCTGCCTTATCCAAGCAAGATTCTGGGTTCGACTACAGCCATGGTATTGAGTTCAGTCCTAGAAAGTGACGTAGCGGAGTTCTATAGGGTATAAACACACCCATAATTACTGATCGATGATTGATTAAAGTTTGGGAATTATTTATCGTTTCTTACAGGCTGCTGGCATACATTTCTTGGCTCCTTGGGAAACGATACTTATGATGAATTTCGCACCGCACCGTTCGTGTCGACGCGAGGTAGTTTACGGACACCTTCCAATGGCATCGTTGAGACGCGTATTAACAAATACCTTTTTACATATTTCCAGCAACTTTCTTTCCCTGTCCGCCGCGGTGGTGTAGTGATTACGGTACTCGGCTGCCGCCCGAAAAACGCGGGTTCGATCCCGGCCGCGGCGGTCGCATTTTCAATGGAGGCGAAAATGCCAGAGGTCCGTGTACTGTGCGTTGTCAGTGCACGTTAAAGAACCCCAGTTGGTCTAAATTTCCGCAGCCCTCCACTACGGCCTTTCTATCTCTTTCACTCCCTTTCCTCCATCCCCTACGGACGCTTAGCCGTGCTCCTTAGACGGGCTGCAGAAATTAGCGTCCTTTCCTAACCAGAACCACAATAATCATCATCATCTTTCCTGGACGCTCAGAACGCAAAGCAAAGCGAGCGCATGGCACGCGCGCGGGGGTTAATTAGTGTCTGCCATCGGCCAATAGCAGCGATGGGTACTGTATGACGAAACATAGCAGGCTAGGAGCGAGAGGACAAGCCTCTTTTTGAGAAGAGGGCTCCTGAGGTAGTGGAAGCTTTGCGCTGCGCTTGTGATCGCTATGCGTCGGGGATGTCTACAGAATTTGGCTGAGGTGTTCACTGCAGCGAAGGCTAGCCGCAGGAGGTGCTTTTTCACCAAGCCCGGGCGGTTGTTCAGGGCCCCTCCATTGCTTGAGGGCGATGTTTTTTTGGCGTGGGGTATATGAAATTGAGGCGTGGGGTATATGAAATTGAAAAAGCGCTATATAGTGAAAGTGCGGACGCGTATGCGTTTCTGTACTCGCTCTCGTTAGCCGCGGTATTTGAGTTCACGAATCGCAGGAGAGCAATGAAGAGACAAGTGTGAAAGAACACAAACCTTTTTCACGTGCCAAAAGACGCACACAGTCAATGCGGCCGCACGAAGCAGCTAAAATCCCGAGGAAGCGCAGTTTGTGGCTGACGCGTATCAAGCGCGCCGATCGCGACACCGAACACGCTGATACAACCAAGTGTGCACAAGAGCCTACAAATGTTTTGCGAGCACAGTTATGCGCCTGTTCCTGCCTTGAGCATCGTCCGTCGGCTCCCGTCGTAACCGATCGCGAACGAGCGTAGCAGTGGCGCACCGACGGGGGGGGGTTTCGGGTGTTGTAACCCCCCCCCCCCCCTGAGGCCGACCTCACCCCATCCCACTCCGTAACTTCTCCTATGTCCTAGAAGAATGTGGCGCTAATGTCTCTGCAAAATGCCGAAAAAGTAATAAAAATAATCATCATCATTGATGTTACTATTATTTGCCATTTTATTTACTTTTTTTTACACACGCAACAACTGTGTAATGGCATGCCCGGCCCTTCGTGAAAATTGAACCCCCCCCCCCCCTGGTG